>JAAWXA010000079.1:99345-117821 GCA_038090715.1 Florisuga fusca
TCCTTTCCTTTCCTTTCCTTTCCTTTCCTTTCCTTTCCTTTCCTTTCCCCTTTCCTTTCCCCTTTCCTTTCCCCTTTCCTTTCCCCTTTCCTTTCCCCTTAAATTGTAGTCTCTAAGGCAATTAATGAAGGAAATGAGGGACTTGACAGAATCCCAGGGACGAGATGGTTCTCATGGCCCTGCCCAGGGCAGCAGGAGGGAAGACAACAAGTCAGGTGCCTTGGGGCTTTGCAGGCTGAGATTCCTTTTCTGACTCCATGGGACAAGCCAGATTTGTGCTGTGATCTTAGCTCCAGGCTCATCTTCAGATCTCTCCCCAGTTCCCGAGGGATCACTATTGGAGTCACTTCTCCAGCTTGAGAGAAATCTACGGAACATTCTGCCTGAAGGATGCAAGACCTGAATTCAGGGGAGTGCACAGAGAGAGGAAACAATGGGGACTCCAGGTCTCATCCCTCTCTTTGAGGCAGAAACATTTCCTGGGCATGCTGGAGTGGGATGGAAATTTAATAATTCCTCAGCTCCCCAAAATCCCTTCAGGAGGACAAATAAAAAATGCCTGGGATTTCTAAGAGAAAAGTGGACAGGAGTTAGCTCCTCCTCAAACCAGCCCTGCCATAAGTTTCCAGTGATAAAATCCATTTTATAAATACCTGGCAAGGTGTCTGAGGAGATCCATCCATGGGCACTACTCAGGGCTTGTGTGGTACCCAGGGGCATCTGAAAACATGAAAAATCTGTGGGCCCAGCCAGGTGAAATGCAAGAAGTTGATGTGATGCCCTTCCCCAGTGCTCTGGGTGCAGCAGGGCTTGGGCTGAGGACATCTCTGTTGGGAGCTGAGACCAGGTTAAAAAAAAAATAAAAAAAAAATCTTTGAATTCACCTTTATGCAGTTTTTAAGAGAGTCACTCTCACTGTGTGTAACCACAGAGTAAGGAGAAAGTTTACCCAACCTGGCAGGGGGAGGGAAGGCCCCTGGCTGGCTCTGAAGAAGAGGTACTGTTCCTCCCTGGTGCTATTTCTGGAATGCTTTGGAAGCACCCTGGCTTGTGCTAAAATAGTGTGTGTGCCTCAACTTACCTGGTGTTGTGAGAAGATGGAGAGAGAGAGCCTGGAGAAAGGCAAACAGACTGCTGGGACACACAGCCCTTTTGATTCCCTGGAAATGAAATAAGGAGAAAAGATCCCCAAAGCTGAAGGTGGCAAAGGATGGATGAATTTTGGTGCCTCTGCTCCAGGGGGAGGTCACCTGGGTGAGAGGTTGTGTGGCCTGGAGGTCCTGCAGAAGGACCATTGGGGTCTTCTGGCATAAGGTGGAGGTTCTGGAAGGGGTCTGTCCCTCCCCAAAGGTTTGCACAAGAGAGAGGAGGGAGGGGAAGAAGTGATGTAGAAGCACACTCAGTTTTGGAAGGGGGGGAGGGCATTGAGGGGTGCAAAGTGGGGGGGATTTTGCATGGAGAGATCTTGGGTTGAACATCCCAGCTGCACCAAAATGGTGCCAGGGGTTTGCACTGAGGGATTTTTATAAGATAAAAAATACTCCAGGCACTGCCAAGGTAAGAATTCCTTTCATTTTCCTTCCTGTAATGCTGCTTCAGGAGAAAGACTCTGCTGACCACACCAGGGTGAGTTCTTCAGGTGAGTTTGTCTGCTCAAGGCCAGGGCTGCCCTGGACTGAGGTTGTGAAGTCACCCCCCCAAAAAAATTCAGGTTTCATTTCCCAGTCTCACTCACTCAACACTCATCCCAGCATCAAGTCAGGATTCAAGCTAAACCTTTAACTCAGGATTCCACACAGAATCATAAAACGGTTTGGGTCAGAAGGGACCTTAAAGATCACCAAGATCCAACCTCCCTGAACAGGTGGGGACACTTCCCAGCAGCCCAGGTTGCTTCAGGCTTCATCCAACCTGGCCTCCAGCATTCCCAGGGATGGGATATCACCAACCTCCATCAATACATCCCTCATCTGCAGCAACTCCAGGAGAAGCAGCAATAGGATGTGTCTGGGGGCTCTGGCTTTCTCTCCTTCCACTTTTTGGTAACACTTTGGACCATTTGCTACTGGAGAGCTTTGTCCAGGTCAGTGATGCTCCATATAGTTCAGGCAACAAGTCACAAGTGACTTTGTTTTGTGGCTCCATGGCTTTTGTGGCCAGCTGTGTGACAAGGTCTGTCCTCCTTGGGTGGGGTCTTAATTTCTGGGTACTTCCAGGGGAATTTTTATCTGCATAAAGTGCAGAGTGAGGAAGAACTTCATAACAAGCAATAGCACTTGGTCTCCTTTGGATTTCTGGATACAATTATTTCACCCCCAACCATTTTGGGGAAAAACTCACAAAGTGCAAAAATAACTTGATGAGCAAGGGGCCATAAATCTCAGAGTCATCTGGTGCTTCTGTTCCTCTCCTGTCACTCTAGATTATGAAGTTATGGTCTTTGCAAAGATACAGTGACTGCCCATATAAATAACAGGATTTAAGGATGCAGCAACACCTGAGCACAAGTTTTTGTGTAGGAACATCCCCAGTCTATGGTGCACATGATCTTCCCCTGGTGACAGGACTCCAGCTTTGTTTTGATAACCACGGATGACTGTCCCTTGGTTTCATATCTCCTCTGAAAACCAAGGCCTCACAGGAAGGGGGAGGTGATGGAGTCAGATTTAGAAGTGTCACACCTCCAGATGTGTGACCCGTGAACTCCACTTGGCTCAGAGAGCTCTTCTCAAGCTGGAATTAAGCTTGTTTTGCAGGGGAGAAAGGCTGGTAGACCATATCCTAAACCATATCAGCCAAAAGTAATGCCATGGGGTAAGCAGTTGCCCTGTATGGTACCTTCCCCCTTAGGTGGTAACTCTCTGCTGTGACTGGATTTATCTTTATTGAGTCATAAAAGTTAGGTAGGACCACTCCAGTTCATGGAGAACAGAAGGGCTGACTTAGCTAAAAAAAGAAAAAAAAAACCAAAACCCAAACCAAAAAAAGCTGCCTTAAAAAAAAATAAATTTATTGATTCAGTTAATTTCCCAAGATCATCACGTTATGTCCACAGAAGACATCAAGTCCAAGCTAAGAAATGTGGGATAGCTCCCACCCCTGGTCAAGGTCAACTCTATCTCCATCAGGCTGACTGTGTACAAACTCCACAGCACTCAGCCAAGGGCCTTGCAGGTCCTCATGTTATGATCCAAAGACAAAATCCTTGGGTTTTGGGAGGATGGTGGTGCAGCCCCCCGGAGCAGTGTGTTTCAGGCCTGAAAATGAGGATGTGAGAGCATTTCCCATGGGAAATAGATTAACGTGGAGGTGTTTGTAGGTCAAGAACACCACTCAGGTTTCCTCTGCAAGGGAACTGATGGAGTCGAGCCAAGAGATCCTGGAAATGACCTTGGATCCATGGGGTATGGATGGCTTTGGGATGAGAATCTGTTTGATTGGAAATGTGAAGTTATTCTGCAGCTTCAGTGCATTCACCAGGACCCTGGAGTTGTGAAACACCAACCAGAGGCAATCATTCTGTTCTCAGGCTACAGAGGCTACATCAATACTGGTAAAATTAATGTTCTTGGAGCTGTTGTCTGATCCAGAAGCCAATGGGCACAGAGCAGCACATGTGTACCATCAAATTCCACATCAGGATGGCCCCATCCCAAATGCCTGTGGGGAATGGCTCCTGGCCCTCCTAACTAACCCCAGACATTGCCCAGGAACTGTCTGTGAGGTTTCTGGTAGACATTGAAACTCAGCATTGTTTCATTCCCTGGTAGGGATGTAGAAAGTGTCCCTGAGGACAAAGCCCTACACCTGCCCTTGCTCACGTGGCAAATGGCCCTGGAGTGGAATGTCCCATGTAGGAAATGCCAAAAGTGTGCTGGGGATAGTGTTAGAGCTTCCCCAGGGATAAAATTCATCCTTGGAATTTTTTTTCCAGTGATTTGTGGGCTCTTTTTTTTAAAAAAAAAAAAAAAAAAAGGCCCTAAAAAGTAACTTTAGGTAGTGAGAAGCTAATGCTCATTTTGCATCAGAAACAGAAGTGTTCAGTGTTCCTGCAGACCTCTGGCTTGTGTTTGGTATCAAACAGTTAATCACCAAGCATTAGTCCAAGACATGGCTCCTATTGTCCACAGCACTGAGAATTTATTAGCTATTGCCCTTTGGGTCAGCCCTTCAGACAGGTTTTGCCCCCTCCCATGTCTGGCTCTCCCCTGAAATTCAGGAGGAGGAAAAGCAGGGGCTGCCTTTTTTTTTTTTTTTTTTTTTTTTTTTAAAAAAAAAAAAAAAAAAAAAAAAAAAAAAAAGAAAGATGCAGCTTCAGCTGTTTGTTTAGAAATATGTGGCAATGGAGCTGAAATAAAGGTTATTTTGGGTAGGTGGAGAGCTTTACAGACCCTTCATTCACTGCCTTTGACTGGGTTGCATAAAGGGCTACTGAGCAGATAAACTTTTAACGAACGTGAATTCCTCTCTTAATTCAATTACAAGAAATTAAAAAAAGGACACATTTCATGGGCTGGTGGGGAGAAAAAAGTGATGTTTGTCCCCATAAGAGTGGTCTGGTTTCCAGTCTGTTTAGTCTTGGCTTTCAGTTGCCTTCCTCCAGTCTGTGCAAGGGAAATGTGTAGACGTCTGCTCTTGCCCGGAGCTCAAAATCCAGGTCCATTCCCTTAGGGACAGAAGTGATTCTCATCAGCCTCATAAGAGGTATTCTCCAAGTGGCTCTATGGCAAGGAGGGCTGCTGTAGATTTGGGTCATGCACCACTCTCCTTTGCACCTCATGCATGGAAACCATGGAGCATCCCCACCCTGAGAAACCTCCAATGGAGGAGAGAACTCATTGAAAGCTTTGTGGGAATTGAAGCTGATGACAAGAGGCAAGTGAGGGGCTGGAGGGAGATGAGAGAAGGGCAACCAAGTGGGGAAGGGGCTGGAGAACAAATCCTGTGAGGAGAGGCTGAGGGAGTTGGGAATGTTCAGTTTGGAGGAGACCTTATTGCTGTCTCCAGCTCCCTGAGAGGAGGTTGTAGGGAGGTGGGTGCTGGGCTCTTCTCCCCAGGGAACAATGATAGGACCGAAGTTGCACCAGGGGAGGTTTAGACCCAATCTGAGGAAGGATTTCTTTACTGAGAGAGCAGTCAGGGATTGGAATGGGCTGGCCAGGGAGGTGGTGGAGTCCCCATCCCTGGAGGTGTTTAAAAACCATGGAGATGAGGCACCTTGGGACATGCTCTGGTGGGCATGGTGATACAGCTATTTCTTTTCATTTCATATTTTATTTTATTTTATTTTATTTTATTTTATTTTATTTTATTTTATTTTATTATTTTATTTTATTTTAATGGAAGAGAAGACAAGCTGTTGACAGTTGGATGCAATGACCTGAGAGGTCTTTTCCAACCATGACAGTCCTGTCATTCCGTGGAAGACACATGGTCCCCGAAGAGATTCTGTGTTCCAATGGAAAATTGTACAAAGGTACCTTCCCCAGTGGCAGATGATGCTGGGGCCCTTCTGGTTTCCCATCCTCTCTTATATCTCTGTGCAATGCAGGTTATGCTAAGGGGTCCTCCTCTCTCCAGTGCTGGAAGGTGAGAAAAACTTCCTGTGCAGGACCCCCCTTGGGTTGTTTTGTGTCTTTCAGTGCAGATACAGCCTCGTGTTCTGCCCTCTCTGACCCTCCAAGCATCCTTGGAGTTGCAGACAGGAGCATCCTGACCCAAATTGCATTCCTTTCCTAATCCTTAGGGCTGCCCGTGGAACAGAGTAGATTTCTATATACAGTGCCCTGAAAAGGCCACTGAGTTATTCTGCCTGGGTGAAAGGGGGTCTGCTCTCTGCAACACAATTCAAGCCTTGTTAATATATAGAAGGGTGGGGGAAAAAAATTAAAAATAAAAAAAAAGAGAGAGAAAGGGAGTGGGAACAAAAAGGTCTTCTTTGTAAAAAATGTGTTTGGGAAAAGAGGAAATGTCTGGCAGAGGGTGTCAAAAGCTCTAGAAGGCTGAGTTTATTTTGGAGGCTCCTGAGGTTAGATTTTATCAGCTCAAAAGACATAGTTTCACTCTTAATATGCTATTAATTTTCTCTGCTAGCTGAAATATGCCTTGATACTCAATGAGAAGTTGTCCTTTTCCCATGCTGGAGACCAAGGCCATATCTTATCTCCCCAGCCCATTCCAGGATGTTTGAGCAGAGAGGCAGAGCCAGAAGTGATGGCTGGGAGTGAGGGTTTGATTTTCATCAGACCATAAATACATTTACCATGTTTAACTGGGGATGCTGGGCAAAAATACCACTTCAGAGAGGCTTATGCTTTGTCTGAAGAGACACAGAAATGTTTAACTGCAAGGCCGGAGTCACATTCCTGCTTTTCCCTTTGCCACTGAAAGACTTTCATGGGTGGTTTTCAAGCACTAGATTCAAACATTTTTATTTTGGGTTGTGTCCTCACATTTATCACGTGAACCAAATTACCAGGGGTCCTACCTGGAGGGATGTTTTCTTCTACACCCCCCAGATCACTTGTTCCATAATATTATTAAGCTGAGTCTTGACTGGCAACAGGACCAGATCTTCCCAATGTTGGGTTCAGACTGCAGGCAGCTCAACCTACCAGCTCCCTACCAAGGAACCTACAAACCTCTGATGTCTACCAAGGGATCCACTGACAATCCTGCTGAGATCACTCCAGGAATGTTGTTTTTTCTTCTGGGGGTAATGAGATTGTCACATGCTCTGTCATTTTTAGACTCTCATTCCTTTCAGAAGGATGAAAAATCTCTCTTCTGGGATCCTTGTGTTTTTTTTTTTGTTTTTTTTTTTTTTCACCTCCTGTAGAAATCTGCAGCTCCCACAGACCTTCTGGGGTGAACAAAATGCCAAACTCAAAGCAGCACAAAGTTCAGCTTAACTCTTTGTAACAACACTGGCAGGAAATTTCCTGTGCTCCGTGATGGGATTGGGGGAATCATCCCACTCAGCCAAGCTGGGGAAGGGTCTGGAGAGCAAGTCCTGTGAGGAGAGGCTGAGGGGATTGGGAATGTTTCATTTCTAGAAAAAAAGAGGCTGAGAGGAGACCTTATTGCTGTCTCCAGCTCCCTGAGAGGAGGTTGTAGGGAGGTGGGTGCTGGGCTCTTCTCCCCAGGGAACAATGATAGGACCCCAGGGAATGGGCTGAAGTTGCACCAGGGGAGGTTTAGACCCAACCTGAGGAAGGATTTCTTTACTGAGAGAGCAGTCAGGGGCTGGAATGGGCTGGCCAGGGAGGTGGTGGAGTCCCCATCCCTGGAGGTGTTTAAGAACCATGGAGATGAGGAACTTCAGGAGATGCTCTGTGGGTGATACAGATATTGATCCATTTTTTATTCAGGGAGGTGTTGACAGTTGGGTGATCTTAAAGGTCTTTTCCAACTGTGACAATTCTGTGATTATGTGAACACCTTGGCTAATAACTAATTATTCTCACGGATTGATGTTCCGTTTGGAACTGGTCTGATAGTTGGATGTGGTGATCTTCGAGATCATTTCCAACTGTGGTGATGCTGTGAACCCCTAGTCTATCATGAGCTCCAGTACCTGTGCTCCATCTCCCTGATAGTTGGATGTGGTGATCTGTGGCAGCAGCAGCAATCCCATCACCTACGTTTGATCCACTCACTTAGAGGGACACCATCCCATTTAATTAAATATTGAATCCCAACTCTGTAACACCACTGTGAAGACCTTGGGCAGGGTTATTTCAAGGGAGGTTGTGTGAACCTTTTAGGTTGGGGTTAACTTCAGGAGCCAAGATGTATCTCACAAGAATTTCTTGCATTGCTTGATAAGTTAAGGTGTGGGCACAGGAACCAAATTCTACTGTTAAATAAACAATGAATATTGCAATTTCATGGCCTACATATTTAAATATTTAGTAGAGCTGAATGACTAAGCAGTGGGTTTGGTTCACTGGATGAAAAATAAATAAAGGAATAAATAAAAGAACAGTGAGAGATCAGAGAAAACCAGGAATTACTTGCTTCATGGGATTTCTTGGTAGAATAAGACAGAAAAGTCTGCTAAACATTTTGGAGTTCTAGGAATAATTTTCTTGCAACGTGGGAACTTCCAAGTCATGTCTTAATCCTTGACAACTTTGAACTGAAAATTCTGCTTTCCCTGTAGTATCCAAATTTCCAGAAGCTGCAAAGCCTGAGGGTTGAGAAGAAAGTTGGATGGATCCTTTTGAATTTGTGGCAGGAAAGTGGGCAAAGTTTCCTTCATACAAAGAGGCTTAGACCTAAATTACCATGCCGGGTGGCCTCAGATCATCTCCTAGAGATGCCAGAGGGTTATAGGGTTTATTCCTCTTAACCAGAGGTATATCTGATTATTAGCACCATGAATCAGTGTGGGTGAAACGTGGTCATCTGTGACTTCTGGACTCATTGTATACTCCAGAGAAAGGGATCTGAAGGTAATCACTTATAATCTGTGAAGTTTTTCCCAGTACTTTGAAAGCAGATGCCTTGTTAGAGAGAGTGGACATTGTTTGTCCTGGTTTGGGCCAGGATAAAGGTGATTTTCTGTCTTGTCATTTTGTATTCAGCCAAGTCTCTTGTAAGGAGCTGCACTTGCTGAAATGAACAGCAAGTTTCTCAGACAGTGTCTGATCTGGAACTGATAACACTCCAGGGTTAGAGTTACTGCTGGGAATGGGCTGCAGAGCCAGGGACACTGCTCAGCTCTGAGGAACATTTTGGGCTCCAGAAAGAGAAAAGGAGTAAAGAGGTCCCACCTGAAACCTTCCTTTGGGGAGGAGTGGACAAGATAAATGACCAAAATTGACCAAACAGAGTATTCCATCCCATACACATCATACTCAGGATAAATTGGAGGGATCATGAGGGTCAAACCCTTTTCCTTCTTCCCCTTCTTCCCCTGTCCCTGTTTGCTTCAGCATCCTGGGAGGATTCCATCCATTCCTCTGCCTGTGCTCCTGATCCATTCCAGCCTGAATCTGTGTGTTCCTGCCTCCAGCTCCCAACTGTGCTGACCCCAGGATTCCAGCCTGGACTTTCGCAGGGCAGGAACCTGGGATGAATTTTCCTCTATATTTGTACATATTTAGTATTTTTTCCTTTTTATCATTACTGTTTCATTAAAGCTGTGTAGTTTAGTTTCCAACCCATAAGTATCTCTCCCTTATTCACTTTCCTTTCTTTATCTGGGAGGGTTAAACCTTGACCCTCTACTATTCCTTGCACTCTGAGCAGTCTTCAATTTAACCAGGGAGGAGTATATCTACCAGAGGTACCAATGCCAGGTGCTCAGCATGGATCCAAGGGCTCAAAATTGAACCACTTCAGCTTCATTCCATGTGTTGTGATCTGCTATCCCCACTGGAATAAAAGATTTCTTTTTATTACCCTCATGGTCTTCAAAGCTCTTGAGAAGAACAAATTCAAGATGCTGTGAGATGACCATGTCTAAGGACGGTGGCACCAAGCTGAAAACTGCTGTCTGAACATATCTTGCTACTTCAGAACCAAAAAACCAAACCAAAACAAAATAAACAACTTAATTAGTTCAGAGGATTACCCAAGGCAAGACACAACTTTTGTAGGAGGAAGGACTGAGTTAATAAAGATATAGCCAAGATCTTGGGATTCCACATTCACTGCTCATTAATTAACTTGTAGAGCTCATTATAACCTTGGAGAATCCTGCTGATACAGCCAAAACTTGGGGGTTTGGATCAACCAAGCCTACAACCAAGTCCTGCTAGATGACACCCTACTTTTTCAAGGTGCAAAGTCATGGGCTTCTCTGTTGCTCCTTGGAGTAGGTAGAGCTGATGGGCAGCTTAAAAGAGCTGCAGACCAGCTGAGTAAATTCACATCATGGGAACAGAGCTGTGCTGATGTTCTCCAGACGCTGGAGATGTTGTCCTGACTCTGGGGGAGGCTGATGCAAATCCTGATTCTCAGGTTCAGCACCTGAGTGGCTCTGCTGGTGGCACAGAAGTGGACAGAGTCAAAGGGACAGAGTGAGCTCCCCACCCCATGGCCTCAGCATCTGGGTTAGATAAAAACATGAGGCTCTGGGGAGACCTTAGAGCAGTCTTCCAGTACCTGAAGAGCCTACAGAAAAGCTGAGGAGGGACAATTTACTAGGGCATGGAGTGATAGGATGAGGAGCAACAGTTTGAAACTGGAAGAGAGGAGATTGAGGTGAGATATTAGGAGAAAATTCTTGCTTGTGAGGGTGCTGAGCCCCTGGTTGCCCAGGTTGCCCAAAGAAGCTGTGGCTGCCCCATCCCTGGCAGTGTTGAAGGCTGGATGGGGCTTGGAGCACCCTGGGCTGGGGGAGGTGTCCCTGACCATGGCAGGGGGGTTTGGGACCCTTTAAGGTCTCTTCCAACCCAACCCGTTCAATGGTTCTCTGAAGCCTGGACCCAGCAGCATGTTAATAAACCATTTTTGTTTTCAGGAGCACATTTGCTAAAGATTACTGGGAAATCTAGCTTCTGTTCAGGCTCTGGGGCTGGTAATGAAGGAAAGGCATTGTGGTTCCCAGCTGAGGGAAAGGAAGAAACATGTATTACAAATGGAAGAGGCTTTCTTCCTCCTCCCACCACTGCCATGATAGGGGCAGCCACAGACTACTTTGAAGTCCTGTCCTTCAGGCTCTTTGCCATGGTTTGTGCTCAGCCTTTCCAACAAAAGCACAGTCTCTTGGTGGCAAGAGACTTGGCCAAAGAGTAGAAGGCAGGTTTTTTATATTTAGGGAAGGGCTGTGAACAATTTTGTCTTTATCACCACAAAAGGGACTGTAAATCCCTCAGAGTTGTGGATTCTGGTCTTGCAACTTGATCTCCCCAAACCAGTCATTTAACTTCAGATAAATCTTTTGGCCCTGCAACTTGATCTGCCAAAACCAGTCATTTAAGTTAGGATAAATCTTTTCATTATTATTATTATATGGTTTGTTGTTTTATTTTAAAAAGAGAGAGAAGGACAAGGGGGAAATTGCCTCTAAAGTGGCTTGAAAATAACATTTGCAGCCAGATAGTTATTTTGTGTCCACTGCTTTGCCTAACTCTACTCTGTAAGGATATGAAAGGACCAGAAGGCTCAGACCAGATTTCTCCAACAAAAGATGAAGCTCAGACCATTCCTTGGCACCACTTAGCCAATATTTTCTCTTCTTTCCTCTCTGAACTGGGTGGGGCAGAGGGTTGAATTCCCAGCTCCAGTTTGGGATGCAGAGAGATGGTTCACCCTAGAAAATCATCCCCTGCACTTTCAGTCCTGGCTGGCTCCAGCTCTTTCACACTCATTCCATTCTTGCCACAGCTCTTTGGCAGTTTGTAGGTTGGGAGTTGGGAGACTTTGTCCTTCTTTGGGATCCAAGAGGCAGCTGGAGGTGTGCAGCCTGCTTTTCCAGGTGTTTGCTTACCTGGTGTTTGGGGATCTGGAGAGGGAGAGAGGCCATGGCCTCATCTGTGTTCTCCTCAGGACTCCATAGAATCAGAGAATGTTCAGGGTTTGAATGGACCTCCAGAGCTGATCCAGTCCAAGCCCTGTCCCAGCAGGATCCCCCAGGGCAGGGCACACAGGAACGCATCCAGGGGGGGCTGGAAAGGCTCCAGAGAAGGAGACTCCAGCACCTCTCTGGGCAGCCTGGGCCAGGGCTCCCTCACCCTCACAGCCAACAAGTTTCTCCTCATCTGGAGCTGGAACTTCCCATCTTCTACCTTCAACCCAGGATTCCCTGTCCTATTCCTGGGCATGACTGAACAGAGATTGGCCCCTTCCTCTTGCCCCCCACCCCTCAGGTATTGATGGACATTCAGCAGATCCCCTCTCAGCCTTCTCTTCTCCAGCCTCAACAGCCCCAGGGCTCTCACTCTTTCTTCATGGGGGAGATGCTCAGGTCCCTTCATCATCCTCATAGCTTTCTGTTGGACTCTCTCCAGTAGATCTCTGTCTCTCTACAAAGAGAATAAGACTTTCAGCTGCCACGTATACCTGTTACCTCACCTGCATCAGTGTGCAGACACCTTCACCCTGGACAAACAAGCAGAAAGTTGGGCATCCTGCTTTGTTCTTTAATGCCAGTGCCAGATTTCCTTTTGAGTGCATTTATGGTGCCAAATATACTCTTAAAAACATCTCTGCTCATTGCCACTGGTACTGACTTCAGTATCCATCTGTGTTGGAGCATCTTTTTGTGGAGAAGGACACACCTGGAGCCACTCTCCACTTGCACCCAGGCAGCTTTCTGACCCAGCTCTTTACAGCCAATGTACTGGGATGAAACGGTGCCCGTGAGTCCCCAGTGCCTTGCCTCTGCACCTTGACAAGAGATTTTCCTTCTGAAAATAAGATCAGTGCCTCCATCTGTTCACACAGTGCTGCTATGCCCAGGTTAAACCTCTCTGACTGCCTCACTGTATGGTCAGGTTGCCCCTTAATTGTCATGATTAAAGGAACAGCTTTATAAAGATTTTCTCCTGTTCACAGATCATAAATACTAACTGAACAGAAATATATCATCCTTACAATGTGTATACACCTATAACATTTCTTTTGTCATTTGTTTTATGGGCAGCATCCCCTCTCTCTTTCTCTCTGAATTAAGAACTCCTCCCCTCTCCACATCCTCCATATGTACAAATGGGTTTCTTCCCCATTTAGAAGTTTCTCCTCCCCTAAAATCTGCTGGCAGAGCTGCACGTTGCTGGCTGGTTCCATTATAATTGCCTAGATGAAGGAAGCCAGCTAGACAAAAGGTTTAAATGAACCCAGAGTATTTTGGCACAACTGGGTTAGGCAAGTTAATGCTGGCAAGGGTGAGATCTTCACTTGTGGCACCAGGTGATTTTTGGGTTTTCAGGATACCCCCTTTCTGCCCCCCAAAATAATAGGACTCATTCCAGTCTCAGTAACTACACCAAGGTCAACTGCACAGGCAAGAACTCAATCCAGATCTGTTGGGATCCACTTGAATTCCTGAGCCATGGGACCTCCCACACTCAGCCAAATCTCCATTTCCTTGCTGAGAGAAGAGACCAGCCTGAATGGAGTGACTTTTTGGATGTCTGCTAGTGATCCACCTGCCTTTTTGTCAGGTTGGAGGAGCAGAAAGGTCACAGACCCACAGCAAAAAGCTTGAGCAACACTTTATGGACACTTGGACCCACCCAAAGGCAGGAATTACTAAAAGCAATACTAACATCCTAATGTTCTCTTCTGGGCACTGTGAGGATCTTTTAGACAACAATCTGTGCCTTTTCCAGTGATTTCCAGTTTTGAATGAACTGGTGGTGACCAGATTTTACCAGCAGATGATGCAGATATACAGCAGCCTCTGGTTTTGCTACCATCCCATGAAGCAGAACCAGAAATCATAGAATCACTGAATAGTTTGGATTGGAAGGGACCTTAAAGGTCACCTAGTTCCAAGACCAGTTTGCTCCATTAGACCAGTTTGCTCCAAACCCCATCCAGTCTGGCCTTCAACACTTCCAGGGCAACATCAGGGCTACAGGGATGATGCAACTGGTGACCAGGTGATGCTCCCCCAAAAGCCACCATTGGTAAAAGAGCAGGAAAGCTGCTGGGAAGATTTTCATTCTGATGTCTGGTGACTTCAGAGAACATGCAGCACAGCCCACACGTCAGGGCAGGGGACAAATGGAAAGAAATTAGCAGTCAGCAGCTCTGTTTCTCATACAGATTTGGGCCAAATACCACCACCATCAACCTTGGTGCTGTGGGTGCTTAACACTTGTAGGGATGTCCTTGCTTTAAAGCCTCATTTCACAGAATCATAGAATGGTTGGAAGGAACCTTAAAGACCATTGAGTTCCAACCCCTCTGAGTGGGCAGGGACACCTCCCCCAGCCCAGGTTGCTCCAAACCCCATCCAGCCTGGCCTTCAACACTTCCAGAGATGGAGCAACCACAGGTTCTCTGAGCAACCAAGTCCAGCTTTCCCAAAAGAAGACCTCAGTTCCTAGAAGTAATCTATTCCAACCAGACATGGATTTATGGATGGAGCTAAGGAGTTATTCATCCTTATACTTTCTTCAACCACCCAGCACAGTGCATTCAACAGGCCAGAAGAAGAGGTGACAGCCACAGTTGCCTCTATGACCATCAGCACCTTGGCATCCTTGACACTCATCACTCTCATAGGTGCCTTTTCCTGGGGGGTGCTGTGTCAGACTTCTCATCCAGGTTTTCCTTAATGCTTTAGGCATCCACGAGCAGTTTCTGCAAGGTCTGAGACTGTTGCAGTGATCTAAGGATGGAAAAGAGCTCAGCATTACAGCTGACTCGTGTTATGTTGGATTACAGACATGACAAACCCAAGGACTTGGACTGTAGTAACACTCAGACCACCTCCTGGTTCTTCCTTGCTGGGTAGGAGCTCAGGACTTGGGTCTCTCTGCACATCATCATTGAATCCACACCAAAGCCCTTGAGAGTTAATGGGGAGGACCATGCTCTCCATCTTGAACGTCAACCCTTTTGTGTCAACAAATGCTTCAGTCTTTTTGAGAAGGCTTCACAGCTGAAAACCACAGGAGGATTTTTGAGGAAAAGAGTCAGATTTTGAGCTGGAAGAGAAAGAAAAGGATTTCCAAGACATTAGGCCTTATCCTACTCCATGGGTATCTCCTAAAAAAGCAAATCAGATCCCAGAAGTGTCTGGGAGGAAATGAAGGTCATTTTTCTCCATTTCAGGTCCTTTAATTCACTTTTAATTCCGCAGCCGGGGCGCATCTTTGAACCATCAGATTTCAGTTGGAAGGGGAACCCATTTCTGCAGCATCCCCTTCCTCCCGTGACACCAAACTCTCTGGAGATGTAATAAACCACCCACCCATCCCTGTCACAATGCACTTGTGTACATTCAGTCCCAGAGATTTCTGCACCACAGTTCAGTCATTTGCTGCAGTGATTCCTGAGCCCATTCATTAAATAATGATTTCTGCCTTGCAGTAATGATGCTTTACTTCAAGCAAGCTCCTCTCTGTTTATATTATTTAGCTGGCAATCAGCCCACCCCAATCATTTGTAATAAAAATGTTATCTACAGGGATGAGATGTTTACATAAACGGCAGGGAGATTCCCAAATCAGAGCAGTAAACCCTCAAATCTTCAAATTTTTGGGATAGGATGTAAACCCTCAAGCTCCAGGATATCTGCCAACTGGAACTGATGGGGTCAAGAGGAGAGCAAAGGGGATTAGTTTTTTTTGTCTTGGTGGATGAAGTAAAAAAGTGAGGATGGTGGGAAAAAAGGATTAGGTCTGGCTTCAGCTATAATAAAGTTCTGGATTCAGGGATTTTTTGATAAAGGGATGCTAGAAAAAAAACTACTGGAGAAAAGATAAATGGGTAAATGGGAAAAAAGCCATCTCCGAAGAACTCAAGAGGGTTAGCACATCCTCAACTTCACATCAGAAGAAGAAAAAAGGCATTCTGGAATTAACATTTCAAAGCCTTTTAGTTAAAAGTTGAAAAGACAAATGCAGTTTTTGTCGTTCCGTAATATTTTGTTCTCTTTGACCTTACAAAAAAATAACTTTTCACTTCCATCTTAAATGCTCATCCACATCTGACAGAAGCAGTAAAATGATTTCTATCCTTCTGCAAGCGTCTTCCTTGGTAGAAACAGTATTCTCCCAAAACTGATCAGATTTGGGTCAAAACGGGTACTTCCTCCACAGGCAAATTGTCTTTTCACTGCTTAGAACAGCTTCAGGCAACTTTTTACCAGAACAGCTGGATGTTACTAAAGAAGGAGAGCAACGAATAGTCATTTGAGCTGCACTAATCTTCTTGTCTTTTCATACATAGGCATTGTCTTTCTCTGCCTGAAAACTGTAATCACATTAAAATGTTTTTTCGTTGGCCCATCTGTTAGCAAAAGAGGCTTTGGAAAATCTGTGTGAACTTCCCTTGATATATGGTGCTATATTAACCATCCAAGCCATGTTCATTAGTTTTTATTCATTGTTTAGCTTTATAAAAGTGTTAATAGCATAAATATTTATTATAAATGCTGCTGTTGTCTCAGGCACAGTTGTAAAGCAAGCAGAAAGCAGCTTGAGTGAAAGACCACCCTTCTTTCCAAAAATCCTCCCTCCCTGTGGTTGGGTTCCACATCTCCATCTGCTGATGGTGTGAAGAACATTGTTACAAGAGATCTATGCAGAAATTTACAGTGAAAACCAAAGTCTGGATTTTTTTTGTTTGTTTGTTAGTTTTTTACTGGCACGGGGGGAGAGAGGGGAAGTAAAATGGAGTAAAAAATGAAAATAAAAATAAAATCAAATAAATGGAGTAAAGTGAGTCACTCTTTGCGAAATGTATAACTTGTTTCTTTATGGTTTCAGACATGGGTTAACTGGGGATTTTAACAAGATTAAGTCCCCATAAATTCCATAGGGACACAAATGCTCTATAGGACAAAACTGGCACCACCACCAGAAGACCTTTTACCTCCTGCCTTGATGGCAAGAGGAGCAAAGAGCTGATGCTCATGTGTAGGAAACCATGTCACCCAAATCTACCTGCCACCCATGTCGGGCTGAGGTGGAGGCTGATGACCCAGCAGGTTTTGGAACTTCCATCTGCCCACATTCCAAGGGCAGATTGAATTCACAGTTAGAAAATCTACTTTTGATAGAAGCGTTGTGGACTCAGGAGCACAGAGCTGAACATCACTGTCCCAGAGCAAACACTCTCGTGGGTTTTTTTCACATGTTTATTTATTTTTAATTTGACTGGCTTATGTTGTGGGCCTGGCCCAAAGTTTATTAATGTTAGCAGGAAAGTTCTCAGTGGCACTGGTGGTTTCATGCTCAGGCTGTAGAATGCTTCTGAAAGATCATTCATGCTCTATTTGTTCTGACTTTGGAAGGTGGGCATCAGACCAGCTGGGCTGCTGGAAACTGCTGAAATGGAACCAGTGATTTGGGAATTTCAAGGGGCAAATCAGCCTTTTCTAGACCTCAAACACCCCAAACTCTCTTCATTTCTCCTCCCCCATGTCTACACCACTCCTCACCTTGTGCTGCTCTCCATTAAGAAAATCCTCATGTCATTCTTGCTGCGTTTAATGAAAATGAGAGAAATGGTTCCAGATTTGTGCTTTTGTAACTGGTTCTTGTTAGAGTCACCATGACAGGTTGGGAAAGGAGCCCAGAGTGGGTGGGTGGAGAGAACCCAGCCAAGAGGAGCTGGCTGGCTCCTGTAGTGTGCTGTGCAGGAGCTCGAGACTTTTCAGAAGCACTTGGGATTTTTCCTTTCAGATCTGAGCTCTCTTGGCCTTTGGCTTTATTTTTAGCCTGACACCATTTGATGTGGGTCCCTCCATCTCTATCAAGCCCTCAGGAGCAGGGCTTGACTCCAAACTCTTGCCTGCTTAACCCAACCCTGTGCAAGTGGTGTGCTGAGGTGCAGAACCCAGAAAGGGGCAGAAAATATTGTGAACCATGAATACATCACCCTGGGAGCAGTGGAGTAAAGAAGAGGAACTTACGAACCATGTCCCAAGCAGATGATACAGAATAATAGAATAATTTGGGTGGGAAGGGACCTTTCAAGGTCCCTTCAACCAGCTCATATTGCCCAGAGCCCCATCCAACCTGACCCTGAATGTTTCCAGGGATGGGGCGTCTACCACCTTGTTGTGAAACCTGTGCCAGTGTTTCACCGTCCTCATCATCCAAAATTTATTTCTAATATCTAGACTGAATCTCCCCCCTGACTGTGTAAATCCATCATCCTTTGTCCTAGCACTGCAGGCCCTCCTAACAACTCTGTCCTCGTTTTTCTTATCAGCCCAGCTTGTTGCCAGGAAGGTTGTGTTGGCAGCAATTTCCTTCCTACCCAAAGGAAAATCAGAGGAAATTTACTCAGAGAAAAAAAAAATGGAAAGGAAAGGAAAGGAAAGGAAAGGAAAGGAAAGGAAAGGAAAGGAAAGGAAAGGGAAAGGAAAAAGGAAAAGGAAAAGGAAAAGGAAAAGGAAAAGGGATAGGAAAAAGTAAAAGGGAAAGGAAAAAGCAAAAGGAAAAAGGAAAGGAGAAAGGAAAAGGAAAAGGAAAAGGAAAAAGAGAAAGGAAATGAAAAGGAAAAGGAAAAAGGAAAAGGAAAGGAGAAAGGGAAGGAGTAAGGAAAGGAAAGGAGAAAGGGAAGGATGAAATAATATAAATAAATATATTAAGAACGAGGTTAGACAGGAGAATATCCATATTTGGTACATTTAGAGATGGGAACAAAATCAAACCTCAGTCCAAGTACCCACGAAATATAGAGGTTATAATGTAGGTAGAGGTTCACCCATAGAAAACAGTTTGGATTTTATCCTGAGGTCTTCCCCAACTCATGTCCCTGGCTTATTAAGCACTGCTTTGCATTTAAAGATTTGGTGAATCTTTTGAACTCTTTTTTTTTTTTTTTTTTTTTTTTTTTTT
>JAAWXA010000079.1:117840-147255 GCA_038090715.1 Florisuga fusca
TTTTTTTTTTTTTTTTTTTTAAAATGAAGCACAGTAATTTTTAAGTAGTCACAGGAATCCAGAAGCTAGAGCTATTGGGGAAAAAAAAAAAAACTAAAAACCCCAGCAAAACAAAACAAAACAAAAAATTTTAAAAAAAAAAAAAAGAGGGAAACTTGCAAGAATAAATTGGCAGTTATAGAAAAACAGGCCTGTGGTTTGCTATTTATACATGTGTCTGATCTATTTGGCTCTTGTCTGAACTAGATCATTGAGGGGGTTACTGTTTTATTTGTAACTCACCAAACGTATCTCTGGTATGAAAATTATCGTGGTACAGATGTGTTCCTTGGGTTGCATCCTGCACACACATACCTCGTAGTAAATCAGAAACAGCTTCAAGAAAGGAAGCAGATTTGCATGGAAGTGAAACTGGAGTCAGTCTTTGTGCCCACTGTATATATTTCTCTCGGGCTCTGAGATTTGTTTGACTTCCTGTGATTGAATGCTGGGCTCATGTTGATATTAGCAGCTAATGCAGATGAAATATTGCCAGAGCTGCTGCCAACTTACATTCAGCCAAGGCTGATGGATTGTTTTTGGGGTGGGATTGACTTCTGCTACTTTTTGCAGTTCTATATTGGAATTACTCAAGCCCATGCTCAGCAGAGGACTTGCACTCCTTTTGGTGCCACAAAGCAGGAGGAAGCATGGACCAGAAGATCCCTACTCAGTTGTACTCAGATTATTCTCCTGCCCTTTATTATGGAATCATAGAGTGGGTTGGGTTGGAAGGGACCTTCAAGATCATCGAGTCCCAAACCCCTGCATGGTCCAGGGCCATGTACTGTTTAATGGGCCCAGAACTGTTTAATAACCGTTTATGGGCCCAGTACTGTTTAATATCTTTATCGATGACTTAGATGAGGGGATTGAGTCCATCATCAGCAAATTCGCAGACAACACCAAGCTGGGAGGAAGTGTGGATCAGCCGGAAGGCAGGAGGGCTCTGCAGAGGGACCTGGACAGACTGGAGAGTTGGGCTGATTCCAACGGGATGAGGTTCAACACGGCCAAGTGCCGGGTCCTGCACTTTGGCCACAACAACCCCATGGGGAGCTCCAGGCTGGGCACAGAGTGGCTGGAGAGCAGCCAGACAGAGAGGGACCTGGGGGTTTGGATTGACAGGAAGCTGAACATGAGCCAGCAGTGTGCCCAGGTGGCCAANCCCTTCCAATCCGGCTAATTCTATGATTCTATGATTCTATGGTCAGGGACACCTCCCCCAGCCCAGGGGGTCCAAGCCCCATCCAACCTTCAACACTGCCAGGGATGGGGCAGCCACAGCTTCCTTGGGCAACCTGGGCAACCAGGGGCTCAGCACCCTCAGAGTTAATAATTTCATACTTATATCTTCCCTCCCCCTAACATCTTCATTAAATTGTGGTATTTAGTTGAACTCTCCAAAGTCAGCCTTTTAGCAGCTTTTCGTGGATGGGAAGATGGTCAAAGTAGAGGAGAAAAAAAGAAAATAAAAAGAAGGTGGAAATTTGTTGAAATCTGAGTGTCAGTTTCCCCAGAAAAAAAGGATTTTCTGTGCAGGGGAGTGACAGGACATCTGAGTGAATTTTTGATTCTGTACTTCTTGTCTTTATGGGAAAGATCTGATAAGGGCTTTAGCTTTGTTCTCTGGGTTGTTTTCTTTTAACCCAGTGAGTGCATTAAGAGATCTGTTTCTAAACCTCACCAGGATACAGAAAATATAGATAATTATACTCCCAAATCCTGTTTGAAAATGTCTCTATGCCAGAAGCTGGAAGCTTTTTCACGGGATGCTTTACTAGGTCTTATGGCTAACTCCTTTTCTTGAGAAAGGCCCTGGGAGCAAATATTTCTGCAGAGAAACTCTAGTTTTGACTCAGCCAAAATATGTTGCAGAAACTTTACTTTCATTGAGCTATTAGAGGGAAAATTGTTTTGCCAGCTTTGTATAGGACTCCTTGATTTTTCCTTCAGTTTTGAAATATTTCATGAAATGTCATTACCATTACCTCATTATTGCTGGTTGAAATGCAGAATTTCTTTCTTAAAATACTCAAGGACAGCTGTTTCTCAGCACTTACTAAAAATTCTTATCTTTTCTGGATCAAAGTGTTTTCTGTCTTAAAATGGGGCACTTTTCCCTTTTTTTTCTGTGTAACTCCAAAATCTTGTTTCCATTTGGAGCAACAAACGTATTTGTTAATGTTTTTTTCCCATAAAATGGGAATGTCCACTTTTGAGCAGTTGGGTTTGAAACCATGAATATTTATCTTTATTCATTAAACCTGATGTGTGCATCAAGGGATCTACTAACTTTTCCAGCAACGTAACTGCTTCATCAGACTTTGCCAGTCCTTTAGTTTCTATCTCCTCTGGATCTGTCACTCTCAGATTTTCCTGTGTAATGAAAGGAACACTTTTTCCCCACCCAAAAATAACTTTAATCCTATCAACTTTGTATTACAAAGAGAAAAAAAGGCAAAGAATAATAAATGATCCCCAAAAAACCAATATTTGATCTGTCAGGATGTCTTATTATGGAAAGGAGGTTCAGTAGTTTTGTAGATCCTAACATTTTAACAGGTAAATATATTTTACTTCCATTAAGAAGACACCAGTGAGCTGTCTGGCCAAATATAATTAATCATCCTTTGACATAAAAAAAATAATCCTGTGTAGATGCATGCATTCAGAGCAAGCTTATAAAAAAGTCAGTGAATTGGGGCAGAGGGAACTAGTTTAATATAAAAGGTTTTCTATCTGTCACTAAAAGTATGTCCCCTGTTATATTTATTTCTTTACAGCTGTTGAAACACATAGCATAGTATTTATCTTGTCTAAATTTAGCCACCAAAATGTCAGACAGCTGGAATCTCAGCAATTTGAGGGATTAGCCTAGACAAATTTTGTGTGATAGATGCTTTAGATAAGCAGCATTTCCCCAGATGATTCCTTATCATGGTGTAGGGTCTGAGGGTTCCAACTTCTGCTCAGAATAAGCAAAGGAAGGAATTAGCTCAGTGTGGCAGAAAGATTCTGAGCACTGGATTCAAATCATCTGATGATCTAGAAAGGGACTTTGTTCCATCACATCAAAGGCTAAAGCACTGGTCTCATTTCCCAGCCAGGCAACCAAAAAAACTCCAATTCTTTTCACACCAAACCAGACAAAGGAATAAGAGAGCAAACAACTAAACCTCACTCCTCTTCCCACATAGCAGCAGCAAAGAAAGAAAGAAAGAAAAAAATAAAAATCCATTGATCGAAATCCAAAGGAGCTGAGGAATTGAAATGATGCAAAACCACTTGGTTGACATCTGTTGGAGTGGGGCTGAAAATAACAGCTTCAAGTGGGGATTTCACTGGTATCTAATTAGCCTGCCCTGTGTACATTGTTAATGATAGTGAATTAGCACGGATCTGTTTTCTTTTCCAAACTCTTCCACCAGGATTGGAGAAATATCAGTGCCTTGATATCAGTACAGGCTGGGGGATGAACCAAAAACATGTACAGGTTGGGGACTGAGCTGTTGGAGAGCAGGGAAGAGGAAAGGGACCTGGGGGTGCTGGGGGATGGAAGGATGCTCAGGAGCCAACAATGTGTCCTGGCTGTCTCNAAGAAGATGTGTATAAAGAGACAGGTCCAGTTCTGGGCCCCTCAGTTCCAGATGTATAAGAGACAGCTGCTGGAGAGAGTCCAGAGCAGAGTGACCAAGATGCTGAAGGAGTGGAACATCTCCTGGTGAGGAAAGGCTGCGGGAGCTGAAGGGCTCTGCAGCCTGGAGGAGGCTGAGGGGTGACCACATCAATGTTTATAAATATGTAAGGGGTGAGTGCCAGGAGGATGCAGTAAAGTTTTTCTCAGGGGTGACCAACAACAGGACAAGGGGCAATGGTTATAAACTGGAGCATGAGAGGTTCTGTATAAACATAAGAAAGAATTTTTTTCCCTGTGAGGGTGACAGAGCACAGCCCAGGCTGCCCAGGGAGGTTTTGGAGTCTTCTTCTCTGGAGACACCCAAAGCCCACCTGGATGTGTTCCTGTGGGACTGCTGGAGGTGACCCTGCTCTGGCAGGGGGTTGGGGTCAATGACCTTTTGAGGTCACTTCCAACCCCTCACTTCCTATGATTCTATGAAGGAACTGAAAGCATCACTCTGAAGAAGAGAACTTGGGGACACTGGTGGGTGAAGAGCTGGCCATGAGCCAGCAATGTGCACTTGCAGCCCAAAAACCAGCAGGATCCAAAGGAGCAGGGCCAACAGGTTGAGAGAGGGGATTGTCCCCCTCTTCTCTACTCTGGGGAGGATTTGATTTGCAGTGCCAGGTCCAGTTCTGGAGTTCTGAACACAAGAAAATCATGGACCTGCTGGAGTGGAACCAGAGGAGGGCTAGAAAAATGAGCAGAGGGCTGGAGCACCTCTGATGTGAGCTTGTTCAGTCTGGAGAAGGCTTTGGGGAGACCTTCTGGTGGCCTTTCAGTACTCAAAGGGGGCTGATAAGAAAGATGGGGACAGAGTTTTTAGCAGTGATGATACAAGGGTGAAAGAGGGGAGATTCAGATTAGATACAAGGAAGAATTTTTTTACAATGAGGGTGGTGAGCCACTGGCCTACTGGAGAGGTGGTAGAAGCCCCATCCCAGGAAACATTCAAGGTCAGGTTGCTCTGAGCAGTCTCATGTAGCTGGAGATGTCCCTCTTCACTGCAGGGTGGGGTGGATGAGGTGACCTTGAAAAGTGCCTTCCAAGCCAAACAATTCTGTGTTTCTATGATTCTATGGTTCCTTTGCATTTCAGTGCTTGAACTGAAATTGCTCAACACTGAAAACTAAAAACAAAAACAGACCCCCTTGGCTCCCACTTCTATCAATACAAATGAGGCACTCCTAAGGGTGAGGATCTTAATGTTCCTGTGTTATCTTATCCCTAGGACAGCCTCGGTTCTGAGAACTTGGTATTATCACATGGAAGAGTGATCAATAAGGAAAGCTTTCTCACTTCCTCCCTGTTCTTATGGGAACAGGAATTCTTCTTGCAATATTATCTCTGCTCCTTCATCCTGATAATGTAAAACAGCTGCTGTCTCTTCTTCACAGATAAGAAAATCAGGTGCCCTCACAGGTTTTTTATCTTTGCAGGAAATGGAAAAATAGAGGCAGTTCTTCACCCACCTGTAAAGAATTTTGGTTAGACTGAATAAAATGTAAAAGTCTCCCCTCTCTTCCCATTCCCTCATGAAGACTGCAGTCAACTTGCAAATCAACATGAGCTCTCGGAGCTTGAACAACATTTTTTTACCAACCTAATTTCCTTACATTTTAAGCTCTGTTTCCATCCTCATCCTTTCTTTTCCATCCTACTGACTCCTTGTAGGGTTTACTTTAGGTGTCTAAGCAGCATCCTGAACAAGGTGGCATCTCTACCTCTGGGGACACCATCTGACCCCACCAACACCAAGTGTGGGCATCTGAGTTGGTGAGAGACTGAGGGACCTGGAGGAAGAGACACCAGGATGGGGTCAAGGTGAAAGCAGGGACTGCTTCCTCTTTTTTTTTGAAGGTTTGTTTCCCACACCAGAGCCTTTACTCCCAGTTTGATGTTTATCAGAAGTCAATCTCAGTAAACAGCTTCTCCCCTTGACTCCAAACCCTATTAAGCTTTGTTCCTTGAAACCCCAGACTGGATGAAGGAGTGGCTAATCCCTGAGGATCAAGCAGCTTTGTGAAGAGCAACAAAAGCAGAGCCCCACCACATGATCTACGTGGTGGTGTCAGCTATTCAGCACCCTAAGATAAAAGGCACGAAGCCAACACCCCCTTGTAAACAGTTCATTAAGTTCTTTACATCTCTGGATCTCTTTTTCCTGCTGGCTTCTCCCTCCCACACCAGCTAATTACTTTTATCACAGGCTAAGTATGCAGCCAAGAGGTTCCAGTTGCCATCACTGGTGTATTTTTAAGCCTTTGCAGCTGACATGCCATGTTAAGATTCAGGCTGGCTTATCCTTGGCCTTCATAACTTTGCATAACCCATGGCTGGGAGGCAGAAAGAAGCAGGAGAAGGGATGAAGTAGAGAAGTGAAAATGAGTCCAGACCTATGTGGGATGGATCGAGTTGCCAGGGAGGGAAAGGTCATGAAAAGTTAACTCTGGAGCTTCAGGGAATTAATTCAGCCTGGGATGAGCGATGAGAAAAACAGGAGAAGGAATAAGGGGTAGTGGTTTAAAACTGAGATAAGGTAGATTCAGATCAGAGAGAAGAAAAAAATTTTTTGAGGGTGAGGGTGGTGCAATGTTGGTAGAAGTTGCACAGAGAGGTTATAGGTGTCCCATTCCTTAATCATCCAAGGTCATGTTGGATGGGACTCTGAGCAACTCGATCTAGTTGAAGATGTCCCTGATGACTGCAGGAGCATTGGACTAGATGGCCCTTTAAGGTCCCTTCCAACCCAAACCATTCTATGAGTCTATGAACAGGAGATAAGAACTGCCTGATGAAAATCATGAGAAGGATCTGGCTCAGCCTGGGGGGCGAAAAATCAATTTCTTTGTAAGAAACAAACCACATTTCTGGCCTTCTCTGTCTCTCATGCATATTCTCCTACCTCTGTCACTAGTCTGGCTCAGCCTCACGTTATGACAGAACTGCCCGAGGTAGTTTAACCCTCCTGAAGCCTGCCCATTACTCCTGCCCAAGCTCCAGGCACAAATCCTACTTTGATTTTTGAATAGCAACCTGATACACCCTCTCACACTTCCCCATTCTTCCCGTTGTCCACCAAAATGTTCATCCTTCTACTTCTCTTTCTCCTTGCACTCTCAGGCACTCCTCCTGAGGATGCTTTGCAACACAAGCATTCAAGCCAGAAATACTCAGATACTTCACCCAGAAATACTCAGATGCTGCTCATCCCTCCATCTCTCCCTCCAAGGAATCTGTTCAAGTCTTTCCAAAATTAATATTAATTGTTCTCAAGCCTTCAGCCTAGCAAAGTTCTCAATGCAGGCACATCTTTGCATCCTAACCACAGATCAGAAGCCCTCCAACCTCCTCATGCTGCTCTGTGACACATCAAAGCTTCTGAGCAAGGGGGTAAATGAGAGATGTAGTAAAGTCCAGCAAATTTTCCAGCCGTCCTTCCCCATCACTGGGAATGCCACCTCCTTACCAATTCCTGCATTGCAATTGGTCTGAAATTTAAAAAAATTGGGGTTTCTGCAGTGCAAATGACAACAGGAAACACGTCAAGGCTTGGAGCTCTTCATCAGGATTAAACCCAAGAGTGTCCAAATACTCTTGGGAGGTAAAAGGTGGAATCCCTGAGCAGAACTCTTGATGCCACTGATGACTTCGTTGTGTGTAGGACCAGACATTTGGTGCTGTTCTCCTCTGGGAGAGGGATAATCCAGCAGATTGCAATTTTCAGTGCTTGCTGCACCTGTCTGGCTTTGCACCAGGGCTGTGAGGTTTGTGTTTGGTGGCAATGCCAGTCCTGCAAGAGCTGCCTCAGATCTCCCAGCATTTGCTTTTACCACGCAGGATGTCCCTGTTTGGTTGAAAGGGGTTTATGAGCTTCTCTGAGAACAACTGATGCTGCCTGAGATGGAAATAATGCACCTTATAAAAGCTCACTACCATTGAAATAAATATTAGCTTAAAGTAGCTCTCATCAGAGGCTCTTTTCCAAAAACTACTAAAGAAAACACTGAAGAACAAGACGGAAAGAAACATGCCGGAAAAATTACCTTGAGATAAATAGTGTTCAAGTTTATTTTTCTCCTCTCTTTTAATGAGGTAATGGTTGTGGATATTACCCAGATGAAGTTACACTGGATGACGGGGTTGGCATCTTACATCACCATTTTTCATCTCCTAGGATTTCCTTCCACTGGATTCTGGGGAATTTATACTATGCTAAGTGCTCCTTGGTGTGGAAAAGAGGAATCCCTGTGGAGGAGAGTTTTATAAACATGTCTTGGCTACCAGAACAGAATTAGGGTGAGCATGCAAGCCTGATGATTTTCTGTTGGGTGTGCAACATGCCTAGCACATCCGAAATTCTTCAGTGTGCAAACATGTGTTTCTGAGTGCTTTGGACTATTTGAGCTGAAAAGCACAGGCTGAAAGGATGGTTTTCTTTAAGTAAAACATCCTATGTAATAATAGCCCAGGGACGTTTCACATGCAGCTGTTAAAAGCAGAAAGCAGAACAAATGAATGCAATCCCCCCAAAGTCTCAGGGTTTGCAGAGGGGAGGGGTCAGGCTTTCAATATACACCAGATTTTCTGCTCTGTGAAAGCATTCCCCGTGTGCTGGAGCATGAAAAAATCCCTCAAGTAACAGAAAAATAAGGACCTCTAAGAGGTGATCCACCTCTTGTTAAAAATTAGAATGTAAAGTCAATCAATCCCTGTTGATTTGGGATATCTATCAAAGATTGCTCTAAGAGATCTCCTTATCCAGACTGACTTTCACAACCAATTTTTCTCCACGTATTTCTCTCTCGTTTCTTAAAGGGAGTTACCTCTCTCCAAATACCTACTTACTCTATATGCCTATGAAATCTGCTCCTAATTTGCTTCCTTTTCTTTATGGACATTGGTGTCAGATTCTCAGCACCGAGGACTTGGGATTTCTTTTTTGAGAGTCTAATATTTCAGAGTTACTGACCTGAGAGGCTTTGTCACACCTGCCTAGTATTCAAGGCACTGGGAGTCTCTGGAAGCTGTTGGAGAGGGGTAAAAGAATCCAGCCAAGTGCAAAACATTGTTGGACCTTCTGTTTTCCTGACTGCTGGGATTAGGATTCATCTCACTCAGTTTAGGCAAGTCCTTTAGGCTGCTGAGAGAGGCAGAGCATTCACGAGGAGCCAACCACCTCCATCAGACACTTGAGTCAACACACCTTGTCTCAGTTTATTCTCTGATTGTACATTGACTGATGCTAAATGTTGGCACAGACTCAAAATAGGAACAAGTTAATGACAGAGAAAAAAAAACCCACAAAGTTTCGTGTATGAAGATATCCACTCCAGGCCAGGAAGTCCCTCTGGCAAAGATTTCTGGAATGTATTTTGGGGCTGTGTGTTTCTTTTCATCTCACATTGTCCCTAGGCATTTACTGTTGGCTAATTTCCAAAGAAGACTGTGGGATGGACCACAGGTCTGCCCCCCTGCTGTTCCTTATGTCCCTATTTGTTTCAAGTGGGATTATTCACTCTCTGAAGGTAATCTGTGTGTTTTTATGGTTAGAGAGAACCTGGACACGAGGAATGGGATTCTTGACTTGAGTAAAACAACTACAGTGTGTACATCAGCTCTGGGTTTAGTCACTCAGAGCACCCTCCACTCACTGTGGAGGAAAAGGGCATTTTGAGACAGCAATCCACTGTGTGCTGAAGTTCCTTCTTCTCTTCTATTTCTTTCCCAGGCACAGGATACACAACCAACACTGGGTGAGATGAATTCCCACTTCATATATTCAGGTAGCTGAAGATAACTGCTATGGATCTCAATTTTCATGTCCTTGTTCCAGATAAAACTAATTTATTTCATGCTTCTTTTTCTCATTGGAAGAACTACTTGTGTTTTTCAGACTGCACATGGTCTGCCATTGACAGGTAATTTGGTCTTGATTCCCAGCGCTGTGGTCCCAAGTGATGCTCATTGGGTCTTTCCACCGGGGATACACAGAAGCACTCCTTTATTCTTTGACCTGTCCAGTCCTCTGCTTCAGTTCACCATTTTCCACACAGTCTCCTCATGGTGGACAGCAAAGTTTTTTTCCATGTTGACATAAGATCATTTCCATAGTATCTGATTAATCTGTGATATCCTTTTTCTCCTCTTGGATCGAGAGTGGATACGCAGCAGAGGAAACAGGGCAGTACTTAGGGTTGAACTGTAAGATGCAGTTTTATTATTCAGGTCTTTTAGGACATCTCTAAAAGGTCTTCACTTCTCATGTCCCCACCACAAGAAGGACAGAGATTGTTGGAACGATCCCAGAGGAAGGCCGAAAAAATGATCCAGGGAATGGAGCAGCTCTGCTCCCAGGAGAGGCTGAGGAGCTGGGATTGTTCAGCCTGGAGAAGAGAAGACTCCAGGGGGACCTTAGAGCTGCCCCCCAAGCCCTGAAGGGAACCTCCAGGAAGGCTGCAGAGGGACTTTTCCTCAGAGTGTCCAGCCAGAGGACAAGGGGAAATGGATTGAAACTGCAGGAGAAGAGGTTCAGGCTGGATCTGAGGAAGAAGTTCTTCAGCAGGAGGTGCTGAGACTCTGGAACAGATTGCCCAGAGAAGTTGTGGCTGCCCCCTCCCTGGAGGTGTTCAAGGCCAGGTTGGATGAGGCTTGGAGCAACCTGGCTCCCTGCCCATGGGATGACCAGTAAGGTCCCTTTCAACATAAGCCATTCTATGATTCTTTCAAGATTTTCCTTGACCCCAAGGTGGCCAAGCCCCACGATTTTTCTGGATTTTCTTTCAAAGCACCAAACCTCAGATCCATAGGAAATCAGTTGTGCCCACGATTTGGAGGAAGATGGAACCATCTGACATTTTTTGATCAGGAGTACCTATTGCTTTTAACTTTCCCAATCTCAGGACTAAGATGCCACATCCAGAGGTCACCTGGCAGAGCCAAGAAGCCTCGGAGACTCTCAGGCTCTCTGCAGTGTGGAGCTGTCACACTGCAACACTGCAATCCTTGTTCCCTCTGAGCAATTTCTTTCACTCACCCAACAAAATCTCCTATATACGTGGGATGGTGGAACACTCTGTTAAATGTTTATTACTGAAAATTTGAGGGAAACCACATGGATTGGCTAGACAAGACATACAAAAACAAGTTGCAATAAAAAGTTTATAGCATCTCCCCCAGCATCCTAACATAGACTTCCTTTTTCTTTATGAAACATATGCACGAACTGATGGGCAAAATTTGCCTCTCTGGCTACATGGCAAACATCCATTTCTGACTCTGCTCATATGCACCAGATGAAGAGTTTTCCTGTTGCCACTGCATTTGAAAAATTAACATTCAACACACAACTGTGATTTGCACAGCATGGGGCAGAGTTGGAGGAGGAAGCAAGAGGATGCTGTTGCTGAGCATAAATTCCTGTTATTTTACTGCATTTCTTTCTCCCTCCACCTTGGGGACGTTTGCTATGAAATTGAAAGGTGTGATTTTGACATCAGATTGGACCAGTATAAATAATCTGATTATCTCAGCTTAATGTGGCAACCTCATCAATCAGGTTAAGATGAAGATGTGACAACCTCATCAATTTATTTCAGGTGTCAAGCACTGCATTGAGCAAAGGAATTCTGCTTCACATAGCAAAGGTTGGAGCACATAAAGTAAGTTTCTTGCTTGCATTTCCCTTTCAATATTAAATTAGTTATAATTGATAAAAACATTAATATTAATAATATTAGCTTTTTGTAGTATTAAAGTACTGCACCAACGGAAGAAATTCACTGCATGGCTTTGTGCTGCACAAACTTGAAGTCATTCAAAGTTCCCAAGAAAAATGGAGAGCATCTGTAGTGTAAAAATAACATGGAAAAGAAAGGGCTAACCAATTATCTGCAAGTTCTCAGTGTGCCATCCAGAGAGACCAAATAGTCAGAGGGTTAAATTAAATGGGGATGAACCAGTTTAAATTTGTGTACAAAACCAAACAAAATACCCACCCCAATCAGTGTAATGGCTTTGGGAAGGACATTTTTTATTCACCACATGTGAAGACAGGGAGTTTTCCATCCTTACAGATTTTAGTCAGATTCCTGCTGGGAATGACAGGTAGGCTCAGTCCTTATCTTGGCAGAAGAGACATGAGAAGTGAATTTCTGAGATTTTGATCAACTCAGCAGCCTCAAAAGAAGGGTTAATTTTGCAACTATATTTTTTTTAATCCTTCATTTGCTTTTTTCAGCATAGGCAGGAAAATGAAACCTTGTTATGATGAAGATGTATAAATAAAATTAGAATCAGGCCTAATGGAGCAAAAGGGGGATCTCAATAGCTTTGCTTTTTGACAGATCTCATCCAGTTTTCTCCCATTTGTCAAGGAACATTAACAAAGGGTTTCCTGTTGGATGAACACTCTCAGGAAGTGCTGCTCAAAATAAACCTAAGCAGAATGCATTGATTTTTTCATTCTTTGGGGGAAAGATGAGGTCTTATAAACACATTTTAATCACAGGTGATCGTTTTGCTCTCTGTGCTCATCATGGATGTGCAATGATCTGCCTTGCACTTGATGTTTGCTTGTGGTACAGCTCTTCTGGGTGCTACTTTTCACCACCAGGATATCTGTCTTTGAGCTGAAGTAAGTTAAAAAGTGTCCCACCTACCCCAATTCTGCTGCTTGCACGGGCTTGAGGTTTCTTCTGGGGAAAGGGAAGAACACATTGTGGGGAGGCTGAACCCACACCACCTATATATCAAACCAAGACTTCATCAGCAAACACAAGACCATAAAAGATGCCAACAGTCTCCTGCGTGGTAGCAGGCTGCAGGAATATCAAACTTCAAGCTGCTGATTAGGGGCAGCTGAATACACTACCATGTTTATCCAGAAGAACCAAGTCTGGCAGAAGTCCCTCTGTCCACAGCTAAACCTCTGCTCTGTCCCCAGGAGGTGATGGCTACCAAATGCTCTGTTCCTTCCCCTTTCCCTTTCCCTTTCCCTTTCCCTTTCCCTTTCCCTTTCCCTTTCCCTTTCCTTTCCCTTTCCTTTCCTTTCCTTTCCTTTCCTTTCCTTTCTCCCTACTGGGACAGTGATTCTGTTGCATTTTTAAAGCCACAATTTATAATTTCTCTGGTCAGGAAAAAATTCCCAGGGAACCTGGGCCCATGTCAGCATAGCTGATATTCATGATTGGTACCAATGGTACCACGATGACTGGGGCTGTCAGAAAAAGGGAAGAGCCTGGAAAAACCTGGAAAAACCCAAGATTGGTTCACCCCACCACACAAAATCCTCTCCAACATGCTGGGTGACCCTTCCCATGGGGTCACCTTGGTTACTTAGCCCACCTAGGTTTCAGTGTGATGCTCAGATGATGTAAACCAGAGGCCTGGGATCAGATGACAACAATTGGTCCCCTCGAATCCCAAACACTGCCTCTCAGTCGAAAAATATGTCTGGAATGCACCATCATTGTATTACACAGGGGCACAATTTCACTGCAGGGGATACAATAAACCCCTGAAAGATGTTGGCAGATCAACAGATCATGCCATAAGATTCTGCTCAGATTGCTTTTGGCATGTCTGCCTTGAGACAATTCTAATTAAAGCCACCTGGCCCTCACTATATTTAGTGATATTTTTTTTTTTTTTTTCTTTCCTTTCCTTTTCTTTTTTTTTCTTTCTTCTGTTTAATCCACATGGCTCCAAAGAATTTCTAAACAAGCAAGAGCAAGTGTGTTGTTGATCAGCTAATGAGAACAAGAGCTATAGATAAAAGGGCTGAAACCCAACTGAAGGGCACAATATACCAGAGAACTGACCACAGGCAACAGAACTGTTGAGTTGAGTTTCTTGTAAGGTTGTGACTGGAAAGTGAAGCAGCTGATTGTCATGCCTGAGTGACTGAGAGGATGGGATTACTTCTGATTCCTAGTGACAAACCCAACATCCTGGTAGACCCTGAAAGGCCATTGAGTCCCTAGGCAGGAACAACTACATCCATGCTCTTCCTGACAGCAGTTTATTTAAACTCACCTTAAAGCTTTCCAGCAGGCCAAAATTTTCCATAAGGCAGATTCCAGCACACAACACTCATCTTAACACAGAGTTTGTCCTAACATTTGAGCAGAAAGATAAAGCATCCTACAGTTTAAGCTCTTCATTATCACAGACATTGAGAACAGAGTAGTTCTTGAAAGTTATCAAATTCTTGCCTTCTCTTCCTTGTCTCATTCCTCTCAAGCCCAGACAACCCCAGGTCATTCAGTCTGTCCTCATATTTCACTTTTTTTTTTGTTTTTTGCATCATCTGGGGGGGGAGCCAAATTCTCTGTCTCCAGGACTGGCTGGGTTGCATTTGGGTGACATGGGTGGGCTCCACATCCCCACTTCACAAGCACTCACCCCTTAGCAACCAGCACTCATCAGATGAGGATTTACACAACTGGAAGCCCCTTCCTTTCCTCCCTCCCTTTAAATCAACTTCAGAGGCAGTGCTGTAACAAGTCAGCTGGTCATCTGGCTCCTATTACCCATTATATCCCAGCAGTGCCCATCACTTCATCCAACACCTTGTGAGTGGTGGCTGGGGAGCTGAGGTTTTGTCAAAGCAGGCATTTCACAGCTGATGATCCAGAAGGGAAAATCTGGTAGCCTCTGTGTTTTGTGAGAAGGGGGAGAGCCATGCTGTCATCAGATTGCACTTGATCTTTCCCTCTTGGTGAGTCCATGGAGATGCTGCTCTGTTGCAGACTCTGCAGGGCTGTAGTGGACATGACTCTTCTCACTTCAGCTGTCATTTGACACGACAAAAATGGGACCAAATCCAACCCTGGAAAACCCACCTGCTGGATCCTTTACCTGACCTCTTTATTTCTTGTAAAACTATTTTTTTTTCTGTAGCTTTCTCTGTGAACAGGGGAAGATGCCCAGCAGGCTGACATTGAAAAAAACCTATTGATAAAAGTCATCCAGGAGCAGTTGGAGGTGGTTCTCCTCCCCTATAGATGTTTTTACCAGCTGAGGATGGGAAATAGGATGCAGCAATGTCCAGTGCCCTGCTGGACTCTGTATGAATTTAATTTATAAGTTTACTTCACACTGTTAGGTGATTCACAGAAAGGAATCGTGTGTTTTGAAGACACACTGATTGATTTATCATGACTGGAGGAGATCTGAACAAATCACAGCATCCAACATTTCTCTCATATCTGTGGGATGGAGACTGTGGAGGAATTGACTTGTTCACCAAATAGTACCAGTGCCTGAAGTGGCTCCAGGAAAGCTGGGGAGGGACTTCTCACAGGAACATGGAGTGATAAGATGAGAGAGAATGGTTTCAAGCTGAAAGAGGGAAAATTGAGATGAGATCAACAGAAGAAATTCTTTGGGGTGAGGGTGCTGAGCCCCTGGCCTAGGAAGTTGTGGCTGCCCCATCCCTATAATAATATGCCCCATAACATCTTTCCAGATCCCCAAATCTGTGTCTCCCACATCTCAAGTGAGATTCAGTGCATGATAGCAGTGGCTCAGGTGATCAGTCATAGGCTTCATGTAGCCTTCAGTTAATACATACCTGTTCAAATCTTATTCCAGCTTCTTGAGTCTTTGCAGGAAATCTCCCTTGGCACAACTAAAAAGCTGGGGGAAGGAGTGGAAGCAGCACAAAAATGGGGAAAATAGTAGTTTTTGAAGAGCAATGGAAAATCAATTAGATGTCAAGACCAAAATTATGTGTTTGGTGGACACCTTTAGTAAAAAAGATCTCAAACTTGTTCAGAAATGTTCCAGCTGCCAACAAAGAGATAAGAAATAAGAGGATCAGGTGCTAACTATGGCAGAGCAAGAAATGTAACCAAAAATACACCCAAGGGCAAGCCCTGGGTATCAGTCCTGGGGGTTAGCAAGGATTATATTCCTTGCTCGTGGACTGAATTGTGTCTGGGTATTATGGAGTGATCCATGGGCAGATCTGGATCTCCAGGTGCTTTCAGAGCTTGAATCCTAACTTGGCTGCTGGAGCTCAGCTCTGTTTTCACACCTCCATATCTTCCTCAGCCAAGCAGCGTCTGGAGGAGGGACCCCAGGGTTTCAGACCCCAGGGCTGGAGGTAATCCTTGAGTCCTTCAGTTTAGAACATTCCTGGTATTCCTCATACCCTCTACCAAACTTTCCATGACTATTGTTCCCAAGCTGTTGATTCAGCTTAGGTTACAGCCCTTCACAGGAGGGGTTGAGTTTCACAACCAAGCCAAAAATTCCACTGCATGAAAAAGGCAGAGTGGTATTTTGGGAAGTGATATTAATGTTACACCTGTGACATCACATGAAAAGATTCTTGTGTTCCCTTTTGACAATGCTCAGAGGGCTGAGCACCTCCCTGGGAAGCCAGGCTGACGGATTGGGGTTGTTCAGCCTGGAGAAGAGGAGGCTCCCAGGTGAGCTCAGAGCAACCTCCCAATATCTGAAGGGGCTACAAGAAAGCTGGGGGAGGGCTTTGGACAAGGGAGAGGACAAGGGGAATGGGTTAAAACTTGGAGAGGGGAGACTGAGGTTGGAGATGGGGAAGAAATTCTTGAATTTGAGGGTGCTGAGCCCCTGGTTGCCCAGATTGCCCAAGGAAGCTGTGGCTGCCCCATCCCTGGCAGTGTTGAAGGTTGGATGGAGCTTGGAGCACCCTGGGCTGGGGGAGGTGTCCCTGACCATGGCAGGGGTTTGGGTCTGGATGATCTTGAAGGTCCCTTCTCAAAAGCATCCTATAATTCTGTGATCCCCTATACTGATTAAAGCAAAAAAGAGCATCACCAACAGGTGGATTATTTTCACTGCTGTGTAGGTTTCTTGAGTGTGTTCCCATCACACATGCTGTGTGTTTTCTGTAGCAATTGTGTTCAGCTCCCAGGATGGATTTTCCCAGCGTGGAAACACGAGGAGAAATGTCTTTATTTCCTGATTCTGTCACACTCTCCTTTGACCTTGGTCAAATCATCTATACCCCAATAGCAAAATAAAAAAAAGGTGCAGAATAACGCTCCCCCCTCCTTTTTCTCTTCCTGCCACTTGTTTGTGTAGTATAATTTTTTATATTTTGTCCTGTATTTTACATGATTTTTAATTATTTTTTTCCTCCATGTCTGTTAATTAGCAAGCTGGAATCATCTGGGAATCCTGGAATCTCCTGGGCCCTCAGGATGATCCTGTGACTCAAATGATGATGATGAAGGATAGCAAGGTGTAAATCACTCTGTTTATCACTTCACAAGTTGTCTTTTTAGTTATGGCCCAGAATTTTAAATCTTTCTGGTAATAAAAAAGGGAAAGAGAAATGAGTAACAGGGCTAGATCATGAGTCTTTCTGGTTTATTTGAAGTTTTTCCTCCTCATCTGTAGGTTTTGGCCTATGGGAAGCAGCCATGAGATAAACCCTGGACATCTATTTTTGTTGAAGAGAAAGCTGCAACAGAGGCCTGACTTGTTGGAGGCTGTTTCTTGTGATGTGGGACTTCTGCCTTCATCTCCCATCCCATCAGAAGACAAAATAAGCTCTGAGCTTCCCGAAGCTTCAAGCCAGAGTTTTTTATATCCTGGGAACTTCTGATGGTGACCTCTGGGCTTTGGTAATGACTGGAGTAAAAACAACACTTCCAAAATTAATGAATATCTCTTGGGCATCAATCTGAAAGCATCAAAGCAGAGCAGTAGTTGTCTCAAACTCAGTCTGGCAACATTTCCTAAACCCAAAATTGCAATACTGCCATAGTTACCACAGCTTTATAGCTTGAAATACACTTTGATTTGGCTGGAGCTCATTTCATACATCTTGCCATCCTGATTAGTCCTCCAGGCTTCTTGGCCCATAGCTGGAGTGGTACAGATACCTGTGAAAAGCATCTAAGAGAGATTTCCAAGAAAATAAGGGAAGAACCTGACTAAAGGGTTTGGGTTGGGGTTTTCTTTTGAGTTTGAAAGCAAGCAACCTTAATTACCTGAGGTATTTTACAGTGGGGCAGTGCTCAGACTCTGGAGGTGACTGGAAAAAACTTCAGGTCTTGGGGGACTTCAGAAGAGATTTTTTCTTTAGGAGGTCTGAGCAACTGGTGTGAATCATCTGCTTTGGGACAAAAAAAAAAAAAAAAAAAAAAATTAAAAAAAAAAATAATCAGTGTTTGATGACAGATCATCAAACACTTTTTCACATCAAACAAACTGCAGATGCTTTCTAAAACACCTACCACCTTCCCTCCAGTGTGTGATATTTATATATTATAAATTTATATAATTTTATATAATTTTATATAATTTATGCTGTAGGTTTCCTTGCATGTGAGTCTGAAGAGAGGTTTGGGATGCCCAACTCCTTCCAGATGATCCCATTAAGGAGACTGTATGATTAATCATCTCCTGTGTCCAGAACCAGATCAGAGAAGTCTGCTGAGACTTCTTCTGTCCTCTTCTCAGACTTCACTGTAAATCCAGAGAAATTGCTCCTTTCCTTTCCTTTCCTTTCCTTTCCTTTCCTTTCCTTTCCTTTCCTTTCCTTTCCTTTCCTTTCCTTTCCTTTCCTTTCCTTTCCTTTCTTTTTTTTTTTTTTTTTTTTTTTTTTTACTTTTATTTTTTTTACTTTTATTTTTTTTTCCCCCTCCATCCACCACTGATCCATTTTGGCTCATTTTCCTAGTACAGAGCTAGATCTAGAGATCCTCAGCTTCCTGTAAGACACCAACTTTTTTTCTACAATCCCTGGCCCTGCTTTTCACTGAATGCCCCCAATAACCCCAAGAAGAAAAGAAGAAACCCACCTCTGCCCACCCCTTTCACTGCAGCTGTCTCTGTCTCGGGTAGTGGTTTAGTAAGAACAAAAAATGCTCAACCACAAGCAGAGACAGTCAGAGACTGTAAAAATAGTTGCCATGCCATATGAGCTGCTGATCTCATGCAGTACCAAAAAGAGAGAGAAGGAAGAGGGCAAAATGCCAGAGCCCCATTGAACTCAGCCCTGGGTCTCTCATTTTCCTTCTGCTGGGGCTTGATGAAGCCTCGAGAAGAAACCTGCTGAGTAACCAGGGATCAGAAGTAACCAGGTATCACTCCATCAGTCACTGAGGCTGATTTTATTTTGTCCCTGAGAAGCTGATGAGTCGACTTGCTTATAGCCCACAAGTATTTAAAAGATAAGAAGTTCTCAGACTCTTTTGAGTCCTAGAGACAAAGGCAGAAAAGCCCCTGATGGATGGAGGCTGGGGGGAAGGATGGTCCTTTTGGAAATAAAGGAATGAGTTATTTCATTCCTTTTCCTGAAAAGTATCCTGGTGGGGATGCAATGGGTTGCAGGAGGATGGAAATGTGGAATTTCCTCACTTTAAGCACCTGAAAGTCACTCCTCCAATGTGAATGGCTGGGACTTCCTTTGCCAAGAGATTTAGGAAAAGAAAAATCCAGAAGGATTTATCCAACCTGTTATAAAGACACAAAGTTGGAACAAGTCACCATCTGGGAGTGTTTCTTCCTTTTGACAAAGGAAAGGGACAGCTGATTGCTCATCTAAAATCCAGACATGTCACTGATGCTGTGGCTGAATGACATCCCTCTCCCCTAATGTTTCTAATAGGATGAAATTCTGAAGAAAATGAAAGTCTGTATTAAAATGAAGTGGGCTCTCATAAAGTGTTCACAATAGCTATAAATGAATATTTTTAATTACTACTGTTTAATCAAACACTGTTTTTCCTTTCAGGGAACCTCTGGATATTTTTTCAGGTCTTTTCTCACTTTGCAGCTGAACTTCAAAAATTTTTTACAGCTGTAACTCAGAAAACATTTAATTTCTGTTCCTTGTCCTCTGGTGTCTAAATACTCTCAGGATCCATCATATACTCATTTTCTACTAAATCCCACATGTCTCCACAAGCGAGAGTGTATTTCCACTGAGTTTTGTGACAGCAGTTCTGCTTTGCTGCTTGGTATCTTTAGTGTTGTATTTTCTATATAAAGGATACAGATTGGTTTTTCCTTTCTTTTTTTTTTTTTTAAAAAAAATAAAAATAATTATTTGTTGTTTCTTCTTTCCTCTCCACCATCCCGGTGAAGAGCAAACATGTGTTTTCCTGAACCAAATAGTCAGAAAGTAACTGATGGTTACTGCCAGCCAGTCTACTATTCTGGTCCATATCCACAGCTGGTACAAATCAGCAAAGTTCCCTTGAAGTCAGTGGAACTCAGTGATTTATAGCAGCTGAAGAGTTAGTCTAAAGGCAAGCAGTTTTTTGCTCTTGATCTTCCTATAGGAAGGCGTGGTAATATTGGTCAGACAGTTTACCCCCTAGAAATTAGGATCAGCAACATTAATCTCAGAGGAAATTCTCTTTTTTACCTGTATTTTTCTCCTCCTCCACTTTTGCTCACAGCACCTTCCCATCAGGTAAGCATCTTCCCAGTTGGCCCACGTTATCCCTCATTTCCCAGGCAGATACAACTCTTCCTATTCCTCCTTCCAGATCTTGTCTTGTTTTAGCTACTCAGGTGTTAGGATATGAATGGAAAAACTGATGAGCTCTACAGCTGACAAAAAAGAGGGGGGAGAAATGGAGACATCTTGGAAATTCTCTGTCTGGTTTTCTTTTTTTATTATTGTTATTATTATTGTTATTATTATTATTTTCATTTACTATCTTCAAAATGCCATTGCCAGTTGAAAATATCTGACTTTCTGTTCATAACGTGGTTATATTAAAGTACAGAGGTTGAGTAGCATATGAGCAGCTGTGGTTTGGAGCTTGCTTTCTTCCTCCAGCAGCTGACAAGACATCTGCTGTGCCTAGGGAGTAAAGGAGGAGGAAAATAAATCTTCTTCTGTTTGCAAATCTTCCTAAACCAGTTTTTTCTTGGTTCTCTGGTGAAGACACTCAAGCTGTGGCCATCCTACAACACTAAGGACAGCATTCCTTATTGGGAAAGTTGCTCAACCACTTTTGGTTGGAGAGAGAACATCTTTGACGTGTTCTCAACCTCTTATTTAAAGATGTCTGGAGGCTTTCCATCGTTGGTTCTTTTTGAAGAACGAATGGAAGTTTAAACTCAAAGACTGATTTTATTTTTAACAGGGAAAAAAAAAAAATCCAACCTACTCAGAGAGGAAAGGATGTTATTCTGGTGAGAAGTCAAATATCTGAAAACTGATATTTTCTGGCCCCAGATAGTTCAGTTCAGCTATCCCACATCAGTGTTTCATTAAAATTGTTCACTTTCTCAGGTCTTCCTTTGCTTTAGAAGGAGGTGATTCACATTCTCTCTGCAATCTCCTCCACTTGGTCTGAGGGAGAGTGTGGCAAATAGTGAGACATGGACTGATGGCTAGAAAATCCCATGTAGGATCCCATTCCTGTGGAAGGTTGGACCAGATGATCTCTTGAGGTCTTTTCCAACCTGGGCTATTTTATGATTCCTGTAAAACTGGAGAGACTAATTGAGGACCAGTGAATCATAAAGCACTGGGTATTCCCAAATTTAAAGGATTCAGATTTTGGCCCGAATAGTTTGTTTTGATTTATATTCTCTTTTGCTGGTTCTTCCATCTCATTTTTCCTATGGGAAATGTCTTGATGAACTCTCTTCTCTTTGAAGATGATCCTGGTTCATCTCTCAGGAGAAACTTCCCAGCTGGTGCTTTATTATTTTTGATTTATTAACTAATGATCAAGAAAATTTTAGAAAATTCACAGCTAGCCCAACTTCTCCTGTGGGATTCTAGAGTGACTCTGGAACTGCTTTTTGGCACTGAGATCTGCTGCTTAGCATCAGTTGTGAGCACGACTGAGAAACTGAAGAGCACTCCCCTCTTCTTATCCCCTGCCCTTCAAAATCTGTTAATAGGAAGAGGGATTTTTGGTCAGGTTTTTTTTGGTTTGTTGTTGGTTTTTTTTTTCCAGCTGCTTAAAATCCAGGGATCCTCTTGGAAGAGATGAATGGAGGATTTAGGGCAAGATTTGCTGCACTGATTTGGCTGTTTGCAGAAGGATTTACAGGGCATTGGAGTTCCTTTAATCGAGGGAATTGATCCAAGACATCCACCCAGCAGTGGTTAGCCAGCCTTGCAGGTACTTCAGACTCATAACATACCTCCCTGCTTTGCCTTGAGAGGGTATATTTGAATAAAGATAAACACAGATCTCTGTAGTTATCACCTTGGGATAAAAAAAAAAGAACAACCACTCGGAACTGTGAGAAAGGGCTGATCTGTTGGGGTGTTTTGGCCATCAATAGGTCTACAGAAATAAAAGAAACAGAAGAAAATGTGCCATGGGTCTAGGAAAAGAGGTAGGAGACTGAATAAAATCCCAAAGGATTTAACTGGTTTGTTTTTTGTTGGTTTTTTTTTGGCATTGCCAGAAGCCTCCTCACCAAGCTGAGCTGACAGCTTCTAAGAAGTGCCAGGGTACTGCAACCTTTTTGACTTTAACAAATGTGCAAAGGATGCTTTCTGTCAGCTCTGTCAGGCCAGCTGCACCATTAGGACTCTCTACTGTGAATATTTTTTAAAAAGAAATATATTGAGATGATTATTTTTGCAGGGCATTATGAATTTCAGGTGAGAACCAGACTGAGGTGAGCTTTCAGCCACTTTTCTGGCTCATTTTTGCTGTTATTTCTTTAATGTCTTTTTAGTAGAGAATACCTGAGGGGGAAAAAAAAAACAAACAAAAAAACAAAACCAACAACCCACTTCCAAACCCCACAACCTTTGCTGATTTGTGGAATTCAGTTGAGAAAGTGGAATATGACTCTCCTGGTTATTATGGGCTTTTCTTATCTCACAGAGGTGGAGGTGACAAGATCCCAAGCTGCTGTTGAGCTGCTGCTGGCATCTTAATTGCTTGATATTTTCCAGGGCTCTTTCAGTTCGGGAAGAAGACCTGATAGATTTTTTTTCAAATATTGTGTAAAGCACACGGATGTGTTTAGGTTGGTGCCTGCTCAGCTGCTGTCCTTGTGGTTAAGGCTGCTCTCAGAGCACGTTCTGATTTGCATTGCAGTTCTCCTGCTTTGAATTAGCAGAACCCAGAATTTCCTGGGTCTGTGCTGGCTCCTTCGGTGTCAACCGAGAAATCTGGAGTTGGGGGAATGTGGTGAAATTAATCCCTGGGATTTTTCGGGGGGTCTGTAATGAGCTCTTAACAATTCTCCAACCGTGACTCAGTTCAGTGGAGAAATCAATGCAGCAAAACTTTTTCCAGGGCATGAAAGCAACGTGTGATTTCAGTTATTTCTTTGAAGAAATGTCTGCAGCTTGCAAAGTCTGCAGAGCTTGCTTGTTTTGATCAGTGGGGTACCTCGGGCACTTTCCATGCTTTATCCTTCTTTAACCTGGACAGAAAACGGGTGTGTGAGAAATAGAAACCTGCAGAAAAAAAAAAACCTTTGCCAGGCCTTTTCTTCCCCAAAAAGGTTGTCAGGCCCTGACCCAGGCTGCCCAGGGTAGGGATGGAGTCCCCTTTCCTGGAGGGCTTTCAAAGCTGGGGAGATGTGGTGCTGAGGGATGTGGGTTAGAATAGACCTTGGTAGTGCTGGCTTAACAATGGGACTTGCTGATCTTTTCCACCCCAAATAATTCTATGATTCCCAACCATTTTTTGCTTGCTGAAGTGAAATGGAGGTGGCCAGTTTTCTGCACGGTGGGTCATGTTGCACCTCGAAGCTGCTCTTGTAGTGCCAGCAGGGGATGTGCCATGGTTTGGCAGCATCTGGGCAGGATCAGGCATGAGTGGTATTTCAAGTAAAGCCACCCAGGGAACAGAAGAGTGCAGAGAAGAAGACAGCAGTGGATCAGACTCGTGATGGTGCTGGGAAAAGCAGGGCTCAAACGGTTTGTAGGGTCGATTATTACAATGACATAGTAAGTAAAAATTACAGGGATTTCTGGTTCAACTGATATTTATTTGAAATGTCAGCATAGGTCCCTGTTTCAAATATGTTGTGATTCAGGGGGTTGGTTGGCTTGTTACAGGGGTTTTTTTGGGGAGAACAAAAATTAATCTGGCCAACATGGAAGCGACAGCATCGCAGAGATTGACCTTGTGATGTAGAAAAATGACCCAAGCCAATACAGATCTGAAAATGGTTAACTCCCTTTTGCTTTGAAGGGGTGGTGGTGGTGGTGGTGGTGGTGTTATTTACATCAAAGTAAAGCTAGGATTAGAAAAGCTTCAAATGGATACTCTTATCTGAGTTATTTTAAAAGGAATTTGGCCTTCCAAGTCCCTAAAATGGTCTGGAAAATCTCAGGCGTGAGGATGTACTTAGAGCCAGCCAGGGCTATCACAGCCCATGGCTGGAGATTCGGGTTTGTTTCCCTGCTTGTGAGATGCTTTCTGCTCTAGGAAATACTGGTTCTTTTTCACCTTCCCAGGAGAAGACCAGAGCATGAGCTCTCAGCTGACACGTTGATGGTGAACCTCCCATAGAGTTTCAGCCTCATGTCTGAATCTAAACCTGTGCTTGGATTTTAATGAAGTGGCACAACAAAAGCCAAGGCTCACAAGAGAGAGGCTCTGCAGCAAGTGAGCTGGGAAAATGTGTCAGGGTGGCCCTGGGGTGGACAAAACCCCTGGATGGGGCTTGGGTTGTAACCCAACCTTGGACATGTAGAGGCATTGACATGCACACCAAAAATGTTTGACCCAGTGCCAGCCTCAGCCCTAAAATCCCCAAAGTCTCTTTCCATTGAAGTGCTAATTCGTAACAATGCCATAGCCCCTGGCTCAAAAATAGCCCTGTAAATGTCTTCTCCTTTTTTAGCAGTGGCCCTATTGTGAGCTCTGGCATGTGACAGGTCTGAGGGTGACACAATGTGTGACTTGAAGGGACAGGACAAGGATAAAGACCTGTTGGAGCTGGGGATTTTTCCTGCAGTAGCCACCTCTTTCCTGTCTCTCTCCTTCTCTCCTTTCCTACAGCAGCTCACCAGAGACCCAACATGGCACCAAAGAAGCCCGAACCTAAAAAGGCAGAACCTAAGAAGGAAGAACCCAAACCAGCTCCTAAACCAGCAGAAGCAGAGCCCCCAAAAGAAGCTGAATTTAACCCAGCTTCTGTCAAAGTATGTATCTTGTGAGTTGGCATGGGAGGAAGCAGGCTGGTGGGGCTTGGGGTGGTGGTGGTTTTGGTGGTGAGGCATCCAAGATGATGTTCTCCAAAAGTGTTTCTTAGTTTTGGACATAAAATTGAGTAGCAAAAGCAGTTGTCACTGAGAAGGGAGATCTGCAGAATGAGAAGGGAGATCTGCAAAATCCCTGGGGGATCTGCTGAACAGAGAAGCTAAAGGTGGAGTCACCATACCAGGAGGTATTTAAAAACCATGTCGATGAGGCACTTCAGGACATTCTCTGGTGGGATGGTGTTATCTGATCTTTTTTTAAAATTTTTTTTGTTGAGGGTTGATGGTTGGACTTGGTGATCCTAAAAGTCTTTTCCAACCATGCCAATTCTGGGATTCCATAAAAGAATCCATAAATGCTGAATTGTTTTTTATCCTAGGATGCTCAGAGGTTTTTTGCCTTATGTCCAAAGCAGTAAATTCTGTTGCTTGCAAATTTCACTGTCCTCAGTGGGAAATTTTCTGCTCCTCTGCAGGCAACACTGCAGATAGATGCCAGGAAGGTTTGGCTGTAACCAGGTCTGAGCAGTGACTAAACTTCTGTTGTAGGATTGGAGTGGGCCTGATGGGTTGATGTCATTTCTCAATGCATTGCTTTGGTAGACACCTCCTGTGGTTTCCCAGAAAAGCCCAACAGAGGAATTGTGGGGTTTTGGGAGTGTTTTGGGAGGCAAAGAGGAACTTGGGCTAAAATCCAGATTTCCTGAATGACCCAAGGATTCCTCCGAAGGACATGAGCCTCACCCCCTCCTTCACCTTCAGAGCAGTTTCTGCTGGAAAGGATCTCTGCTGATCTCAGGAGGGTTTGCTGAAGCTTTCTCAAATGCCTCAGGACAAGAGCAGGTTTCCAAAGCCATTTCAGGAACAGGTTTTTGAGAGAATTTGGGGTTGCCACTCTAATCCTGAGCTGCCTGACTGTCTTCATGTCACTCTTGCCGTGAACAACCCCATTGATGGGGAGATAAAAAAGGTTTAGAGAACACTCAAGATTTGAAAGCTCTGAAGTAAATTCCAATGAAATGCCACTAAAGATCTGTTTCCCCTTTGAAATTATTTTTTTTTTTCCAGTGGAACTAACCCTTCAGCAGATATCTGAGAGTGATGCTTTTAGTTCAAACGAATTTCTCTCAGACAATGATAAGGAGAAGGAAATTTTATATTCTTATGAAAATTACTGTGAAAAGGATTATCAAAGAGTGACCACTTGACTTCAAAAAATGCAATCAGCAAATAAAGTTCTAAAGGTGACCCATGTCAGGCACCACTCCAGGCATCTTTAGGAAGAGCTTTCCATGTTGTTTGCTCGGGAAATACCACATGGCAGAAAGAGACACCTCAGGACTTCTTTGCAAGGCATTGTCCTTAAGAACTTGTCCTCTGGGGGAGAAGAAGAGGAGCTTTGCAATCTCACAGGTGCCTTTTTCAGAGGGCTTTGGGCCAGGCAATGACTGGGTGTGAATCTCTGTTACTTTGCTGCTCAGTTGAAAGCAGCCAGCTTCTTTCCTGGTTTTTCTAAGAAAGTGGGCAACCAAAAGAGGAGTCCTGGTCATCACTTAGGCTTGTGATGAGGCAAGAGGATGTAAGACAAGGTTGGAGAATGCCAAAGAAATAAATAGACAGAGCTCCACTGTCAATCATGGCACCAGCCCCTCAGAGCTGCCACAAGGGATGAACATCCCTGAGACTCTCCCATTAGCAAAAAAAAAAAGTCAAATTTCCCCCCTGAGCAGGACACAGAAAGTATGTGAGAAAGGGAATATGTTCCCCTGTCTCTTTTGGGTGCCTCCTGAGCACCCTGCAGGACTTCTCATGAGTAGGTTGTAAATTCTGGCTTCTGATCAAGGTTCCACCATGACCTTGGGCAAGTGGCAAGGGGTGGGATGGATGCTCCCTGCCAGCATCTCTGCACTGAACATTCCTGCACTGTAAAAGGAGGAGGGGGTAACTGCAATAACTTCTTTTAGAGGTCACAGATACCACAGCATTGTGGGATTACTCAGCTGGGATACGATGACATTGTGGGATGAAGGGCAGCTGAATCCAGAGGAGTTGTAATGAATAAAAACCAAAACCAGCCCAACAAACCCAAGTCCCAGACTGATACTGCTCAAAAATAGATGTGCATCCTGGCACACTCATCACAATTTTGAAATCATCAAGTATGTTTTCATCCCAATAGGATTTCAACCCAATCCATTTTTTTATTATATATATATATATATTTTTTAAAAAACTTATTCACTCTGCAGACTTATTCATGCAAATTCTTATTTTTCCCTCCAGCACAATTTGCAATTATGGACTTCTATCATGGTTTTGTTTTGATTTGGGTTTTGGTTTTTGGGGTTTTTTTAAGTGCTAAAAATTATGTATTGAGTTCCTAAAAAAAATAGGTAAATCCAGTACTCCTGAGGTAACATCTCTTCATCTTTGCAAAGAATATTCCATTATCTACCATGTACAAAACTGGACTAAGGAAAACATTGGTAGGTGCATGGTTTGGTTCTGGGGTAATTTTTTTCTTTTTTTCCCCAAAACTCATAGCAAAGGGAGATGTTATTCTCTAGAGAGGTTTTTCCTGGGATTTTTTTCCATTAGGTTTTCATCAAAAATGTTTTTGTCAAAAATTGAAGTTGCTTGTGCACACAGGCAAGGTCTGGTATTTCTACTGTTTCCTGTTTTACAAACCTAGCCCTGATGGAGCTCAGGCCATCTGGTATAGATCAGAATACCTCCCTAGATCATTGTACAACATGTGAAAAAAAACACATTAATGAGTTTTTAAATTCTCCAAGCATCTAATTTCTTCAGTCCAGGGTGAGACTAGTTCTTGTTTTCATTCAGAATATAGTCTCTGGTTAAAAAAAAAGTGAGGAAAACAGAACTGTGTCAAAACAAAATGTTAAAAATCATCACAATGCATCTTTTGATGGGAATGTCTCAACTTCTCAGTATCTATCCTCAGACCTTGTTGCACAATTTTGTATTTGGAATTTTTTTGCCTTTCTAAATTTTTTAAATTTTTTTTTTTTTAAGACACCAAAAAGTCTCAAAACTGGAATATTTCTGTGGTAGAAGAAAATGCTTCTTGTTTCAATTTCCCTGACTGTTACAGTCTGCTGTCATGGCAATGGTCAAAGAGCCTTATTTTGCCCTCCAGAATCATATCAGATTTTCTCCTTGGTTTTCTCTTACAAGTTCAAGGTCTTGGTCTCTCTTGGGTCTCTGTCAGGTACAGTGGCCTAAATGTGAGATACAACCCCTTAAGTAAATGCAGTTATTCTAAAGTTTTGACATTCTCATAGGATTTGATTAAATACTTAATTTTTTTTAAGTAGACTGAGTGCTACTGAATGTTGTTTGCAACTAAAAAAAAAAAAAAAAGAGAGTGTTTGTTGGTTTTCTTTGGTTGGTTGGTTTGGGGTTTGTTTTGGGTTTGTTTGTTTGTTTGTTTGCTTCTTTGTTTTTCTCTAAGAGTCTGACTGAGTCCATGAGGAAATTATTTTTTTTTTAAGAAAGAGTCTCTGTAGAATGGCCCCTGAGACTCTTTGGGAAACAAATTGTCCCAAAGAGATTGTGTAGCAAGATAACTGTCTTTTCCATATAGTTCACACAGAATCACAGAATCATTTGGGTTGGAAGGGACCTCTGGAATCACCAACTCCAACCCTTGATCCACTCCCCCCGTGGTTTGCAGCCCATGGCACTCAGTGCCACGTCCAGTCTCTTTTTAAATATCTCCAGGGATGGAGAATCCACCCCCTCCCTGGGCAGCCCATTCCAGTGCCTGATCACCCTCTCTGGAAAGAATTTTTTCCTCATCTCCCACCTAACTCTCCCCTGGCAGAGCTGAAGCCCATGGCCTCTTGTCTGAGTGAGAGCTGCCTGGGAGCAGAGCCCGACCCCCCCTGGCTCCAACCTCCTTTCAGGGAGTTGTAGAGAGTGATGAGGTCTCCCCTGAGCCTCCTCTTCTCCAGGCTGAACACCCCCAGCTCCCTCAGCCCTTCCTCACAGGACTTGTGCTGGATCCCTTCACAGCCTCGTTGCCCTCCTTTGGACCTGCTCCAGCACCTCAATCTCCTTCCTGACCTGAAGGGCCCAGAACTGGACACAGGACTCAAGCTGTGGCCTCACCAGAGCTGAGTACAGGGGAAGAATCCCTTCCCTGATCCTGCTGGCCACACTATTCCTGATACATTCCAGGATGCCATTGGCCTTTGGGGCCACCTGGGCACACTGCTGGCTCACGTTCCACTGGTTGCCAACCAGTTGTCCCAGTTCCCTCTCTGCTCTCCAGCCACTCTTTCCCCAGCCTGTAGCACTTGGTGGAGTTGCTGTGGCCAAAATGCAGGACCTGGCACTTGGTCTTGTTCAACCTCATCCCATTGGCCTTGGCTTCCAGCATGGCCTCCAGCCAACTGCCCTTTGCAGTGATCACCTCCCACTGGATTTCTCGGAAAGAGCAATTATTAAAAAACAAAACAAACAAACAAACAAACAAACAAACACACAAAAAAAAAAAAAAAAATTATCACAAACAAACAAA
>JAAWXA010000079.1:147260-180159 GCA_038090715.1 Florisuga fusca
ACCATGTCACAGAATCATAGAATCATGGAATGGGTTGGGTTGAAAGGGTTAAAGATGATCTTGTTCCAACCCCCTGCATGCATGGGAAGGGACACCTCCCACCCAACTGAAGCCAACCATGTCCCTGTCCCCATGGAATCACAGAATCATAGAATTGGCTGGATTGGAAGGGACATCAGAGATCATCAAGTCCAACCCTTGATCCACTCCCGCCGCGGTTCCCAGCCCATGGCACTGAGTGCCACATCCAGTCTCTTTTTAAATATCTCCAGGGACGGAGAATCCACCACTTCCCTGGGCAGCCCATTCCAATGCCTGATCACCCTCTCCGTAAAGAACTTCTTTCTAATATCCAACCTAAACCTCCCCTGGCACAACTTGAGACCATGCCCTCTTGTCTTCCTGGTAGTTGCCTGGGAAAAGAGACCAACCCCCCCCTGACTCCAACCTCCTTTCAGGGAGTTGTAGAGAGTGATGAGGTCTCCCCTGAGCCTCCTCTTCTCCTGGCTGAACAGCCCCAGCTCCCTCAGCCTCTCCTCATAGGATCTGTGCTCGAGTCCCTTCACCAGCCTGGTTTCCCTCCTTTGGACCTGCTCCAGCACCTCAATCTCCTTCCTGACCTGAGGGGCCCAGAACTGGACACAGGACTCGAGGTGTGGCCTCACCAGAGCTGAGTACAGGGGAAGAATCCCTTCCCTGGCCCTCTTGGCCACCCTGTTCCTGATCCAGCCCAGGAAGCCCTTCTTGGCCACCTGAGCACACTGCTGGCTCATGGTCACCTTCCTCTCCCCCCAAACTCCCATCTCCCTTTCTGTCTCCCTGTGCCCAGCCTGGAGCTCCCCATGGGGTTGTTGTGTTGAACCTCATCCCGTTGGAATCAGCCCAACTCTCCAGTCTGTCCGGGTCCCTCCTGCTTTCCATCTGATCCACAACCCCCCCCCAGTTTAGTGCCATGTCCAAATTTTCTAATGGTGGGCTCCATCCCCTCATCAATGAAGACATTAAACAGAACTGGGGCCAACACTGATCCCTGGGGGACACCAATTGGTTTCAGCACCATTCAGCACCACTCTCTGGTGGCTCTCCAGGCAGTTCCTAACCCAGCACAGAGTGCTCCTGGCTGAGCCATGGGCTGACAGCTTTTCCAGGAGAATTATATGGGAAATGGTCTCAAAGGCTTTGCAGAAGTCCTGGTAGATTCCATCCACAGCCTTCCCCTCATCCACTGGGTGGGTAGTCCCATCCCTCTCTCCTGAAAAACTGTTTGGAAATGGAGCAAATGCAAAAGAAAATTCATCTTTTATTGTTAGGGATACAGAAAATGGGACTGGCTCACCTACTTCTGCCCATTGGGAAGTTGATCCTTGATCTTAAATTATCTATAATCAGCAGAGGAAAATCCTTCAGAGTTTTGCAGTGTTAAACATTTTTACCAGGCTGGATTGAATCACTTTTGGCAGATGAGACAGGTCTCTGGGTGCCAACATTTCAGCAGATAAAATTAGCTGAGATGATGTGTGCCCCAAGTCCAGTGGGTCCTGGGTAACAAAAAGGCCACAGAGAGACAGATGGAACATATGAGGAACCTGGAAGGGACACAGCTCACATCTAGTTATCCTTAATAACCAGATTTTCCCCAGCCATCACTTGATATGCTTATTGTACCAGCAAGCAGTGCTGCAGGTGCCTGGGCCAAAAAAACCTACAAAATAGTCGTGGTTTATTTTTATGGAGCACTGTGATCTTGAAGCCACATGCAACCTGAAAATCCCTGCAGGCTTCTGAATATCCACAGAGATAGTGAACAAAAAAGAAATCAGATAATAAAAATAAATCAATAAATCTTCTTCACTTTTTTTCCGCGAGAAAATATTTAAGAGCATCCAAGGTGGGAGCAGCTGTGAGGGAAACTCACAGGCACCATGCAGCAGCAGAAAGAGGAGATTTTGGAGGACTTCTCTGCTCAGCTCTGAAGCATGATGTGAGGACAGGGTCACAGGCTGGGAGATGTGGGGGAACACACACCACATGAGCCTCCAATACAGCGAGAAGTGGAGCTGAGCAGAGGTCAGGGCAGCAAACATCTCCTGGGGGACTTGGGTTGGTTTTCAAAGAGAGAAATACAATTTCAGCCACGAGTGCCTTGCTAGGTGGGATTATCAGAGCAGTTCTGGGTGCCTTGATGAAGAGTTTATACTGGGCTGAAGTGACTGAAATGGTTGTTTCCCAGCAAGTTTGGATGTGGAAGAAATATAGATGAGTTGAGAGTGGATGTACCAGTGAGAAGGGCTTAGGGCAATGGAAAAGGAGGAGTTGTTTTGTGGATAAAAATGAGTTTCTTGTTAGGGTAGATGTGTTGCATGATATGCATGCAAGAAATAAATATTCTGTTTAAATGTATTACAGGAAATCAGTTTCTGAGGGTGATGAATCTGTGTACAGGAGAGGGTGAAGCAGAAGGTGGCACCTTTGTGCTCTTGTGTGCTTGGCAGAAGTTTTGCAGTCACATTTTTGGGGAGTTTGCATGTGCAATCAGTCACCATGGGGGATGTGCTCTGCTTTTGGGAAGTTTTGTAGCTGCTTGAGGGGTTTGGGATGTGCCTCTTATCCAGAGAGATGACTTTAGCTATGCAGAACCATCGAATCATCACTTCATGGTGGTTGGAAAGGACCTTCAGGATCACAGAGTCCAACCATCAGTCCTACACCACCCTCACCACTAAATCATCTCCCAAAGAGCCACATCTACATCCCTGGCTTCAGTGAGATGAGGGGAGGGAGTGTTTGTGTGGAGGGGTGGAGGGTTTTGTAGGCAAAAAGGCTTTTCTGTGAGTAAGAAAGGTGAGATCTTGTCCCACCTGGGAGATATTTTGAGTGTGCAAATGAAGTTCTTTTCTTTTTTTTATCTGGACATGGAAGGGAATCTTGTAGCTGGCTGGTGATGGGAGTGTAAGGTCCCTTGTAAGGTAGACCTGTGGAAAACCTGATACATAAGGGTCACATGGGCAAGAGGGGAACTTCTCTTGCCAGAAAAAGAGCAATTTTCTGGGCTAAGGTTAGGACATCCCAGCATGGGTCTGATTTGAAGCTCAGCATGTTGAACAATCCCTTCCCTCTGGTGCAGAGACAACTGAAGGAGGTGTCTTCAAAGCCCTTCACCAATGTCTTTCACCCCGGCCCTACACCAGGAAACCACAACCATGTCAACAGGGGGTCTGATAGATGGATTGTTGTACAAGGCAAAACATCATTCAGTGGAGGGAGAATTTCTTGGAGTCTTTGAGTAGATGATGTCCTAGGGCCAAAGACATCCAACTAAGAGCTTGACTGATTCCAAGAAAGCCTTTCTGGATACCCCATGCAGAGTACACATCTCATATCCAGCTTGCAAGAAGAAATCATGTCTCAGGAAGATGGGAGAGAAAGGGGTAGGTCTTTGCCTCGTTTGAACCCTGTTGGGATGTTAGATCAAACTGAAAGGTTGGCCAAGACTTCCTTAAGAGTGCCATGAGATGCTTCTTTACACGTATATGTCTGAGCTTCTCAGATCAGGCATCTAAACAGCTGAGCATGGCCACCATAACCTGTTCAGCTTCCCAACACCCTCTCATCTTTCTCTCTCCCATCGATTTTTTTCCCTTTGTTTCATTTCTTCCAGGTGCTACACATACACGTTTCCATTGTCATCCCCATTATTATTCTTGGCTTAGGATGCACTTCAGTAGAAATAGTTTTAGAGAGCAATTTCCCTCCTGTGCTCACAGATTTGGAAGTTTCTGAAGTGGGCAGACACCTGCCAGGCTAAACCAAGCCCATGCTGGGCCTCTTGCTCTCTCAGTGGTTTCTTCCCGAGCCTTTCAAGCAGGGAAGAAATTTGAGTCGTGGAGTCTTGAAGAGGCCCCAGGCAAGACTGAGGGAAAGTTTAGGAAAGGCAAGAGACACACTGCTGCAAGTTAGTAGGAAATGTTTCCTTTTGAGTTTTGTAGGATTTGCCTCTGACTCACAGTTCTTGCCATGGACCAGTGCTCTGGCAAGGGGTGAGAGCTTCTCCAAGCTTATGGTGATTTATGTTGAGTTTAAGCTGCTGTGGATGCCTCTTAGGCACCTGCTCAAAATCTGCATAGGTCTGGGAGGACATCTTCAGGTGCATTTGATGGTTTCAAATTAGAGAAGAGCAGATTTAGGTTGGATGTGAGGAAAAAGTTCTTTACGGAAAATGGCCCAGGTTGCCCAGGGAGGGGGTTGAGGCCTCATCCCTGGAGATGTTCAAGGTGAGGCTTGAGGAGGCTCTGAGCACCCTGATCTGGGTGAGGGTGTCCCTGCTGACTGCAGGGGGGTTGGACTGGGTGACCTTGAGAGGTCCCTTCCAACCCAAATGATTTCATGATTCTGTGATAGAGACAACTCCCTTTTCAACATAGTAATGGTACAAACCCAGAGGAAGATTTCAGATGTCACACATAGTAAATACCAGATATTTTCCTTAGATCAGGATGAATAAATCTGAAAATGGGAAAAAGTCCAATCTGGCTTCCAGGAAAGGAACCTAGACATGTATCTTGGGTGAGATGTCTATTTTAGCCAGTTAGAGTGAAGAAAAAGGAGCTCAATCCCGAAACCTTTGGCTGCACAAGTTCAAGTTTCTATCTCAAGCATGGGAAATCAAGCAAAGAGTGAGTGGAGGTTTAGATTACATTATTAAAAAGATTCCACAAGTTATTAACAGGTGACCCACTTCCCTCTTGCACTAGAAAGATATTGAACCAAATTGCCTTCAGATCCTTGTGATGGGCATAGGAGAAGAAACAGAAAAGAATAAGAGAAATTCCATTCAAACCACAGATATCCAGAGTCCTCTGTCCTGGTCATCTGACCCTAAATGAAAATATGAGGTTGAGTGAAGAAGGTCAAATGCTCCTGCATGATCTGTTGGATTTGCAAGTCTCTAAGTGTGGCAAGCACTGCTTTTACAGAGCTTCAGGCTGTTCAGTCATCTAATCTGGCATCCTACCTGTAGATTTTGACTCTCATGAGCTCTACTGAGCCTCAAAACTTTGGCTAGGGAAATGCATTTTGGGCCCAATGACAAAGAAAGGATAAGAAAAGAAAAAAGTGGGGTTCCCATGCTGGATTTCAGGCATCTACAAGTTGGATATTCAAGGCCAAGCTTGTCACTTCAGGCTCCCATTACAACTGCTATAGAGAAACAGGCGTTTTCAGAAGTTCATTTATTTTACCCAAAGATCAGCATCTAAAGTAGCCTGAATAAAGCAGTGGTAGAGAAGAGGCTCCCTGAAGTACAGTCACACTCAAGCCATGACCTATGTTCAATGGAGAGACCTGGCAGCTCATTTTTTTTGCCCCAGCTTATGAGAATTGAAAATATTTGGTGTTCACTGTCAGAACTGGACTGTGCCTGGGTGCAAACCAGTAAAATGATCTGGGTTTTTTTGGTGCTGTGTAACTCCACTGGTTCAGATTTCCACCAGTCTGGTGACTTCTTCACATTATAGACATTGGCTGCTGAATGTTAGGAGTTCTTCCTGAGGTTCTGTGATGGGCCTGCCCCAAAATCCTGGCTTTGAGCTGACCATGGAGGTGAACAAAATTATAAGATAATGAACCTGTGAAATATCCAACACATCTGAAAGAAAATCCTCCTTATCTGGCATCCAGAAGCTGGAAGGAATCCCAATTCAGTAGCCTGTGGTCCATCCTTGGAAAATTCAGGTCATGGTGGGCAGCAATTGGTTTGAGTGGGAGCTGGAAAAGGATCCATCTTCCTGGAGGGATCGTCAGGACAGCTGAAAGATGCTTCCAGGGCTATCAGCATTATCCCTGTTCCCTCTTCAAAGCCTCCTTGCCTGTCAGAGGCCGTTGTGTGCAACAGCTAAAGGTATTTTTGGAGGAGTTTGTGGCTGAGACTTTTCACCTCACACATAAAAATCAGGTGATGGTCAAGCTCAGAGTGTCCCATTACCAATTTGCTTCGGTACTTCTGGATGGACCCCAGAGCTAAGGACAGATAAAATGCCATGCTGGCTTCTAAAGGCAGCTCTGCTCTTTTTCTCTTTTATTTATCACACTCTCTGTCAATCTGGAAGCTCAGGATATTCCCAGCCAGGCTGGCCTTGCTGGAATAGCTTTTCATAGTGGAGAGAGCACCTTTCTCCCTCCTGTCTTTCCCTCTGGAGCAGCTGGCCCTGGGATGACACGAGTTTGGCAGCTTGACAGAAATGAATCAGTGCCTGAAAGTGTAAAAGATATTTTGGTGTTAGGAAACAACTGCAGCCTTGACCCAGCGAGATAATAGAATCATTTTAGGGGGAAAAGACCTTTAAGATCATCAAATTCAACAGCATTGCCAAGGCCACCAATAACCCATGTCCCTCAGCACCATGGATTTGAAACCCCTCCAGGGATGATGGGGACTCCAGCCCTGCCCTGGGCAGCCTGGGCCAGGCCCTGACAACCCTTTCCAGGCATTGAGAAATTGTTCCCCAGCTCCAACCTCAACCTCCCCTGGCACAACTTGAGGCCCTTCCTCTTGTTCCCCTTCCCCTTGTTCCTGGGGAGCAGAGCCCGACCCCCCCTGGCTCCAACCTCCTCTCAGGGGGTTGCAGAGAGCCAGAAGGTCTCCCCTCAGCCTCCTCTGCTCCAGGATCAAGACCCCCAGGGCCCTCAGCTGCTCCTCACAACTTCTCCAGCCCCTTCTCCATCTTCTCCAGCCCCTCCTCCATGCTCTCCAGACCTTCTCCTTCTGCTCCAGACCCTTCCCCAGCTCCATTCCCTTCTCTGGATATGCTCCAGAATGGTTTCATCAGGAGAGGGGATGTGGGCTGATTCAACTCAAGCTGTAGCATCCCCCCCAATGATGATGATGCCCCAGGAGATGCAGGCTGGGATGCAGAATGGCAAAGAAAGAGTAAGATGTAGAGCAAGCACGTAATAAAACACAGCAAAAGGGTTTCTGCCTGGTATATTCCACTCATTCTTAGGGCCAAAACCAAATAACTCAGGAAACTGAAGGAGCTTTCCAGATAAATTTTCTGGGCCAGTGAAATTCTGGCTATCTTTGTAAATCTCTCTTGTTCACGGACTTGAGTGACGTTTCTCACAAAAATACTTTTTGGGGAGACCTGAAAAGTTTAATTTGGTTGTACCAAAGATTTTTCTCAAATACAGTGAGATTTTGCAGAGTACTTTCCAAAAGAAAAATATGAGAAGGATAAAGAAAATTACCAGTTTCAGCTTTTTTAATTAACTCCCTATTTAGATTTTTTTTTTGATTGAAAGCAGCTATTAATTTGGAGGGTTCTTTCCCTCGTATAAAAAAGATACCCAGAAATATTTAATGATTAAAATTACTTCAGTTTGGGCAAAAGAGAACATTTTGACCTATCTGGAACAATTTTTCTCCCTCATTTCCAATAAAAACTGTCATTGAGTAGAACACAAACCCCAAATCTATTTTCATTCTTAATCAAAATTACTTTTTTTTTTTTTTCCCCCTGAAAGTTTGGTTACTGCTCAGTGGCACCCTAAAATACATAGCCATAAGATTTTTTTTTTTTTTTAAATAAATTTTCTGGGCAGCTTCCTTTCCCTAATCTTTGTTGTGCAGCTGCCAAAAAATCACTTTTCTGCAAGGTCTGTGTCACATGGGCATAAAAAATCAAATCAGTTTGGTCTGAGAGATGTAGAGATGAAAATCTGTCCAGTCCATATGATCTTTTTTATTATTATTATTATTTATTTTTAATTTTAAATGGCTCAGAGTTGCAGCATTATTGAACCCTCAGACCTTGGGACATTTAAAGCAAAACGTGGTGCAGCTTTCTGAGTTTCTATCCGGATCACTGCAAACCAGGAGTGCAGTGGGAATTTCTGAAGGTGACTTTCCTCAGTCTCTCATGGAAGGAAGATGATTTCTTTAGAGGGCCTTAAACACCATCAATTTTCTTTCCCTGATACAAATGAAAAGGCTGTGGCAGTGGGTAAACCCCACCCAAGGGTGGCTCAGCTTATCTGACTCATCTGAAAAACATCAAAATAAGATTTTTTATTTTTTTTAAACTCCTTCTACATTATTTCACCTTCTACCCCTGCATTTTTCACATCTTTATCTGTCCTCCCTGATACTTACACACCCCTCACTTCTCTGTACCATTTCCCAGCCTTCTTTTCACGTCTCCTGGAAGGATGGAAATTGTGCCAATTGTGGGAAGACTTGTGCAAATGCAAAGAGTTGGTTCAAAAGGGTTTGCATGGTTCTCAGCAAGATGATTTTAATGCAGTTATTATTTTCCCAGCTCTTTTTCTCCTTTCAGTCATCACCTCTGACAAACTAGGACACAAGAAATTGTTCATTTCTCCTTTGCCCCCCAGTGAACTTTGCAGCTTTTGGAAAAAAAGAGGGGATGAGAGAATAACAAATAAGCCCTGAGCTGACACTTTCTGGGGTTTTCAAGTGGTTCCCCAGCAGGTCCTGACCTAGAAAGTCCTTCCAGCAATACATTCAACCACTGAAATTTATCTGCTGTTGTCTCAGCCAACGTGTTTGTCTGCATCTCCGGCACGTGGCATGGATGTGGCCCCTGTAGGTTTGTTGAGACGTCTATAGCTGTGTGCCAGGGAGGTGTTCTTTGATTTATAAGTGGGGAAATAAGCAAATTATCAGCGTGGAGATCTCCTGCTATGAGGTTGTGGACTTGAGGTGGAAAGCAAGTGAGAGCTGCTCAACCACAGCCTTCAGCATCGTCGCTGCAGCCGGTGCCTCCCAGCATTGCTTTTGCCTTTTCCTCTCTCCAATCTGCCCCTTGATGAGCTGGGAGTTATTAAAAGCACACTTTGGATATGGAGCAGAGCTGTAATAAGATCTGCATTTCTCACATAGCTGCTAAACCTCAGTCAATATGGTTTTAATTGCCATTTGTGTAACGTGCAATAACTATTAAATTTAAATTAAATGCACAGCTTGCAGAAGGCCCTGGCCAAAGTGCTAACTTTTCCTGACTTGCTGGAAAGCTGGACTGTAGAGATAGGGTATTTATTCCTCTTATAGACCTGTTAAATATTCATTTGGAGAAGGGGAAAAAATGTTGAAAGCAGCCATAGGAGGGCTGGGGGTGGAGAGGAACAGTGGCTTTTAATAGAAACAGAAGGGTTGGGTTTCCCCTAACTTTGGTAAAGATGCTGGTGTTCAAGCAGAGGTGTCTGGGTGCACTTTTCCCTGGTGTTTGTGCTGACAGGATGGGAAAAGGTGTTAGTGGGTCTCCCCCCAGGGGAAAAGAGCCACACAAGGTCTTGGTTGGGATGGGGATGTGACTCAGAGCCAGGTGATGCTTGTGCTGCTTTCCCTTCTTGTCCTCCACCCCATCCCTTCCCAGGGGCAGGCTGGCTACCAGAAATCCTTGCCATGCTGGCCCAGAAAAATGCATCTACACATGAAATGTATTTCCAAGTGAAAGATCTCTTCAGCTTGGCTGTGATCCCAGGAGCAGTCACCTTGAGTGAGGATTTCTCTCTGCACTTACATATTCCAGCAGCAAAATGGAGATGGTGGTAATAATAGCTCTGAGATGGGCTTGCACAGAGGACTTGGACGTGTTAGAGAAGTGGAGCTGACATAAATACCTAAAACCAGTTCCTCTTGGCTGTGGGAAAAGGCAGAGTGTATCCACAACTGATTTTCAGGCAGAGACTTGTGGTGGGTACCTGCTCTGGACTGGCCAAAAGTGGGGGAACAAGTTAGTTCTGCACCAAGACCAGAGAATGGGAAGAGCTCCTGCTGCCTCTCCATGGGCACAGGATCTGGGACTTTGGGTCTGAAACCATCCCAGCCTCTCCTAAAGCTGTGGTGGCTCTGAGTAGTCTCAAACTTGAAAACTTTCTGATGTCAGACTAGTCGTGAGCTCCTCCACCTTCTTTCCTCCCCGAGCCCAAGGGCTGATCTGTTTGTTTAGACTTTCCTAGAAGGTTTCCAAGTGGCAAAAGGGTTGGTTAATCCCCAAATATTATTAAAACCAGCAGCACCAAAGCATATTTCCTAACGGTATTTCATATATATGTATATATATATATATATAAGTATAAAATTATTATGTGCTGGCCAGTGTAGAGATGTCGAAAGAAATATGGGGAAGAAAATGGATTTAATAGTAGCAGAGGGGCAATGCCAATGGAATCTCCAGAATGTTGGGTTTTTTTTTCCTTCCTAAGGAAATTTCCTGCTGGAGTTTAATCTCGTGTCTCATTGTACACGTGCATCTTCCATGGCATCATTCCCTTCCTTGTCCTGTCTGCCCTCTGAATCCCCAAAAGAGCAGAGGGGCAGAGAGGGACTCACCTAAATTTAACCTGAAATCATCGAGCTATACTCAGGGTATGCAGTCAGCTTGCAGCCCAGCTCTTTGATGAGAGAGCTGCTTCCCAGAATTCCAGCCCCAGCCAGGGAACTGGGTGTGACTGCCACCAGTAACAGGGATTAGAAGAGCTTTAGAAGATTTTGCTCGTGAATCCTGTCCACGTCATGGGTGGATTCCCAGCAGGAGGACCAGCAAAGCCCCCTCCAGTCACACATACACCCCTGCTGATCTATCCCAGCTGAATATTTCCATCTTGCTTTTCCAAAGGCCTGTGCTCTAGATCCAAAAGATCCTGGTTTCTAGGTTTAAGATCCTGGTTTCTAGGTTTAAGAGGATCAGTGCAGATTTATACTTGTCCTTCACAAACCATCATCTCTCACTTCTGGTTTCTCTGGCTGCCTTGGGGATCAATGTGTGTGTGAATGGTTATCAGTGTCAGTTGTTCAAGTATATTAGGAAGAAATTCTTTGCTCTGAGGCTTGTGAGATTCTGGTCCAGGTTGCCCAGAGCTGCTCCATGGCTGGAACTTTTCCAGGCCAGGTTGGATGGGGCTTGGAGAAACCTGGGTTGCTGGGAGGTGTCCCTGCCCATGAGGGGGGGTTGAGACTGGATGAGCCCTAAGGTCCCTTCCAACACAACCCATTCCATAATTTTATGATATATGTATGTGGTAAATATCCATGTGGATATAGGAAAATATCTTGTGTGTGGAAAGAAATGTAAGTGTGCATGTTATGTATAGTCATATATATTCATGAATCAATGCACACCTCTAGACAGATATTTACATATTTGCATATACAAGCATTTACACCCATGTTAACTCCTAAAAATTTCTTCTTTGTGACTTTCTATGAATTTTTTCAAGTGCCTCATGCACGTTTAAGCCCACTCTGTACCTTGGAGACCAGTGCCCCTTCCTCCAGCCCTCCAACACAATCAGAACTGAATCTCTCAGCCCATCCTGCTGGGATCACTCTGAGGAAAGAAGGTGGCCAGAGTCATCCCAGCCTCCAGCCTGCAAAAACTGCTCTGCTCCAGCAAACTTACTCATCTAAAGCCCAGAATAGAAATGGTGACAATCCATCGACTGTGTTTTCTGGGAAGCAGTGGAACATCACAGCCAGCGGGCAGAGGCGGCTGAAAAATCTCCTGTGAGAAGACTGCTCCTGTGAATGATCTTAGAAAAACAAAACGAAGTGGTTTGTAACCCACTCAGCCCTATGAAAAAAACAAAACAAAAACCAAACAAAAAAAAAACCCAGAGAAACCCAAGAAAAACAAAAATTAAACAGCCCCCCCAAAAAGCATCCAAAACAAGAACAAAAAATCCCAAACCAACCAAAAAAAAAAAAAAAGAAACAAGAAACCAAAACCAATCCCCTCCCAAAACAAAACAAAACAAAAAAGCCCCAGACAAACAAAAAAAAAAGCACAAACCAAAAAAGCAACAGGGAGAAACAAAATAAGGAAAGGAGTTGTTGAGAACCCAGTTATGGTTAAGAGCAGCCTGATGAGAACCCTGAGTGTTTGAAGGGAAAAAAAAAATCCAAAAAAAACAAAAAAAAAGAAAAAAAGAAAAAAGAAAAAAAATGTGGGCAAGGACAGTAGTTCAAACTTTTCAGTGCTTGTGGTTAGTGCTGACTAGTAGGTAACACAGCCTGGCAGGGTGTAAAAATGTTCTTTCTCTTTGATTCAATGGTTTCAAGAACTCCTCTAACACCCCCCCAAATGCACTTTCCTCTCTCCAGAAATTAAATGTCATCAAATATCATGCTGTTTGGTGACAGCACTTTATAAATACAGTGACTGGAGCTGCCTCCAACACCCCTGCCTATGAGGGCAGGAGCTGGATGTAGTTCTTGTGAAGGGGCAGTGGGGCCTGAGGCTGCAGGATGTGCACAGACCTCATGGGTCTTGGAAGAAAAATGTTTTTCAATGTCACCTTGCAGGCTCTGCTGCAAAGCTCAAACAAAACTACCACGGGTCAGAGCATTTGTTAACATGATCAGGGTTTGGACATTGACACCATTGTAAGCAGAGAGAAAAAACCAAACAAAAAAATCAACCCCAAACGAAAACAAATCTCTGTAATGTCAGCTCTCCAATTGTGGTTGTAGGAAACTTCAGATTTGGCTTCTTTCTCCATAAATAAATAAAGCTTTAAATCAAGCAAAGGACCCCAGCAGGCTGAACTGAAAAGAAAAACTCATGGTGGTGGCAGGGAGAGGAAAAGGGTTTCTCCTTCTTTCCGTTTTCCATCGGAATTTGAAATTTTGATAAAAGAGCAGGATTTAAAATTTCCATTCTTTTGACCAACCTCCCAGCTGGGGTTCAGCTTTTCAGACTGGAGCTCCCTGGTGATCCTGAGGACGGGCAGGAACATCCAGTCCAGCTGTGGTTACGCAGTGAGATCAGAGCACTCTGTTTTTCAGCTCACAATGAATAATGTCCTACTTCGGGAAATAAATCTTTATTAAAAAAAAACCCACCACAACAACAACAACAACAAAAACCCCAAACAACCAAAACCAACCCCCAGAGTATGAAGCATGGCAGATATTTGTTTGTGCTGGTAGATTTTCTACAGGGAAGTTTTGGCCCAGTTGAAGCTGGGGCTGGGTTACAGTGGGATTATTTTGGGAGCGGAGTGCGCGCTACTCCTGCCAGCTTCAGGGAACAAAAGCAGAGCTGTCCCCTTTGCCAGCACCTTATCCCAGGGACTCTTTGGCACCTTAATCCTGTGGGTTTGGGTTTTTTTTTTTTTCTTCAAGACAAGTTTTAGGGCTAGAGGTGCGTTGTTTCAAAAGGATCCAACTGCTGTTTGTTTTTTCAGGAGCTGCAAGTTCAGGAGGATGGGGGAGATTTGCTGAGGGCTGGAAGTTGGCATCATCCTAACCCTGGGATGGTGATCCCAGTCCTGGGCTTGGGGTGGTGATGGCTGTATTGTCAAAGATGGAGAAAAAGAACACCTTGTCAAAGATGGAGAAAAAAAAAAAATAATAACACCTTTGGGAGAGAGATGGGAGAGAGTGGAGTTTGCATCACGTTGCATGATGTGGGGTTGTGTCAAGGTGTGTCTGGGAACCCTTAGTATTTTTTTTTTTCAGTGGGCTGCAAAACCCTGTCAGAGTAGACCTTGGAGGAAGAAAAGCAAAGTAGATGGTTGTGGTGGTTGGTGTTGCTGGTGGAGGTACTTTGTCAAGGTGTTTTGTTTCTCTGGGGAACCTCCCTGTGGACCCACACGAGCTTCAGCTTTCACGTCCAAACCCGACTTCTTTGTTTCCAAGAGATTTTTGCTTCAGCAGCCACATTTCTGCCACCTCTTGCTCTGAGACCCATCAAACTCATTTCACTGAGGCCAACCAAATGCCTCATATGGTCTCAGTCCCTACTAACATGACTGGCACGTCAATCAGCAACCTAGAAGAGTTACACAACTGTCGGATCAGAGAGAAAAATTAGCTCAGCAATGAGTGGTTGTTTTTAGGCTTGGTGGGGGAATTAAAATATTAGAAGAAACCAGCTAGAGTTTTCGGGAGGAGGTTTCAGTAACACACAAAAAACCCACAAAAATCCTTTTTTGGCAACTTGAAATGGATTTGCTGAGCCCAAGAAGACTTGTTTTGGTAGGGTTTGGAGTGAGCTGATGTGAGGGAGTGGGATTCCTTAAGCCAATTTTCAACATAAAAAACTTGAATTAAACTTTAAAAAAGAGGAGGAAAAGCTGCCAGTATTTACAAGACAAAACATTTCAAATTGGAAATGAAGGACTGAGAAAAAGGTCTTTATGTCAAAATAAGAAGTGTAATAATAATAGTAATAATACTAATAACACCTTTCCTTTTATGTCTTACTTTAAGCTGTTCACCAAATTAAACACAGAAGTGTTTCATTTTCCCTGGGCGCTTTCAAGCATAACATATCCACCAAATATATTCTCTGGTGACAAATTTGTCCTGTTTGAGACCTTCCATCTTAAGAGGATCATCCTGAAAGGGGCACCAGTGCAATGCTGTCCTGTAATTATGGGCTGAATGATTGAGTCCACCTGGCCCCATCCATGAAGACTGAGACATAGGTCTTCTTCCTTCTTCACACCCACTTGCCAGGAGGGTTGAGGGCCTGAAGACCCATGGAAATTTTGCAATGTGGTCCACAAGCTCTACCCTTAAGGTTTCTTTTCCATCAGACACAACCCACAATCTTGTGTCTACTTTGAGCAGACAGCTCAGGCAACCTCTGACCTTTCCTACACCCCAGGCTCCCCTCCAGGACTTAAGAGAGGGCATTTTTTAGGTTTTATAATTTCTTCCATGGCTGCAAACATCTGAACAAACATCTGCTAGAGAGGCTGGTGAAGGAGGGGGAGTTGGAGAGAAGGTGGGAAGCCAGCTGTCAATAAATGGTTGGAAAGTCCACAACCATGTTGCTACTTGGAGAAGAGTCAGTCTACAAAGTGCTCTATATTCCTAGTGCTGGCTGTTGCCAGAAGCTGTCCCAGTTCTCCCAAGAGGCTTTGTCATTCCCCCGTTGAGGTTCTGGAATTTCCCCTTTGTGTTCCAGAAAGTTGTGGTGCCACATTTCCTCACCCAAGAAAGGGAATTAATATTTTATGAGCTACTACCAGAGCTGGAAAAGCACAGTGAGTGAAAAGCACAGTGCTCCCCTTCAGCCCCAGAAGACATGGAGAAGGAAAGCAAGAAGCAAGGGGGTGGTTTAGGTTGGAAAGGATCTTAAAGACCACCTAATTCCAACCCCCCTGCCGTGGGGGGCAGGAACATCTCCCACTAGACCTTCAGGGCAATGCACCTACTTCAGCTCTTCCCCTCTCCAGCTTTGTTGCCACCTGGGAACATCCCATGGGATGACTCAGACCCAAACCAGTGCTTCCAATTCCCAAACCAGACACCATTCCTTCACACAAGATTTTTGCATTCACTTCCTGAGGGACCAGGTGAATCAGAAGCCACACCATGACAAACATCATCCAGGCTTATTCCAAACTAAAGTAGGGACCTGGAAGCCATCAGCTCTGCTGAAGTTGTAGTAGGAGCAGTGGTGAGAAACTGCTGCAATTTTTCAGCTCTCAGGAAACCCAGAGAGGAGAAAGATTCAAGGTGATCATCTTCTCATGGAAAAGAGTGCAAGCTGGAGAAAAATATGCTTGTGTCTTTCCTTATGTAGCAGCATCCTCTGCATGACATTGACAAAGACTTTGCCTCATTTTCCTGATCTTGAAATATGTAACTTCTTCATGAAAGGCTTCACCAGTTCAGCTGAAAGTAATGATTAATTTTTATTTTTGTTTCACTTTCTTTATCAATGTAGTTAAGTATTGCAAAAGGTCAACTGTTCAGTTCTCTATTTGACTCCCAAAAACCTTACTTTCTGCCATTCCAAGATGACCTGGTCCCTTCAGACCAACTTGAGGTATTTTTTATTCTGAAAACACTGGGGCCAAACATAACATTGAAATCTATTCCGAGGACCAGTAGAATTTTATGGTTTGGCTTCTGTTGAAAAAATACTTATTATATTTTAGTTGTTCCCCATGAAGACCAGATAGAGCATCTTGTGCCATCAAGTATTCCAACTCATACACTAACCAAGTGTCTGTACTGTGTCTTCCCTCCCATCAGACCATGAGCTGGGTAGAAAAAATGAGGATAGTTCTTAGGGAGCTAAATGTAGATGTAAAGGTTGTCCTAGATGATCCTTGAGATCCCTTCCAACCTGGTATTCTATGTCACAAAAGAGTTTCAGAAGACAGAGGAGCTGAGAGATCAGGAGTAATCATCAAAAAACAGTAAGAGATGGAGCTGTGTGGGACTTGACCATGGGTCAAGGTTTCCCCGTGGACAATGGAGAAGTTTCTGTATATCATAACTCCTCCACTCAGGAGATGATGGGAGAAGGGGTAATGGGAATAATGTGTTTAAAAGGGTTTTAGCCCCCAAACCCCACATGCTTGTGAAATACAAATCTAATTTCAGCATGATGATACTGATCTTCATTGGAACATCTCTCCTGGGAAGCCAGGCTGAGGAAGCTGGGGTTTTCAGCATGGAGAAGAGAAAGCTCCAGGGAGACCTGAGAGTGACCTTCCAGTGTCTGAAGGGGCTACAGGAAGGCTGGAGAGGGACTGTGTGCAAGGGCCTGGAGTGATGGGATGGGGGGGCAATGGTTTGAAATTAGAAAAGATTTAGATTGGATGTTGGGAAAAGGTTATTTACCGTGAGTGGAAAAATGGCCCAGGTTGCCCAGGGAGGTGGTTGAGGCCTCATCCCTGGAGATGTTCAAGGTGAGGCTTGTGGAGGCTCTGAGCACCCTGATCTGGGTGAGGGTGTCCCTTATACTGCAGGGCTTGGTCTGGGTGACCTTGGGAGGTCCCTTCCAACCCAAATCATTCCATGATTCTGTGATCTTGATGGCTTTCTGGGCTTCTTTCCATCTGCTGCATTTCTACCTCTTAAATCAGTCTCCCAATAGCAAAATCAAAATAAAACTCTTCCTTCTCCAAAAGCAGCCCTTCCATGGCGAAGTGAAAACCTTCCTCTTTGAATTAGTGTTCTTCAGAATACTATGAAGCAACTGGAATATTGTTTCTTTTATGGAAGGGTTCTGTGCTTGCATTGCCTAAATGCTTCTCCCCAGGCAACCTTTTGACTGCTGGTTAGCAACAGTTTTATTAATAGGACTTATTTCAGACTTAGTTATGTCTGACTTATCACGCATGGAGTTATGTGCTTGATTGTGATCCTATGGGTTTATAAAAAAAAATTCCCTGAGATATGAAGCTGTGAATGACGTTAACGAGAGGTTTTGCATCCCTCCTGGGGTGTCTGGCACAGAATCAGCTCCATGCCATTATTTAGGCAAAGAGGAGAGCTGGTAGGGCTGATGCAACTGGTGACCAGGTGATGCTTCCCTAAAAGCCATCACTGGTAAAAGAGCAGGAAAGCTGCTGGGAAGATTTTCATTCTGATGTCTGGTGACTTCAGAGAACATGCAGCACAGCCCACACATCAGGGCAGGGGACAAATGGAAAGAAATCAGCAGTCAGCAGCTCTGTTTCTCATACAGATTTGGACCAAATACCAACACCATCAATCTTGGTGCTGTGGGTGCTTAACACTTGTAGGGATGTCCTTGCTTTAAAGCCTCATTTCACAGAATCATAGAATGGGTTGGGTTGGAAGGGACCTTAAAGATCATCCAGTTCCAAACCCCTGCCATGGTCAGGGACACCTCCCCCAGCCCGGGTTGCTCCAAGCCCCATCCAACCTTCAACACTGCCAGGGATGGGGCAGCCACAGCTTCCTTGGGCAACCAGGCCAGGGGCTCAGCAACCTTAAATTAAAGAATTTCTTCCTAATGTTCAACCTATATCTCCCCTTTTTCAAGTTTTAAACCATTTTCCCTTGTCCTCTTGATACTCATCCATGTCAAAAGCCCTAACTCAGCTTTCTTGTATTTGCCTACAGAAAAAAATGTCAGGGGAAACTCAGTTCTTCTGAAGTGCCAGTGTATTTAAAAGAAAAAAATAAAACCCCACGGGAAATCATCCGACTCTGCTTCCAAGGAAGAGGAGGATAAATTGCTCTCTCTGGGAAAGCAAATTCACATTAAGGTTGTGAGGAGGTTCTGCTGCCTCCAGCTTTAGGTGATGAGGGCTCCTGGGCTGCCAGAGCTCAGTGAAGTCTGGGGTGATGCTGGTGTGTAAATGCAGTGTAAATGCCTGGGGCTTGAGTGGGCTGGAGCATCAGAGAGACCAAAGATGATGTTGGTGAGCTCCACACCATTTTGAGGAATAATCGAATCATAGAATTGTCTGGGTTGGAAGGGACCTCAGAGATCATCAAGTCCAACCCTTGATCCACTCCCCCCGTGGTTCCCAGCCCATGGCACTGAGTGCCACATCCAGTCTCTTTTTAAATATCTCCAGGGACAGAGAATCCACCACTTCCCTGGGCAGCCCATTCCAATGTCTGATCACCCTCTCGGTGAAGAAATTCTTTCTAATATCCAACCTAAACCTCCCCTGGCACAACTTGAGACCGTGTCCTCTTGTCTTGCTGATAGTTGCTTGGGAAGAGAGACCAACCCCCCCCTGGCTCCAACCTCCTTTCAGGGAGTTGTAGAGAGTGATGAGGTCTCCCCTGAGCCTCCTCTTCTCCAGGCTCAGCTCCCAGCTCCCTCAGCCTCTCCTCATAGGATCTGTGCTCCAGTCCCTTCACCAGCCTGGTTGCCCTCCTTTGGACCTGCTCCAGCACCTCAATCTCCTTCCTGACCTGAGGGGCCCAGAACTGGCCACAGGACTCGAGGTGTGGCCTCACCAGGGCTGAGGAAGGGAAGAAGGAAGGGAAAAAAACCCAAACCCACCAACCTAACCATCTTCAGTCTATATATATTCTCAAGTTCATTCCATCCATCTCCAATGATACCTTGTGGCTGGGTAAATGATGATTTGCAGTTCCGTGCAGCTCCATGGTGGTATGTGCTGAGAGGGGAGAAAATTCAAGCAGGCACCACCCACACATCTCTGCAGCTTTCCTGAGAGAAATCCATGGCTACGTGGTTTTACCCTGGGCAAACTCTCTGCCACTGCCTTGCCAGCTGCCAAACATGGTCCTCCAGCTCTTGGGGGTGTTTTTCTAGGGACCAGGATCAGAGGTGAGGGATTCTCAGCCCTACAGCTCAAAACTTTTCTTTTGATGCAGTTGTGGGAAATTGCAATCATGCTTTTTCATCCCTCTACAGTTTCTCCTGGTCTGCAGTCTGCCAAAGGGAGAGCTCATGCTTCCTGGGTGAGAATCACTAGAAAAGGACATTTACATCTCTTTTAGTTGACAATGTTCTTTTTCTTGTTGTTATAAAATTGAGCCACTCAGTGAGGAGAGTATTTTTTTTCCCCTTCTAATTCAGCTTTCAGTTGCCCAAGGGCTTTGGCCCGGTAACCTTTACAGAGTGTTTTCCCTTCAGTCCCTTTCCAACCAAGGAATTTTGGGAAGGATGTTAATTCCTGGTGTTGCCTTTGCTAAAGCTCTGTCACTCCTCCCACTGATGGAGAACGGGTGCTCAAGGGGATCTTTTTTGCAAGAAATAAAGAAATAAATTAAAAAACTGCAGAGTAAAAATCATAGAGTAATAGAATCCTAGGATGTCAGGAGTTGGAAGGGACCTCCAGAGCCCTGTCCCAGCAGGATCCCCCAGGGCAGGGCACACAGGAACACATCCAGGGGGGGTTGGAAAGGCTCCAGAGAAGGAGACTCCAGCACCTCTCTGGGCAGCCTGGGCCAGGGCTCCCTCACAGCCAACAAGTTTCTCCTCATCTGGAGCTGGAACTTCCCATCTTCTACCTTCAACCCAGGATTCCCTGTCCTATTCCTGGGCACCCCTGAACAGAGATTGGCCCCTTCCTCTTGCCCCCCACCCCTCAGATATTGATGGATATTCAGCAGATCCCCTCTCAGCTCTTTGCTGAAGGCTGAACAGCCCCATGGGACGGATGCTCAGGTCCCTTCATCGTTCTCACGGCTTTTTGTTGGACTCTCTTCAGCAGATCCCTGTTTCTCTTAATCAAATCACTCTGCAGAAGTGCCCATTCTCTTCTCCTGGTTTAAAGCAAATGTGAGGTCTTGGACATGAATGTCTATATCTAGGTGTAGCTGAGATTAATTTTTCCCCAAGAACAATCCATCGCAGTGATTTAAAGACCGGTTGCCAGCAGCTCTGGCTTTCTTTCACTCACACTTCTTATTGACGCCTGAATAAACTCAATTAACTTCACTCAGATCCTCAAAGCTTGATAGTTAGACACGCTGAGCTGCTAAAAAGCAGCTAGAAAGTTGATGCTGAGGTTGCACCTGCATATTAGAGCTCCTGGAAGGTGTCCAGAGGAGCCACTCAAATGCTCAGAGGGCTGAGCACCTCCCTGGGAAGCCAGGCTGAGGGATTGGGGTTGTTCAGCCTGGAGAAGAGGAGGCTCCCAGGTGAGCTCAGAGCAACCTCCCAATATCTGAAGGGGCTACAAGAAAGCTGGGGGAGGGCTTTGGACACGGGGGGGTAGGGAGAGGACAAGGGAAATGGGTTAAAACTTGGAGAGGGGAGATTGAGGGAGGAGATGGGAAAGGAATTCTTTTATTTGAGGGTTCTGAGACCCTAGAATAGGTTAACCTGAGAAGCTGTGGCTGCCCCATCCCTGGCAGTGTTGAAAGTTGGATGGGGCTTGGAGCCCCCTGGTCTGGGGGAGGTGTCCCTGACCATGGCAGGGGGGTTGGGACTGGATGATCTTTAAGGTCTCTTCCAACCCAACCCATTCTATGATCCTCTGACAAAGGTGTTCCTCAAGGGGAATTTATTTCCAGTCAAACTCAGGAATCTGGATTTGGCATTGGGCCCAACCTAAGTGATTATAATCATTATGACAAAAATATGTTTGGAGCCTTCTATGTGTGAGGAAAGGGAAGGGCATTGTTGTTCTTCTGGGGGCTCCTTTCTTGCATTCTTGAAACACTTCCTTCCAGACAGCCTCCTGGCTGCCACTTGGGTTAGTATTTTACTAATTGGATTTCAGTCAAGGCAAGTGGTGACCAAGAATTGCAACCAAAGTGCTAATCCCCTGTATGAGCTGGTTTAGATAATATTGAACAGGACAGACACAAGAAAAGTGGATTAATTTTCAACAGCTGCAGGCTCAGTGTTGACTCCTGCCTTCCAAGTCAGAATCATAGAATAATTTGGGTTGTTAGGGGCATCTAAATGTCACCCAGTCCAAGCCCTGCAGTCAGCAGGGACACCCTCACCCAGATCAGGGTGCTCAGAGCCTCCTCAAGCCTCACCTTGAACATCTCCAGGGATGAGGCCTCAACCCCCTCCCTGGGCAACCTGGGCCATTTTTATCCTTCATGGTAAAGAACTTTTTCCCAACATCCAATCTAAATCTTCTCTAATTTCAAACCATTGCTCCCATCCCATCCCTCCAGGCCCTTGCACACAGTCCCTCTCCAGCCTTCCTGTAGCCCCTTCAGACACTGGAAGGTCACTCTCAGGTCTCCCTGGAGCTTTCTCTTCTCCAGGCTGCACACCCCCAGCTCCCTCAGCCTGGCTTCCCAGGAGAGGTGTTCCAGCCCCCTGAGCATTTTCCTGCCCCTCCTCTGGACCCTCTCCATCAGCTCCATGTCCTTCCTGTGGTGATGGATGCAGCACTCCAGGTGAGGTCTCACCAGAGCAGAGATGTTCAGCTTCATATGGAAAATCTTACACAGAAAGATGTGGGGTTGAACATATTTTGAAGAGAGGAGAAGAGTCCTATAATCCCATGGGAGAATGCTTCAGGGTTGTGTATCCATGTAATGTCAGGTCTGTTCCAGGTGTATGCTTTTCCAGGTGTAAATGTGAGCATTTACATATTCATGCAGAGCCAAATTTGGTTTCTCTTTAGTTACATATTCATCATCAGGACAATCTGTCACCCTGCACTGCAGGAATGTCCTCAGAGACACCCACCTTCTTGGTTTCCCTGAAAGTTAAATGCAATTTCTGATATAAATCCACACTGCTGACCTGTGCCTGCTTATTCAGAAGCTTGGACCTTACATCCTGGTGTTGTGTCTCCTCCTTTTTTCATTTGAGCTCAGCAGGAACCTGTTGAAATCTTGGAGCATTTCTGAAGTCCAGAGCTGCAGGAGAGCAGAGCCATGTGAAAACGGGGAGCAGGACAACCCTAAAACTTACAGACTGTCAGGGTTTAACACTGGCCTGGCAATTAAACCAAATAACAGATTTTTCTATTAATCCCCCTCTCCTCCCTGATACGGAAAGGAGAGAGAATAAGGGAAAGAGACTTATGGGTTGGAAACTAAACTACACAATTTTAATTAAACAGGAATGATAAATAGGAAAAATTACTAAATATATACAAATATAGAGGAAAAATTGATCCCAGGTTCCTCCCCCCTTTCCTCCAGTAACTCTCACGTCACCCCCGAGGCTGCAGGGCAGCCCTGGGAAAGTCCAGGCTGGAATCCTGGGGTCAGGAGAAGTTGGGAGCTGGAGGCAGGAACACACAGATTCAGGCTGGAATGGATCAGGAGCACAGGCAGAGGAATGGATGGAATCCTCCCAGGACGCTGAAGCAAACAGGGATCAGGCAAAGGAAGGGAAGGAAGAACAGAAATAAAGGGCAGGAAGGTGTTTGACCTTCATGATCCCTCAAATTTTTCCTGAGTATGAGGTGTATGGGATGGAATACTCTGTCTGGTCAGTTCTGGCATCTATCTTGTCCCTTCCTCCCCAAAGGAGGGGTTCAGGTGGGACCTCCTTACTCCTTCCAGAGGGCAAAATGTTCCTCAGAGCTGAGCAGTGTCCCTGGCTCTGCACACCAGTCTCTGGCAGTAACTATAAACATCCAGTGGGATCAGTCCTAGAAGCAGACAATGAGAAACTTGCTGTTCATTTCAGCAAGTGCAGCTACCTACAAGAGACTGAGCTGAAAGCAAAAGTACAAACCAGAAAATCACCTTTATCCTGGCCCAAACCAGGACACAGACAGATGGCAGAGTCAGAGCAAGGTCCAGAGATTTGTCCGACACAGTCCAATAGGACAGAGCAGTGGTTATTAAATGATGCTTTAGGAAAAGGTAGAAGAACAGGGAAGAACACCCCTGAAATACTCTCCGAACCAGCAACCAGAGATTTCCTAAGTGTTTCTGTACATTTTGTACTGTTCAGAAATGGATTTCTTTCCCAGGCAGTGGTGCTGTGACCCTTTATACACATGTAGACCTTGAAAATCCGGAGTTTCCCATGACCAGCCTTCCACAATTCAGCTGCAAGGGCAAAGAACCACTCCTTTCACTTCCATTTGAACCTAATTCATGTCAGCTTCACTTGATATCCCCAAATTCTTCTGCTGGGAAAGACTGGGAAGATGGAGATGGAAAGAAGAGGAATCTGCGGGCTGTATAAAATTATTTTCTTGGATTTATGAGGCAGGATCTTTTGTGAACCTATTAAACACCCAGAAGTGTAAGACAGAGACTAACCCAGTGATGCTCTTATTGGCTTTACTTTTCTGTTTTTATCTGGTTTTTCTTCTTTGTTTCTTCCAGGTTGAATTCACCCCTGATCAGATTGAAGGTGAGGAAGATGTTGTTTCTCTTCTGTGCACACCCAACACCATCAGTGGGAGGTTCTGGCAAGTGTTGGGGTGGACAAGGTCTGCAGGTCCCTTGACCCTCATGTTTTAATTCATGGCTTTGCTCCTGCTGCATCCCTCCTCCAAATCCTTTGTTCAGATGGAAAAGAGGGAAGGTCACACCCCATGCAAGTTAGATACTTATTTCATTAAGTAAAACATCAGCTTTTCTGGCAATGAAGCAAAGCCAAGGAAAGGACAGAAAAACCCACATGGGTGAAACCTCAGTCCAAATGTCCACTTTCTTTAAGAAAACCCACTGGCAAAATATCAATCCTTTCAAGAGAAAGCCTGACAGTGATGCTTTTGGAATCTTTTCCCTGTATCCAATCAGAATTTCATCTATTACAGTTTTGTAGTTTTGTGACAACTCTTCAGCAAACAATGACAGTGCTGGAATTTTTTATTTTTTTTTTTTCTTTCAAAGCAAAACATCAGCATTTGTTTCTGAACCCTTTGTCCCAGCCCAAGAAGCTGATACTGAGACCTCACACATGAAGTCCTGGGAATGCTACTCCTGCAGCTGTCCCCTTTTTCCTCAGCTCCCAGCTTGCTTTTAACTTAAAGGGATAATTGATAGCCCAACATCTGGCAGGATTTTCCTTTTGGTCTGTAAACACTTACCAGGGCTGGGTAGAGCCTATTGAAGATGGCATCAGAAAATGTGTTAACTGGAACTAATAAAAAAAAAATAATTAAAAAAAAAAATTACAGGCTCTCCTGTTAGGCTGATTCAGAGAGGAGAGATACAGAAAAGAAAAGGGTTTTCAGAACTGGAGCCATAATTTCTTAGAGCCTGAGGTTTTGCCACAGTCTTCCAACATCACCTTGAGATTTTCAAGCCCCCTTAGTGATTTTGGGTTCTATTTTCTAACAGCGGGTTAGAAGTAAATCATGACTTGAGGCAACTGTTAATATCTGGGAATCTGTCTCATATCCAGCCCCAAATTAATGGGAGAAGCATAGGAGAGGCACAGTTCTGAGCCACAAACCTTTGAAGTGTTCCAGCAGCACACATCAGTTGGATCACTCATCGGTTAATGTTTTGAGGACTGGGTAGGACCCATCTCATCTCTACACCTTGGACTCTAGAAATTATATCAGAGGATGAGGAAAAAAAAAAAAAGGAAAACAAAAAGGGAAAAAAAACAGAAAAAAGAAAAGAAATAAAAAAAAAGAAAAAAGAAAGGAAAGGAAAGGAAAGGAAAGGAAAGGAAAGGAAAGGAAAGGAAAGGAAAGGAAAGGAAAGGAAAGGAAAGGAAAGGAAAGGAAAAAAGAAACAAGAAAAAAAAAGAAAGAAAAGGAGGTGGTGTCTGGCTATTAGATCATTGGAATGTCTAGAGAATGGCAAATTTGGAGCAACATGAGGGCTACTATAAAAGATAGGAGGTCTAGAACAGACATAGACCATCTCTAGAGGCAGGAAGTTCTCTTCTTCTTCTTCTTGCAGCTGCCCTCTGGTCCAGCTGTACTTGCATAGACAGAGAAAAGCAGGGAACCCAAGACTTGTGAAACAGGATATCCTTGAAATACCAAAGGGAGAAGGATTGGGCAGGAAGCAGGTAACATCATCTGGGTGAGAAAGGCTGTGAGACATCCACAGCAGCTTAGCAGAGTTGTAATCAGTGCTAGAACGGGGCAGGAACTTTAAATCCACTCAAGATTAAACCCACAGTTGGTTCACAGGTTCTGCCATGAGCTGCTGAAAGGTTTGACCTGAATGTCACTTGGGGACTGATCTTTACTCATCAGTCTGGTCTTCAATTCCTTCCCTCCCGGCCTCTTCTTGGTTCTTTTTTTATATCTCCTCTCCTTCACCTGACTTTTTGAGGGTTCTTGGATTAATGGGTAGACTGTCAGGGTGATCTTTGCACCCAGAGGGCTCAGATTCTTCAGATGCAGAATTCTATCAGCACAGTCCACACTTGTCCCTGGGCTGTCCCTGCTCCATGTTGTCCTCTGTCCTACTTGGCACATGTCAAACCCTTGGCAAGGAGTGTGCTACCAGTTACAAAAAGCAGAGAATCGGTGTTCCAGTGCTTGGGACTGGTTTCTGTTAATGGAAGCATCACTTGCCATCATTTGTATCTGCTATCCTGGCTGTTGGCATGATGTGAGAGCTGGGACTCACAGGAGCTCTGTGTTAATATATTTTTACATTGTTTTCTCCTTCCCATTCTCTCCTCACTCTCTCACATTCCCAAAATTATCAGCTCTTCATTTCTGTTGGGTTTCAGTTGCATTTGGTTTGTTCTGGGTCCATTTTCATGTTGCATTGCTAATTTAGTCACAATTCCTCCTTCCATGGAGCTCTCAGGAGACCAAAGTGACCTGTCCTGCTTTACATCTGGTTTGGTTTTTATTTTTATTTTTATTTTTATTTTTATTTTTATTTTTATTTTTATTTTTATTTTTATTTTATTTTATTTTATTATTTTCTTTTTTGTGTTTTGGTTTTGGTTGGTTGGTTTTTTGGTGTTTTTTTGGGGGTGGTTTCTGGTTGGTTGGCTTCTGGTTGGTTTTTTTGTTTGTTTTTTGGCTGTTTTGTTGGGGGTCTTTTTTAATAGACCTCTAATGTACAACAACCAATTCTTTCTCTCTCACCTTGTTGGCCAGATGAGGACCTCAGTGTCTCAGTGAGACAAGATGCTTCCCCAGTTGTCTGATGAAACTAGACTAATGGGAAGCCAATTCTCTCTGTTAGATATTATTGTTTGTCTGTAACATTCATCACCATTCTGCCATCAGTGATCCCAATTGGTTTTCTGGCAGCTGAGTTGAGGAGAAGAAACAGAAAGTGCAACATCTCGAGGTCTTTTGCAGCCCTACCTGCTAACAGCCTTAAAAGTACCTGAATGGGGCCATAAAAAACCTGGAGAGGGACTTTTTACAAGGGTCTGTAGGGCCAGGATGAAGGGGGTGGTTTCAAGATTAAAAAGGGGAGATTTAAATGAGATATTAGGAAGAAATTTTCTCCTCTGAGGGTGCTGAGCCCCTGGTTGCCCAGGTTGCCCAAGGAAGCTGTGGCTGCCCCATCCCTGGCAGTGTTGAAGGTTGGATGGGGCTTGGAGCCCCCTGGGCTGGGAGAGGTGTCCCTGACCATAGCAGAGGGGCTGGAACTTTATGATCTTTAAGGTCCCTTCCAACCCAAACCAGTCTGGGATACAATGATGCTCTGAACCCTCTTCTAAGGAAAAGAATTTGCTGTTCCAGACTTACCTTCCTGCAAGGATTCAGTGTCCTGGTAGCCCTCCAAACATCAGTCCCAGAAGGAGAAGAATTGTCTGTGGGTGAAGCCACGTGTAACACATCCATCTTCTCATCTCCTCTGGCCTCAGCTCTGAGTGAAATTCATTGGTTATGGCACTGTGTATTTATAAAACTGGATTCCTGACCTCTTCAGCTCCCTAAATTGCTGAAAAGAGAAGAATATGAGCTATTCAAGATGAGAAGTTAGGTAGCAATTAGGCGTATGAAAATATACACTTCTCCTGCCAAGGGTTTTATGGCTAGGAGGAGGACAAAGGAGACCATAGCCATGCTGGTTTCATGGCTTTGATGGAAATTTGTGTTGAGTCAGCAAATGCAAATGCAGGAAAAATTAAGGAAAAAAAAAAAAAAAAAAAAGCTGCTTCTGTATATTGCCAAAATGGAGTTTCCAATCCCACAGGCCAGTGCTTTGGTGAGAGGTGGCTGCATCTGATTTGAAATTTAACAAAAAATTAAATAAAAAAAGGAGGAGAGAAATATGAGCTGTTAATAACTGTGATGAATTTTGAGCCCCTAGGAAATGGTGGGAAGGGTGCTCAACCCAGGCAGTAGGTAAGAGATGGATGGGTGGATGACAGGAAGCAAGGTGTGGTCCCCATCAACCTCAGCCCCTTAGATCCCCAGGAAAGGAAAAGTTGGGAGTGAGGCTCTGGCCATGAAAATCCACTATTGCCCTCTGCTGGAACGAGGGCTCCCAAGGGGACCTGAGCTCTGGCTGGTGCCCAAGGAGAAGATCCAGGAGAGAGAGGTAGGGAGAGAAAGAGAGTAAAGAGGAGACTGGAAATAAGAAAACAAGTGGAGTGTTATGTAGTCCAAAATGAGGAAATGCAACCCTGTTGGAAAGTGTTGGATGAGGAAGGAAATGAAGAAGAAATGAGTGGAATGATAAAAATGAAAAGGGAGCAGCAAGGAAGGAGAAGAGGCAAAGCAAGCAACAGGAGTAGAAGAGGGAGAGAGGGAAATGAGCAAAGGAAAAAAAAGAAGAAAGAGGGAGGAGCAGGTGAAAGAACTGGGAAGGGAAAGATGGAGGAAATCTGGCATGCAGAGGGCATGGCTGAATGGTTGAGTGAGTCAGGATCTAAGGGAAAAAAATAGTGTAGGAGGGAAACACAGAGGAGTAAGAGCAGGGCAGTGGGCAGATTCAAGGAGTTCCAGCTAGGATATTTGGGATCACACATATACCATGCACCATGCCATGTGTTCCTGAAAAGATAAGAGCCTAATTATTGCTGTCTGTGCCTGGAGGTGCTCCTCTGTCTCTGCAATTTGTCTCCAGATGCAGCAGGGAGAGGGGAACCTGAGTAGGTGGCATCTGAGGAATTCCCCCTTGGGATCCTGAGAGGATGCCCAGGGAGGTTGTGGAGTCTCCTTCTCTGGAGACATTCAAACCCCACCTGGATGTGTTCTGGGTGATCCTGCTCTGGCAGAGGGGTTGGACTGGATGATCATTCCAGGTTCATTCCAACCCCCAAGATTCTGTGATTCTGTGATCCTGACTCAGTTAATGAGTGTGGATCAGGGACCTTCTGCCACGGGAATGTTCTTGTCAAGATATTGCTGCCCAGAGTGGTCAGGGACTCCCTGCTTGGCCAGAAATAAAGAGAAGACATGCAGATATGTTCATAAGGATGGAGTGGAGGGCAGGTAGCTGTCTGGCTAGAGGAAGAGCTATGCAGGCAGATGGGAAACCACTGGAGGGAATGACTGCACCTCCACATGTGAGATCTGGCCTGGCATCAGGAGCTGATGGTTTGCCAAAGAAAAATGAGAGGATGCTTCTTAGCACTATTAAACATGACAACTGATCAGTTATCAGTTTTCCCATATGCTTTTACCCTCTCCCACCAATGAACTCTTTGTTGTGTGGGAATTCCTGGAAGTTATCATGGCATATCTTGTTACCTCCTAATAGAGGGTCTTTCTATCTCATCTCATCATCTCATCTCATCTCATCTCATCTCATCTCATCTCATCTCATCTCTCTTATCCCAGTGGGCTGTGTCAGTGCTCTGTAAGTGTATCATGAACACAATATTTAGTTAGCTCATGAGCAAAGCTGCTATTGAATTCTGCACCATCCTGAGTGCTCCTGATGGGCTGGAAAGCTCTCAAGGCCAAATGTTTCTCTGAGGTTTTCTGCACTCCCCCATGTGAGCTGAGATGGAAATACCATGAGAAGAGCATTTGACCTCTCTGATTCCATTGCCTGATGGAAGTGGAAAAAGCAGGGGAGGAAGAACACAAGCATTGCAGATAAGAGCTACAAAAAACCTCATTGGACTTGTTCCCCAACTGCGAAACGAAAGGGTCAGGAAGAAGCAGTTAAAGGGGAAGATCTAAGTCAGCTGAGGGAGCATGGCATTTATTTATTTATTCAATTTATTTATTTTCCTCCAGAATTTAAGGAAGCTTTCTCACTATTCGACCGCACTCCCAAATCGGAGATGAAAATCACGTACGCGCAGTGTGGAGACGTCTTGAGAGCTTTGGGCCAGAACCCAACCCAGGCTGAGGTCATGAAACTGCTGGGCAGACCCAAACCAGAAGGTTAGTCTCTTTCTTTGTGTTCCTTTTGAAAAAGATCCCTCCAAGAATTCTTCGTGTATTGCTGAATCCATCATAGACTCACAGAATGGTTTGGGTTGGAAGGGACCTTCAAGATCATCACGATCCAATTCCCCTGCGTGGGCAGGGACACCTCCCACCAGACCAAGCCCCATCCAACATGGCCTTAAACACTGCCAGGGATGGGACATTAGTAATCTTCCTTGGCAACATGTTCCAGTACCTCACTACCCTCATATCTAACCTAAATCTCCCCTCTTTCAGTTTAAAACCATCACCCCTTGTCCTGCTACTATCCTCTCTGGTGAAAAACCTCATGCTTCTTTTCCTGTAGGCCCCCATTATGTACTGGAAGGCCACTATAAGGTCTCCCTGGACCCATCTCCAGGCTGATAAGAAACTCCCTCAGTCTGTCTTCTGCCAGGGTTTAACACTGGCCCAGCAATTAAACCCAATAACAGATGCTCTCTATTAATCCCCCTCTCTTCCATGATAAAGAAAGGAGAGAGAATAAGGGAGAGAGACTGATGGGTTGGAATCTAAACTGCAAAGCTTTAATGAAACAGGAATGATAAATAGGAAAAATTACTAAATATATACAAATATACAGGAAAATTGATCCCAGGTTCCTCCCCCCTTTCCCCCAATAACTCTCACGTCACCCCCGAGGCTGCAGGGCAGCCCTGGGAAAGTCCAGGCTGGAATCCTGGGGTCAGGAGCAGTTGGGAGCTGGAGGCAGGAACACACAGATTCAGGCTGGAATGGATCAGGAGCACAGGCAGAGGAATGGATGGAATCCTCCCAGGATGCTGAAACGAACAGGGACAGGGGAAGAAAGGGAGGAAGGAAAGATGTTTGACACTTGTGATCTCTCAAATTTTTCCTGAGTATGAGGTGTATGGGATGGAATACTCCGGTCAATTTTGGTCATTTATCTTGCTCATTCCTCCCCAAAGGAGGGGTTCAGGTGGGACCTCTTTACTCCTTTTCTCCTTCCAGAAGGCAAAATGTTCCTCAGAACTGAGCAGTGTCCCTGGTTCTGCAGCCCATTCCCAGCAGTAACTATAAAGCTGGGGTGTTATCAGTCCCAGATCAGGCACTGAACAGAAACTTGCTGTTCATTTCAGCAAGTGCAGCTCCTTACAAGAGACTTGGCTGAAAGCAAAATGACAAGACAGAAAATCACCTTGATCCTGGCCCAAACCAGGATATCTTCATAGCAAAGGTGCTCCAGCCCTTTAATCACCTTTGTGGACCTTTTCTGGATCATCTCTAGCAGGTCCATATCATTCCTGTGCTGGGGGCTCTAAAGCTGGAAGCAGTGGAAGCAGGTGTGGTCTCACAAGAGCAGAGCAGAGAGGCATAAAGTCCCCATTTTCTGATGGGAAGAGTAATTGTGAAATACCAAAGGGATGGCACAGCCTCTGCAGAAAAATAAACAAGTAAAAAAGTGATTTCACAGTCAATCTAATTGTCACATATTTAAGAGAGTGAATTATTTTAAGGGCCCTATGCACCAATATTTTTGTCAAAGACAAGGTTTTGCCTTTCAAAATTACTTTCATGGCAGGCATTCACAGGGGTTTACTAAAAGTTCATCCACTTTGAAGACATCCAAAGGAAAAAAAAAGAATAGACTGAGTATGAGGGCACATCTTGTTCTACAAAAGAAGTGTTAGGAGCTCTGTAACCACTGCAGTAACACCTCCCTTCAACATTCACCATGCATGGCATATCTGGGCAGAACAAAGGGAATCTTTCTCCATCATATCCATATCCAGAGCTTTTCTAGATTATTTCTTTCTCCTTTCCTTCCACTGAGGTGGAACTGACATTAGGCCCTCATTCAACAGCTCCTACAGCTGCTCAAAGGAGGGGATTCTCCCCCTTTACTCTGCTCTGCTGAGACCCCCCCTGCAGTGCTGGGTCCAGTTCTGGAGTCCCCAACACCAGAAGGACACAGAGCTCCTGGAAGGTGTCCAGAGGAGCCACTCAAATGCTCAGAGGGCCGAGCACCTCCCTGGGAAGCCAGGCTGAGGGATTGGGGTTGTTCAGCCTGGAGAAGAGGAGGCTCCCAGGTGAGCTCAGAGCAACCTTCCAATATCTGAAGGGGCTACAAGAAAGCTGGGGGAGGGCTTTGGACACGGGGGGGTAGGGAGAGGACAAGGGGAATGGGTTAAAACTTGGGGAGGGGAGATTGAGGTTGGAGATGAGGAAGAAATTCTTGAATTTGAGGGTGCTGAGCCCCTGGTTGCCCAAGTTGCCCAAGGAAGCTGTGGCTGCCCCATCCCTGGCAGTGTTGAAGGTTGGATGGGGCTTGGAGCCCCCTGGGCTTGGGGAGGTGTCCCTGACCATGCAGGGGGTTGGGACTGGATGATCTTTAAGGTCCCTTCCAACCCAAACCATTCCATGATTCTATGATATGTCAGGATATGACAATGACACAGTAGCACGTAAGACAGGGTATCATACATTAAAAAATGCTTTTTAATATTCTTGCAAAGCAAAGAATCAAGAAAATGGGATACACACCCTGGGCCTGAAGCTCCTCTGAAGTTATTCTATTGGCTCTGATGCTCCTCTCCAGTACAATGTTAAACATCTCTGCATTGCAGGGCTACAAGTCAAAGCTGATTTTATACTGGGAAAGAACTTCTCTTACTGTTTTCTGAGTAGTTTCATCCTTTTGTGTTGCGTGGAACAACCTACGGTATCTTGCAGTATTTTTTTCTTTGGTGTCTGTATTTCAGCTACTAGGAGACATCTCTCTCTCTCTCTCTCTCTCTAATCTATCTGTCTATTTATCTATCCATCCACCCACCTATCCATCTATTAAAACCTCACATTTCTCTCTTGGCCAGACCTCTTTTCCACTCTATCCATTTTTCCATCTGTACTTATGATATTTTTATTTTCTTCTCTCCCCTTTAGCTGCTAGTTACTGCCACGGTTTTTCTGCCTTCACCACCTGCCCATGGTGGATGCCTGTGTTTAGTCCTCAGCTCTCCCTGAATCCACCAAAACTTTCTTTTTTCCATCTCTTTCTTTGTAGAGATGAACTCCAAGATGATTGACTTTGAGACCTTCCTGCCCATGCTCCAGCATATTGCCAAGACAAAAGACACGGGCACCTATGAGGACTTTGTGGAGGGTCTTCGTGTCTTTGACAAGGAGGGAAATGGAACAGTGATGGGGGCTGAACTCCGCCACGTTTTGGCTACACTGGGTAAAGTGGACCTTTCCTCATGGACTTCATCACTGAGATTGTTCTCTTACAGATGGTATCATTTTGGGTAATCATTATGGACAAAATGACTGGGCAAAACTTCAGCTGTCACATTATCTGCAGTTATAAAGACCAAAAAGTTCTTTAATAATTAATCAATTTCCTTTCCTTTCCTTTCCTTTCCTTTCCTTTCCTTTCCTTTCCTTTCCTTTCCTTTCCTTTCCTTTCCTTTCCTTTCCTTTCCTTTCCTTTCCTTTCCTTTCCTTTCCT
>JAAWXA010000079.1:180177-247354 GCA_038090715.1 Florisuga fusca
TAGCAGGGCACACCTAATTCATTTCTCCTTCCCTTTCTCTTCTCTTCTCTTCTCTTCTCTTCTCTTCTCTTCTCTTCTCTTCTCTTCTCTTCTCTTCTCTTCTCTTCTCTTCTCTTCTTGTCTTCTCTTCTCTTCACTTCTCTTCTCTTCTCTTCTCTTCCCTTCCCTTCCCTTCCCTTCCCTCGCCTTCCCCTCCCAATTCCCTTCCCATAAACTTCCCTTCCCTTCCCTTCCCTTCCCTTCCCTTCCCTTCCCTTTTATTATCCATATCACTATAAAATTATCCACACAGTGGAAACATCATCTATAACTTCCATATTTACCTCCATTTTTCTGCACTTTCAAGAATATTTTTAAGACGAAGCACTTTTTTTTTAATTATTATTTTTTTAATCAGTCACCTGGCTAACAGAAGTGTCCTTGAAATATTTTTAAAGGAGGGATCAATATTTCTCCGTCCTCTCCAATTTTGGCTCCAGAAGCTCAGTTTGGCACAGACTGATGCCAGCAGAGTGAGTGCAGGGAAAAAAATTTGGCTCTAACCTAATGACAGGTTTCCAATTTGGATTAGAAGGCACTGAGATGTTGGCATCTGGAGCCAGAAAGCATTTCTCAAGATCAGCCTTTTCTACTACTGTTTGTCCACTATTTTTAAAAAGTCTTTATACAGAAGAGATTTAATTTAGACCGAAGGATTCCAATGATGGGGTTTGACGTGAGGTATCCATTCAAAAAGCCAAATGTTTTATGCCCAGGGGTTCTCATGCCATGGCACATCCATCTCTTTTAATGACACAGGGAATAAGAAAATAAATAAATCATTTTTATGGCTGATGGTATCGAATCGGTTTGGGGGCAAAATTCAGTGATGTCAAAAAAATACCCCACAGGGTCAGGACTGTTGCCCTCTCTAACCTTGCCTGGGACAAAAAAAAACAAAAAAACAAACAATTATTGTGGGAAGTTTTGTGAGTTTCAGAGTCCTAAAAGAAATAATTTTGGTCTCCCCCTTGTATTTCCAGTAACTCAGAACAAGGTGGCAACTTCTGATTTCCAAGCACTGATAGGAAGCATTTCAACCTGAAGTATTTATAGTTCTCTCCAGAGGGACATCTCTAAATCCTAGTCAAATCCCAGGGAGAGCCACAAATTCTGTAAATTAACATGTTTTTCTGTTCAATCTTCCAAACAAAAATCAGATGAATTTTCAGAGGTTCACCTGACTCAGGACTTGTTGCTGACTGCCAGATCTCACTGATGGAAAAATGGCACAACATGAGTAGCAGGGCACACCTAATTCATTTCTCCTTCCCTTTCTCTTCTCTTCTCTTCTCTTCTCTTCTCTTCTCTTCTCTTCTCTTCTCTTCTCTTCTCTTCTCTTCTCTTCTCTTCTCTTCTCTTCTCTTCTCTTCTCTTTTCTCTTCTTGCATTTTCTTTTCCTTTCTTTTATTTTCCTTCATTTTCCTTCATTTTCATTTCTATGATTCCAGGTGGCCAAGGTGGCCACCAGCATCCTGGCTGGGACCAGCACTGGGAGCAAGGCAGGGATCATCCCCTGTGCTGGGCACTGCTGAGGCTGCACCTCCAATCCTGGGGTCAATTCTGGGTCAGAAAAGAGACATTGAGGGTCTGGAGAGTGTCCAGAGAAGGGAGTGGAGCTGGGGAAGGGTCTGGAGCACAAATCAGGAGCAGCTGAGGGAGCTGGGGGTGTTGATCCTGGAGCAGAGGAAGCTGAGGGGAGACCTTCTGGCTCTCTGCAACCCCCTGAGAGGAGGTTGGAGTCAGGGGGGGTCGGGCTCTGCTCCCCAGGAACAAGGGATGGGACAAGAGGAAGGGCCTCAAGTTGTGCCAGGGGAGGTTTAGGTTGGAGCTGGGGAACAATTTCTCAATGCCTGGAAAGGGTTGTCAGGGCCTGGCCCAGGCTGCCCAGGGCAGGGCTGGAATCCCCAATCCTGAAGAGAAGTAAAAGACAGATGGCCATGGTGCTGAGGGACACCATTTAGTGGTGGATTTGCATGTGCTAGGTTCATAGTTGGAGATGATGATCTTAAAGGTCTTTTGCAACCTAAATGATTCTATAAAATCCCTTTCAAATTTCTTCCTTACGTTTCTGGAACTCATATGATCTCATCTTAAAAGTTGTTCCTAATATCACAATAAAGAGATGGATTGGGTTGATCTCTGCTTGTCCAAAATGAATCTTTACAGATGAACAGACAGATTATATTTGGATAATTAAATTAAATGGAATAAATCACTGATCCAAACCAGAGAGACAAGTTTAATCTTGAAATCTTCCTGAACCTCAAATGCAGGGGCAAAGTAGATGGTGAGCCTACTAAGAGTTTACTTAGTGAGAATTTGGTTAAAAACTGATTAAAGCCCTCAAGATCCAGCATTTAGATTAAGATTATTCTTAGAAGAACGAATATGTGAACATAACATCATGTGGGTTTCCATATTCATTCTTTCTCTGGTTTTCAGATCAAATTTTCTCAGTCTGCAAGTTCAAAAGCAGCTTTCCTAGCAGTCAGCACCACAAACTAACTGGAAGAGAAAATCTGCCCCTCTTCTCTCTCACTCTCTTTTTAATTCTTGGATTCTTTTGACTCTGCTTTGTACATTGTTTAAAAAAAAAGGTAAAGGTATTAAAGAGGAATTTTTCTTTCTCCCCAGGTGAGAAGCTGACTGAAGATGAAGTAGATAAGCTAATGGCTGGTCAGGAAGATGCCAATGGCTGTATCAACTATGAGGGTAGGTATGACCTTGGGGGCTGAACAGTGCTCGTGTGCTTGAAGGCTTTGTTGCACGAATCCTGAAAAAATTCAAGGTTATGGAAGACCAGGCCTCAGGACGTGTGATTTTCCAAATTTTAGACCGATTTAGGTTCTATATTCACCCGATACACCAAATTTATTGGACCTTACCTGTATTATTAATAACTGGATGGCTGTGACTGTCTCAGAAACTGAGGCTATTTTTAGTTTGTTTGCCTTTTCAAGGAACAATTTTGCAATATTTTTTCTACCTGCTCCCACAGTCCCTTGCCCTCTCAGAAACCTCTGCGTATTCTTTTCGAGACAGAAAATCACAAAATTGACTTCAGTAGTTTAGTAGTTTATGGGTAGAGGTCTGAAGATTTAGCCAACTCAAATGACTCCTCAGCTCATGCTGCATTCAGAGAAATTTAATGCATGGGGGTTTTATTGGCAAGGAAAAAAAGATTTCCTTCCTGCAAAATGTATTTTTTCTTTTCTTTTTGAATTTCAAATAGTATATAGTATATATATTTAATTTTTTTTTTTAATGGGGGAAAATGGAACCCCCAAAATTCTTGAAACAAAATCTTAAGTTGACTTTGAAATCCTTTGTTTGTAAACCCGAGGTTGACTGGAGAGTTAGAGTCACCATACCTGACTTGGTGACCTTCTGTGGATTCTGGAGGTTCAGAAATCTTAATTAAAACCTGGGCTGGTCTTCTTTGCATCAGAGGAAGCAAGAAGAGGGAATTTAAGTAGCAACGAAGCTGAGATACCCAGAATGTTACTGAGTTTAGTGAAAGGGAATTGATGAATGACTCTTTTTCTTTTGTTTTCAGCTTTTGTGAAACACATCATGGCAAACTGAATGCCAGGTGAGTCTCTTCTGTCCTCCTTGCATATCCTATTATTTTGGTTTTGGCATCTGAGGTGGGCTTGAAGAATCTGTGGTTGATTATTCAGGGAGAGTGAACATGTTCAAGGTGCTGTAGAAGGAAGTAGGACAAGAAAAAGTAAAAAGTTATCTTCATCCTATCAAGCACACAGAACATTGGGGACCTTTCTGCCATTGGCTGCTAAATCTGGATGTCTTTATTTTAGAAGTCCAACACAATACATCCTGAAAGAGTTTGATTTCTGAAGATTAAGTGCTCATTCCTTTATGATTGACTGGAAACTTCAAAGATTGCACTTTTTTAGTGTGTCCCATTACAAGTCTCTGCTCCCAGACTCCTTCTGAAAAGGCAAGGAGGTAGAGTGGGCAAAAAATACAAGGAAAAAATGATACAAATGAGTAAGGTATGCTTATACCTCTGAATTTACACTCGGAGGATAATTTTTTTGCCTTCTATAAATCTGTCTCTCAGCATCTCCTGGCAAATGGGTTGGTTTTTCAGAAAAAAACCCACCGTGAGCTTTGTCCAGCATATCTTCTGGTTTCATAGAGCAGTGTTCTCCAAACCACAGTTCCATTAGGGGTATCTCTGGCTTGCCATTGCAAACGAGTTCAGCTACATTTCCAGTAGTTCCTGGTCATCATTTATTTTTGTATTCCTGGAAAAGGTGCCCACTGTGTTCAACTGGCAATCACCATTATTTATCTCCACTCAGCTCTTGAGCACGGTCTGACCTGAGGCTTAGCCAATTCTCCATCTATTCTGCAAATTATCTGATAGACTGGGAACACCAGTAGCTTCCTTCAGTTTTGTTCTGGTTGGTTAGGGTCCTTGGGTTTTTTTTTTTCCTTTTTTTCTTCCTTTTTTTTTTTTTTCCTTCCTTTTTTTTTTTTCTTTTTCCTTCTTTTTCCTTTTTTTTTTTCCTTTTCCTTCTTTTTCCTTCTTTTTTATTTTTCTTTTCTTTTTTCTTCTGCTTTATTTTATTTTTCTATTCTGTCCTAACCAAGCCTGGTTTTGTTTTGCTTTTGGATCTGACATCTTAACCCACTGAGACCTCTCTGCTCTGGGGTGACTTTTGATGATGTTCCCTGGCACCCCAGGGAGAGAATTAAGTAAGAGTCAAATCCAGGGCTTTGGGAATTTTGTTCCAAGATGTAATTGAACAACATGTAAACTGGCTATAAAAAGAAAAAAATGGCTTTTTTTTTTTTTCTCCTTTTTATGATCTGTTTTTCTTCCTTAAAGTAATTTATCTTCTCTGAACATGCATTCAGTTTTCCAACAGTGGGAAACTCCCAGTTTTTCATTCCAAAGATCTGGATTGCTAATCCCACAGATAGCATGATCCTCACTTGTTGTTTAGGGATGTCCTCAATCCTTAATGCCATACTTAACCCACTTCCATGGGGAATAACCATTCTGATATCAAAAACCTTGGAAAAGTGTTGCCACTGAGCCATGCTAGGTGTCCTTCCACTCCCTGACATGTTGACACGTTTAGGGAAAGACAAGCTCAGTCATTACTCTTGGAAGGGAGATATCTCTTTGCCACAGAGGATATAACAAACAAATCCCTGGATTTGGACTGAGGGAGAGTCTGGATCTGGGTCTAAATGTAAAGTAGTGGCTCCTGTTTCTTGGACATTCCCATATGCGGAGAAAATTTAGAGCTGCATCCCAACAGAAGAACTGAGTTGTGCTTTTCCCCTTCCCTTTCCTTTTCCCCTTTCCTTTCTCCTTTCCTTTTCCCTTTTCTTTCTCCTTTCCTTTCCCCCTTCCCTTTCCCCCTTTCCTTTCCCCCTTTATTTCCCCCTTCCCTTTCCCCTTCTCTTTACCCTTTTTCCTTTTCCTTTTTTCCCCTTTTCCCCTTTCCCCTTTCCCCTTCTCTTTACCCTTTTTCCTTTTCCTTTTTCCCCTTTTCCCCTTTCCCCTTTCCCCTTCCTTTTTTCCCTTCCCCCTTCCCTTCTCCTTCCCCCTTCCCTTTATTTCCTGAACAAAGCTGTGGCAATTACTCCCTACTGACTTTTCTTACCTGTAACCTCTCCACTGACTTCTCCCCAGGTGCTATGCATTATTTACAACCCAGAATAATCAATTACATCTTCACTCAGTGACTCTTCCACTATTTTTTCCAGCCCCCTCCAGGTCAAGTGCTCTGCAGGACCCGTAGCCAACAATTCTCCCTTCACAACAGACATTGCTATAAAAAACACACCCTGATTAGCTACACATCTACTCCTTACACCACTCATCAGGAAATACATGGGTAGAAGGAGACCTTGAGGTTCCTCACATAGCTGTGAAACACTGTGACCTGCTCCCGGTCCCACGACCACTGGAGGATGGAGCAGGGCCATGGGGTACGTGTAGTGGACTATATGGACCACCTGGGAAGGCAATTTGGTGTCCCACGTGTAGGTTCTTGGTGTTGTTTGAGGTATTCCAGGTGTCTCATTTATTCATGGCCTCATAGGTGGGATGGGTAGGCCATGGATAGGCCAGGCAGGAGGTTCTAGGACATCTCAAGTGGCTCTAGGTGCTGAAGTGTAGGGAAATGGATTGAGTCCTGAACTGATGTGAAACCTTAGAATATGTCAACTGATCAAAAACTGATGGAGTAGTTTTCCTTGGTCCCCATCAGATAAAAATGCTTACAGGTAGGTGTCTACGTGAAACTGGAGTATCTCTGTTCCCAGACCTAAAGGAGGCCCAGTTAGATGAAGCACACAGAGGAATTTCCTTCATCTGAAGAAGGGACATGGGTGCAGTGAATCCTTCTCTGCCAATAGGGAGAAGGACAAATCTCCCACCAACACTACGTCATATTTACCATCTCTCTGGGGATGTTCTGAATGCCCTGGGGCTCTCAAATTGCAGCAGATGTTTGTGGTTCAGGAACTGAGTCCTGCCTGAAACCTAAATCTGAGCTAGGAGAAAACCCTGTGCTCAAGTCTGACTGCAGATAACAGAGGGATAAGAGAAGAAGGAGAAACTAATAGCTTGGGAACAGACTGCTTTTCTGGAAAGCTGAGTCTTTACCTTGGCTTCACACCTGCCAAGGCTCTAGTGCCTCTCCACATCACTGCTTCCCATGGTTTGTCCATCATTTGTCACACTGGGTGTAAGACAACCAAGGGTCTTTTGTCACGTTGCACGACTGCTCCTGGATGTCACTTGAGGCACTCAGCTCCAGGCTTCCCTGCCAAAAAGCTGAGTACAGATCCCTTGTTTCTTCTTTCTTCCCCTAATGCTTAAAACTATCTTCATTTTTTAGGACAAGATAAGTACTGGGAACCCCAGCTGTTGGATTTGGATGTCTTCTCATTTTTCAGCCCAGATTCCCATTGCAGAGCTCCAAAAATGTGCTGCCCGGAAAGTTATTTGGAGAAATGGTTTTTGGTTTGTTTGTTTGTTTTGTTGTGTTTCTTCGTGGGAATAGGGTGGCCTCTGTGGAGGTTGAATTCACTCAGGAAATGGAAGAAACTGGAATCTGAACAATGAATACCTGGGCACTGTGATTTTTTTTTTTTTTTTTCTGATACAGAATATACACAGAAACACAAAATTGTTAAACAACGAAGGACTAAATCAATCCAAAATGTATTTGTCATTTTGCTTCATCCTTCCCTCCCCTCTCCCTTCCAAAACAACTGGACCTTTCCCTTTGTGCTTTACTGCATTTGTGAAAAAATAACTGTAAGAGAGGAAGGATGAAAAGGAGTTCAACCAGTTGTATAAATANCATCTCACAGGAATCTTGCCATTACCATCTTGTGAAGATATGTTTAGCCCCTCATGATAAGCTCATAGTGGTTTGAATCAAAGGTGTACAGCAGCTGGACAATGAAGTTCTTTCTCCCTCTCCTGGTGCAATGAATCACTTGGAGATGTCTCCTGTCTTCTGCAATATTCTCTAAAAGCATTGAAGTCAGCTCTTGGACTCAGCTGAGGAGCCCACCATGAAGGTTCAGTGCAGAAACTCTCTGCTAGCAGGCACCAACTGAGTCCCTCCTCTTTTTCCTTCATCACCCTGTTGTTCTGTCACCAAAACTCATCTCTAAATTGGGCACCACACAATGAATCTTCCACAGCCTAGTTTAGGGTCAGACCTCTCCAAATTTCCCCCCCCAAATCAAAGCATGGTTGAGTTGTTCTGACTTCTTTTCAGAGAGATTTGGTTACCACCTCACGTGCAGCTTAAGTAGAGGAGAAGTCCTAACCTCTCCAGTGGGCTATCAGCTGCTTCCTTCCTAATTTGCTAAACACAAAAGCCACCACCCTGCTGCTAGGCAGACTCCCAGTAAGGGCTCCCCATGAGGTATTATAAATCTTGCAGAATATTTCACCATATACAACCCCAGTTAACATCTGGCCTCACCCATAACTGCAGATGGACCTTTCAAATGGGCCTATGGGTGGCATTCAACCATCTGAAGAGCTCGTGACTCCCTCTGTCCTGGGCTTCTGTGCTTATCTTTTTGATTCAAATGGTTTCTGTACCATGAGGATTACACATCATTACTTATTTTTAAAATACTTTTGTTGCTGCTGTTATCAAAACCACAGAATGGTTTCGGTGGGAAGGAACCTTCAAGATCACCTCATCCTATCCCCCTTGCCATGTACATCTCCCACCAGCCCAGGTTGTTCCAAGCCCCATCCAACCTGGTCTTCAACACTTCCAGGGATGGGGAAGCCACAGCTTCTTGGGGAAACCTGGGCCAGGGGCTCAGCACCCTCACAGGGAACCATTTCTTCACCCTCATCACACGACCCCAGCAGCTGGGATTTACACAAAGCTCACAACTATTTCAGGAAATCTTGAAATGCTGGTAGTGCTGCAAGGGAGCAAGCAAGTGAGAGCCAAAGACCAGTGGGTCAAGCACAACCACCAGCCAAGAAGATTTTCATGGTGCAGCACAGAGGACAAGCTGGACTCAACAGAATAAATAATAAAAATCAGAGCAGAATAATGAGAGGTGATGTTTCATCCCAAGTGCATTGCCAGGGCTCCCTGAGGGAGGATCCACAGGGATCCTGTGGACCTCGGGTCAGCCCAAGGTGTATAAGCAAAGCTGGGTGTGGGACAAGGCTGGAACTGGGCCTTAGGAAATGTTATCCCTGAATTTTTTTTACCAGCACAGGATTCACTCACAAGCAAACTGGACTCAGTCAGCAATATCTCCCCTTTCTCTTCACCTCCTCCTTCACCCCCAAAACCAAATTAAAAGAAAAAAACAACAACGTCCCGTCTAGAGAATGTGTCTTTAAANCCCCCAGCCCTTTCCCTTGTACCCCCAGCCCTTTCCCTTTTACCCTCAGCCCTCAACCCTTTTACCCTCAGCCCTCAACCCTTTTACCCTCAGCCCTTTCCCATATCCTCAACCCTTCCCCCTTCCCTTTATTTCCTGAACAAAGCTGTGGCAATTACTCCCTACTGACTTTTCTTACCTGTAACCTCTCCACTGACTTCTCCCCAGGTGCTATGCATTATTTACAACCCAGAATAATCAATTACATCTTCACTCAGTGACTCTTCCACTATTTTTTCCAGCCCCCTCCAGGTCAAGTGCTCTGCAGGACCCGTAGCCAACAATTCTCCCTTCACAACAGACATTGCTATAAAAAACACACCCTGATTAGCTACACATCTACTCCTTACACCACTCATCAGGAAATACATGGGTAGAAGGAGACCTTGAGGTTCCTCACATAGCTGTGAAACACTGTGACCTGCTCCCGGTCCCACGACCACTGGAGGATGGAGCAGGGCCATGGGGTACGTGTAGTGGACTATATGGACCACCTGGGAAGGCAATTTGGTGTCCCACGTGTAGGTTCTTGGTGTTGTTTGAGGTATTCCAGGTGTCTCATTTATTCATGGCCTCATAGGTGGGATGGGTAGGCCATGGATAGGCCAGGCAGGAGGTTCTAGGATATCTCAAGTGGCTCTAGGTGCTGAAGTGTAGGGAAATGGATTGAGTCCTGAACTGATGTGAAACCTTAGAATATGTCAACTGATCAAAAACTGATGGAGTAGTTTTCCTTGGTCCCCATCAGATAAAAATGCTTACAGGTAGGTGTCTACGTGAAACTGGAGTATCTCTGTTCCCAGACCTAAAGGAGGCCCAGTTAGATGAAGCACACAGAGGAATTTCCTTCATCTGAAGAAGGGACATAGGTGCAGTGAATCCTTCTCTGCCAATACGGAGAAGGACAAATCTCCCACCAACACTACGTCATATTTACCATCTCTCTGGGGATGTTCTGAATGCCCTGGGGCTCTCAAATTGCAGCAGATGTTTGTGGTTCAGGAACTGAGTCCTGCCTGAAACCTAAATCTGAGCTAGGAGAAAACCCTGTGCTCAAGTCTGACTGCAGATAACAGAGGGATAAGAGAAGAAGGAGAAACTAATAGCTTGGGAACAGACTGCTTTTCTGGAAAGCTGAGTCTTTACCTTGGCTTCACACCTGCCAAGGCTCTAGTGCCTCTCCACATCACTGCTTCCCATGGTTTGTCCATCATTTGTCACACTGGGTGTAAGACAACCAAGGGTCTTTTGTCACGTTGCACGACTGCTCCTGGATGTCACTTGAGGCACTCAGCTCCAGGCTTCCCTGCCAAAAAGCTGAGTACAGATCCCTTGTTTCTTCTTTCTTCCCCTAATGCTTAAAACTATCTTCATTTTTTAGGACAAGATAAGTACTGGGAACCCCAGCTGTTGGATTTGGATGTCTTCTCATTTTTCAGCCCAGATTCCCATTGCAGAGCTCCAAAAATGTGCTGCCCAGAAAGTTATTTGGAGAAATGGTTTTTGGTTTGTTTGTTTGTTTTGTTGTGTTTCTTCGTGGGAATAGGGTGGCCTCTGTGGAGGTTGAATTCACTCAGGAAATGGAAGAAACTGGAATCTGAACAATGAATACCTGGGCACTGTGATTTTTTTTTTTTTTTTTCTGATACAGAATATACAGAGAAATACAAAATTGTTAAACAACGAAGGACTAAATCAATCCAAAATGTATTTGTCATTTTGCTTCATCCTTCCCTCCCCTCTCCCTTCCAAAACAACTGGACCTTTCCCTTTGTGCTTTACTGCATTTGTGAAAAAATAACTGTAAGAGAGGAAGGATGAAAAGGAGTTCAACCAGTTGTATAAATACGTGCAAGAGAATAACACTAAAGCAGAATGCCTAGCAATGAGTAATAAGCACAACCTTGTTCACATGGTCCTCAGCTTTAGAAGGTACCACTGTTAAAATTTAAGATGCAAAAGAAGGAAAAAACAAAAAAAACCCAAAAAACAAAACAAAACAAAACAAAACAAAACAAAACCAACATGTAAGAGAAGTGGACACAACATTTGCTAAAATGCACCTCTTCCCCACAAGGATGACTTCCTGACTTCCTAGTCCAACAGTCTGACCTATGAAACAAGCAAAAAGTGTTTCCCAGTGCAAACTGGGAACTGTTCTAACATACAGATCTTGGTCCTGTAGCTTTTTTCAGTAAAACATGGGGTTCTTTGTCACCTGGTTTCATCATTGTTTCTGTGGCTGTGTGCATGGAGGGGGAATGGGAAAATGATTCTGTTGGGAAAAGCCTCAGTAGAGGCAAAGGAATGTTGAGAAGGATGAAAAAGCACATGGGTTAAGTTGGGTCATTTTCTGGGGAACAACAATTTGAAAAATAAATTAAAAAAAAAAAGGCTGTGCCATTTGAGGGTGGAAAAAAAAGGACAACTACGGGCTGGTACAGTTTGTTAGGAAATGTGGCAAAAATAATAATTTGAATATGAAACACTCCATTGAAGCAAAGGGTATTGTTAAAACAGATAACCTGGAAACTGGGTGGAGGGAAGATAATCAGTGGGACATTGGAATACCAGAATACAAAGTGTGTAGCAATGACCAAATGGGTCATCCATCCCCTCAAAAGAATTGCTATGAATGAGAGAATCCAAACTATTAAATGACAGAAATATACGAGCTGTAACAAAATGTACCATCCAGTAGCTGGGATAGAAAAGCAGCAGTTAGAGAGCTCAATGCAGTTTCAAGGTGATGGCAATAATAATAAAATGCTAAAGGAAATTCAGAAAGTGCAGAGGGAGGAGTAGAAAGATGCTACTAAAAAAAAAAGGAATGTCTTAGATCCAGCCTGGGCTGCCTGTACACAAATGTGTGGAAAAAAAACTTGTCACCATAAATCACTGGTTATGAAGAAACCATTGATAAGGCCATGAGAGTAGAAACCAGGTCTGCTCTAATGTGCCAGAGGAGGACACTAGAAACAGTCACCATCAGTGGTCCATCTGCTCCTCAGGGCTCTTTTTGCTGAGTTTCTGTGATTGGTTCCTGTGATTTCATGGAATCATCATGGTTGGAAAGGACCTTCATGATTACCAACTCCAACCTACACCACCTTCCCCACTAAATCATCTCCTGAAGCACCACATCTACAGCACTGGGAATATCTCCAGGGTTGGCAACTCCACCACCTCCCTGGGCAACCTGGTCCAATGCTTCCCCACCCTTTCAGTGAAGAATTTTTTCTAAATATCCAATCAGAACCTTCCCTTGGGTACATCTTGAACCTATTACCTCTTGTTCTATCACTGGTCACTGGGAAGAAGAGGCCAACACCATCATCTCTACATCCATCCTCCTTTCAGGGAGTTGTAGAGGACAGTAAGTTCTCCCCTCAACCTCTTCTTCTCCAGGCTGAACAGCCCCAGCTCCTTCAGCCTCTCCTCTTAAACCCTGTTCTCCAGATCCCTAAATCAGCCCACTTGCCCTTCTCTCCACCCTCTCCAGCACCTTCATGTCCATCCCATACTGTGCTGTGATTTCCTGGTTTCTCCTGGAGCAAACACCATCTCACAGGAATCTTGCCATTACCATCTTGTGAAGATATGTTTAGCCCCTCATGATAAGCTCATAGTGGTTTGAATCAAAGGTGTACAGCAGCTGGACAATGAAGTTCTTTCTCCCTCTCCTGGTGCAATGAATCACTTGGAGATGTCTCCTGTCTTCTGCAATATTCTCTAAAAGCATTGAAGTCAGCTCTTGGACTCAGCTGAGGAGCCCACCATGAAGGTTCAGTGCAGAAACTCTCTGCTAGCAGGCACCAACTGAGTCCCTCCTCTTTTTCCTTCATCACCCTGTTGTTCTGTCACCAAAACTCATCTCTAAATTGGGCACCACACAATGAATCTTCCACAGCCTAGTTTAGGGTCAGACCTCTCCAAATTTCCCCCCCCAAATCAAAGCATGGTTGAGTTGTTCTGACTTCTTTTCAGAGAGATTTGGTTACCACCTCACGTGCAGCTTAAGTAGAGGAGAAGTCCTAACCTCTCCAGTGGGCTATCAGCTGCTTCCTTCCTAATTTGCTAAACACAAAAGCCACCACCCTGCTGCTAGGCAGACTCCCAGTAAGGGCTCCCCATGAGGTATTATAAATCTTGCAGAATATTTCACCATATACAACCCCAGTTAACATCTGGCCTCACCCATAACTGCAGATGGACCTTTCAAATGGGCCTATGGGTGGCATTCAACCATCTGAAGAGCTCGTGACTCCCTCTGTCCTGGGCTTCTGTGCTTATCTTTTTGATTCAAATGGTTTCTGTACCATGAGGATTACACATCATTACTTATTTTTTAAATACTTTTGTTGCTGCTGTTATCAAAACCACAGAATGGTTTCGGTGGGAAGGAACCTTCAAGATCACCTCATCCTATCCCCCTTGCCATGTACATCTCCCACCAGCCCAGGTTGCTCCAAGCCCCATCTACAGGTTCTTGGGGTGCCCTGGGCCAGGGGCTCAGCACGGTCAGAGGTAACCGTTTTTTGTTCCTCATCACACGACCCCAGCAGCTGGGATTTACACAAAGCTCACAACTATTTCAGGAAATCTTGAAATGCTGGTAGTGCTGCAAGGGAGCAAGCAAGTGAGAGCCAAAGACCAGTGGGTCAAGCACAACCACCAGCCAAGAAGATTTTCATGGTGCAGCACAGAGGACAAGCTGGACTCAACAGAATAAATAATAAAAATCAGAGCAGAATAATGAGAGGTGATGTTTCATCCCAAGTGCATTGCCAGGGCTCCCTGAGGGAGGATCCACAGGGATCCTGTGGACCTCGGGTCAGCCCAAGGTGTATAAGCAAAGCTGGGTGTGGGACAAGGCTGGAACTGGGCCTTAGGAAATGTTATCCCTGAATTTTTTTTACCAGCACAGGATTCACTCACAAGCAAACTGGACTCAGTCAGCAATATCTCCCCTTTCTCTTCACCTCCTCCTTCACCCCCAAAACCAAATTACTTAAAAAAAAAAAAAAAAAAAAATGTGGGCAGGAAAGATGCCAAGTTCCTTGAAGATCTTTTTATAGCAGTAGCATCTGGCTCTTTGGGAGCCTCTCTGGGGAGTTGTGTTGGTGACTTTACATCTGCTGTGGTTAAGTTGCTAATGGACTGACTGTCTGGGCTGCTGCCTGCTCCACTGATTTCATAGTACCATGCTCTGGTTATTTGAGGGGTTGGAGCCTATTGATTTCTTGCCAGAAATACACATTCCAGCAGTCAATTGCATTGTGACACCAGTCATGCAGAAGGGGGTTCAGATGGAGAGAAAATATTGGCAGTTCATTGCCCTCTCCTCAAACCCAACCAAGCCTGGAGTAAGCAGGGGGTGAAATGTGGGGGTTTTTTATTTGTTTTTTTTTTTTAATCTGGCAGCCAAAAGGACTATGAATACTATAATATATTTTTCAGTGATGGCCACAAGCAAATAAACAAGTAAATAATTCAATAGTTTAATCTGGAGGCCAATTAAAAATGCAAAAAATGCATTACCTACTAGTGACATGTTCTTGCTCTATTTTTTTTTTTTCTTTTTTGCTTGCTCATCACTCTAAAACTATTTTTGAACCTCAACAAATTAATTACTGCTTCAGAGGGAAAAATCAAAATGTATCCATCTGCATCATTTTGAAATGAAACATTTTTTACTCTTCCAACCTTTTCCTCTATGACCAGAATTCCTTTTTTCCAGCCAGACCTCTTGTCAAAAATTCCACCTAATTTTAAGCATGCATTTCCTCCACAATAGCATTCCCTAGAAGATCTACTTTTTTTTCACACAGCCAGTTTCAGGATTAAATTTTCTCAGCTGAACCACTTGGTGTTTCACAGCTTTTGCTCCTGTGTTCAGAATAATTGGCCCTTAGAAACACTGTTTTTATTCCACTGAGAACAAAATTAACCTCAACAACTGTTTCAGGAACAGGCTGTTTGAACTGGATCCAGTCTTGTCATTTGCAGTAATGGAATGGTTTGGGCTGGAAGGGACCTTAAAGATCATCTAGCCCAACATCCCTTCCATGGTCAGGGACATCTCTTCCAACCCAGGGTGCTCCAAGCCCCATTCAACCTTCAGCACTGCCAGGGATGGGGCAGCCGCAGCTTCCTTGGGCAACCTGGGCCAGGATATCACCATCATAGAATCATCATAGAATTGGCTGGGTTGGAAGGGACCTCTGGGATCATCAAGTACAACCCTGGATCCACTCCCGCTGAGGTTCCCAGCCCATGGCACTGAGTGCCACATCCAGTCTCTTTTTAAATATCTCCGGGGACAGAGAATCCACCACTTCCCTGGGCAGTCCATTCCAATGCCTAATCACCCTCTCCATAAAGAAATTCTTTCTAATATCCAACCTAAACCTCCCCTGGCACAACTTGAGACCGTGTCCTCTTGTCTTGCTGGTAGTTGCCTGGGAAAAGAGACCAACCCCCCCCTGGCTCCAACCTCCTTTCAGGGAGTTGTAGAGAGTGATGAGGTCTCCCCTGAGCCTCCTCTTCTCCAGGCTGAACAGCCCCAGCTCCCTCAGCCTCTCCTCATAGGATCTGTGCTCCAGTCCCTTCACCAGCCTGGTTGCCCTCCTTTGGACCTGCTCCAGCACCTCAATCTCCTTCCTGACCTGAGGGGCCCAGACGTGGACACAGGACTCGAGGTGTGAGTACTCACTTACTTACCACTCTCAGAGGAAAAAATTTCTTCCTAAGATTTCATCTAAATCTCTCCTCTTTCAGCTTGAAACTCTTCCCCCTCATCATATTCCTTACAGTGCATTCGGTAGAGTCCTGAGCATCACATCTTTTATTCTACTGCTGCTATGTTAAATATAAGAGCTGAATCATGACACAGGACAGACAGGAGATATAGATGAGTGAGCATCATTGGGTCATTTCTGTCTCATTTGCCCACTGGTGCTGTAATTGTCTTCATGGAGATGCAGCATCCAAGGTTCTTTATGTGCTTCAGAAGCCTACACCTGCCCATTGCCTTGGGAGGAGAGAGTGAAGTGACCCCACTGCTATTCAAATCAGCATCTCAGTCAGGGTGCTCTGGGAGAAGAGAGAAATCCCACTCCCAGCCCAGGAATGTGAAATGGACAGGGAAAAAAAAAAAAAAAAAAAAAAAGGCACACCAAAAAATGGACACCAACAAGGCAGCTGTTGTTTTCTGCACCTCGTAAGCACTTCAAACCCAATTTCCTTCATGAAATCCTTGCTCCTGTGATTCATCCCATTGTTCAGGATTCCTTGAAACACCCTGACACATCCCAAAGAGTTCTGTTTGGATATTTCCCAACTCTCAGTATTTGCAATGGGCCGTGGGGTGGGTTCAGCACCTGCTGGAAGGTTTTTATCCTGCAGTTGAGTTGAATTTGGTGAAGGTTGTTTGGTTTTGGTTTTGGTTTTTTATCCACTGTCATTTTTTTTAAAGGTCTCTTGGGTGGGTGACATTCTAAAATGCAGTCTGGCAGGAGCAGACATGACTAAGCATCATCAGACAACACGTGCCTAAAAACTAAAATTATCAACAAAACCATCAGTCCTGAAGCTTTCAGGGTGATGGGGTGAAACCTCTTCCGCTCCACAGATCAATCACGCTCCCATGGGAGCATGGATGGATTGAGGAAATATCTGCCTAGATCAGGACAGGAATCCCCAGGTCTGTTTTGGTTCCTCCACCCACAACATGCAGTTCAGGAGAGAGTTCTGTCCTCTTTTTCTGACCCTAAACTATGTCTTTATCACATTTTTCCACAACAGGAATCCTTTTGATCTGCCAGAATTAAGACACAGTTTGGTCTGTCCTGCAGGTATCCTCATGCAGCTGGAAAGTTTGAAATGCAGGAGAGTTCTGTCATATACCTAAAAGATGCTTTCTGGAAGGGCAGTTGCCAAAGGTTATATTTTTAAGGGCCCTACAGGAAAGAGGGAAAGGACTTTTGACAAGGGCATGGACTGATAGGATAAGGGGGAATGGTTTTCAGCTGAAGCTCAGGACTGCAGTCTCTACCTCTGTCAAGTCCTCTTAAAAAATTGGTTTCTTTTCTCTGGTTCAGGAATGTAAAATCCTCCCAGGGGGACCCTCTTTTACCATCCCAAAAATGGAGTTTGGAGGAAAAGAGAGGGGAAACAGAAGTCAGATGCACCCATGTGACAGACAGCAAATCCCAAATATTTCATTAATCCATTACAGCTTCACAGGGATGATGAACAAATCCCAGAATGAACAGGGGCACTATCAGTAACTATTACTCATCATTCTTTGCTATTAATTTATAAATTGCTATTCATCACTGTTCTTGTCAAGGTTTAACACCATTTCCTGGGATCATGCTGTGCTTGATGCTTGACCAAAACAGAACAAAAAGGCACTTACTTTGCTGTGCCATTTACAGTTTCATTTCTTTCAAAACCACTTTTTTCATCAAACTGCATATTCACCATGGTTGCCCAGTGACTCATGATGGCTTCAAACAGAAAAGTGAGCAACTGATTAAAACAATATCACGTTGAGCAGCATTAAAGTGTGCAGGAACTGGATGAAAACTGCTAGAGGAAAACTCTTCAAAGTAAAACCCAAATTTCCATGACCTTCTGGGGCCAAATTTTAAACGAAAGGCAGAGAAGTGATTTGACATTTCTGATTTGGAGAAAGGGGATGAATTTTAGACTGAGAAGATTTATCAGCACCCCCATAAGATGGAGTTTTCCTTTCTGACAGGTGACCTGGCCCTCAGGTGACATTCATGTGGCTCACATTGTCACCATCCTGCTCAGCGGTGAAGTTGAGGACACCTCAGTTGCATGAGCATTTCATCCCCCAAAGAAATGGTGCCACCAAAGAATCATTGAATCATCAGGGCTGGAAAAGACCTCTGAGATCATCAATTCCAACCATCAAGCCAACACCACCATGGCCACTAAACTGTGTCCCCAGTTGCCATGTCCACATATTTCTTGAACACCTCCTGGGATGGTGAGACCACCACGGCTCTGGACAACCTGTTCAAGTGTTGGACCACTCACTAATACATTTTTTTCCTAATATCCAATCTAAACCTCCCCTGAGAGAAGGCTGGAAATTGTATCATCTCAACTACATGCTCAAAACCCTTGTTTAGGGGGGACACCAGCCCTCTGGTGCCATCCCTCAGGGGATGTTGTCCCTTAGGAACCAGCACCAGTCTCTGAGTACCTGCAGACAGTGGTGACACCAAATACACTTGCTGGGGGGGTGAAATAATGAGGAATTTTACCTTCCAGAATGACTATGAGCCCTGAGCTAAAGGGAAATGGCCCAAAACCATGAGTTGATGGAGTGAACTCTGCTTATGCTTCACGTTTCTCCCTTTGTGGGGTACCGTGAAAAGGTTTGAGTGTTTTCTGGTGCAGCTCAGCCAGCAGAAGCTGTGAGGATAATTCCACAGAGAAGAGAGCTTATTTTTTATTGGTATGGTGTATGGGGAGTGGTGAAGCTGCTGGATCAAAGGTTCCCCCACTATAAACTTGCTTTAAATGGGAGATGAAGCCTTTCAGATGGGAATGGAACTCAGATGAAGGATCAAGCTGGTGAATTTAGGAAACAGAGAAGACATTGGCCGTGTGCACAGAGGGGGCAATGCTCTTGGCATCATCTCTAGATGCTTTTATCTCCTTTTACAAAGGCAAATAGCAGGAGATTGTTCACCACAGTGCCAGGGAAGGTGGCAGTGAATGCACGGGTAGAGCAGGAACTCATCACCTGGCCCTGTTTCATTACAGAATCACAGAATGGCTGAGGTTGGAAAAGACCTTAGAGCTCATTTCCTCCAAGCTCCTGCCGTGGGCAGGGACACTTCTCATCCAGCCCAGGTTGCTCCAAGCCTCATCCAAGCTGGCCTTGAACACCTCCAGGGAGGGGGCAGCCACAACTTCTCTGGGCAATCTGTTCCAGAGTCTCAGCACCTCCTGCTGAAGAACTTCTTCCTCAGATCCAGGCTGAACCTCTTCTCCTTCAGTTTCAATCCATTTCCCCTTCTCCTCTGGCTGGACACTCTGAGGAAAAGTCCCTCTGCAGCCTTCCTGGAGGTTCCCTTCAGGGCTTAGGGGGCAGCTCTAAGGTCCCCCTGGAGTCTTCTCCAAGCTGAACAATCCCAGCTCCTCAGCCTCTCCTGGGAGCAGAGCTGCTCCATTCCCTGGATCATCTTTGTGGCCTCCTCTGGACTGGTCCCAACAGCTCTGTGTCCTTCTTCTGGTGGGGACACCAGGACTGAGAGCAGGATTTGAGGTGGGGTCTCACAAGAGCAGAGTAGAGAGGAAGAATCACAATTTCATCAAATCAAAGGGCTTTTTCTGGAGGGAGAGTAATTAGCCTCACACCTAATTACAGCGAAAGATGCTGTGGTTGCTCAGGGAGAGATAGGACACCTGAGACCATGTTGAACTTCTCCTCATTGTAAAGAAACAGATTGTTTCTGTTAGAAGATGCTCTTCATAATGATAAAGTGCTTTGATAAATGGGTCTGGGAGCCTAGAAACATCTGCATTGGGGCACTAACAGATACACATCCAAACCAGCTTCCCATTGTGTCGTTTAGAACAAGGATGATGGATTCAAGTGATTCTTTCCAAGGTCAAAGCTGGAATCTGTTTCAGAGCCAAAGTAAATATTTTAAAAATACTGACTACTGTCCAGACTCTGTTTTTATTGTACACAAACACTGCAAAAAAAAAAAAAAAAAAAAAAATCCAAATTCAGCTCCAATGCCCAGTCTGCTGGAAAAGCAAAGATTTGCAATGCAAAACCCCCCACAAATGAATGAAAATATGTGCCACGGGGGACAGGTTTGTCTTGCTAGCAGAGGTCAAAAAAACTGTCTTAAGAAGTTTCAAGGTTAGACTTGGTTCAGAGCACACAGATTTGTGGGGGGCAAAGTGTTTGCCCGGAGCTGTGTTGGCAAGTTTATGCTGCTCCTGGGCAGAGCTTAAAATACAGCCATCTAAAAAGGTAAATAAGGTCCTCTCAGGATGAAAATGCAGCCACAATTTATAGGAATGCACCAGAATAACTTTTTTATAGAGCAGCTTTTGCTAACATCACCTCCAAGATCTAAGGAGCTGCTCCTGCTCATGAGGCTCATGAGAGCTGCAGGGAAAAAAGTGTTGGATAAAGAAGGGAAGCAAAATCAGAGGGTGCTTTTTTGGAATAATGTCATAAAGGAATGGAGATGATATTGCTGGGGAAGAAGGGATTGCACCAGGTACCTAAAAGCATAAAATATTTTTGGTTGGAAAGGACCATTATGATCAAGTGCAAACACTGAGCTAGAGCCAAGACCACCTCTAAACCATGGCCCTCAGCACCACATCTACCCAGCTTTGAAAACCCTTCAAAAGCCTCTCCTAGTGCCTGACAACCCTTTGAGGGAAGAAATTGTTCATAATACTCAATCTAAATCTCCCATGACACAACCTGAGGCCATTTCCCCTTGTTCTATAAAATGTTTTCTCTGAGAGAAAAGACCAAACCCCTGTTCACTCCCATCTCGTTTCACAAGAGTTGGAGAGAGTGAGAAGCTCTCCCTTCAGCTTCCTTTTCTCCAGGCTGAACACCCCCAGATTTCTTGGCCATTCCTTGTGCTCCAGACCTTCTCAGGACACAGCTCCCCGAAGTCCTTCTTGTGATGAGGAACCCCAAACCAAAAACAGGATTAGAAGATCATCCTGACCAGTGCTGAGTACCACGTGTGCTTTTGGGCACGACCAGGAGACCTGTAGAATTTTGGGGCAAGCCAAGAGCAAAGTGTTGCCTGTAAAAAAGTAAAACATGAATTTGGGTTTATGTCTTTATGCCACTGGAGCCCTGCACAGTGGAGACTTTCAGAAAGTTTTGAAGCTTGGAAATATTTCCTGGGTAAAAATTGGGCCAGAGGTGAGGCTGGAAGAAGTCCCTCCCTGAAATATTTGCCTGTCCTTGGGGAAATTTTATGCTTGTCTGTCTGGTCATGTCCCCATATCCTTTTCTTTTTTCTTTTCCTCTTTTTTTTTTCTTCTTCTTTTTTTCTTTTGTTTGCTTGTTTTTCTCCTCGAGGCATTTTTGAGAGAGGTCATCTCCTGGGGAGGAAGGAAGGGCAGGAGAATGAAAGTTCTGTCTCTTGTTTATGTGATGTCCAGGCAGGCTGGGAACAGGCTGAGCATCTTGCTCTCTTGCAAAAAAAAAAACAAACAAAAAAACCCACCAAAATGGAGCCAACACATCCTTAATGATGGCACTGGGGAGGTGGTGGTGGAGAATTCTTGGGTGTCTCCAGGAGCTGTTGTCTTTGGCTATGCTGCCCTGTCTCTAAATGCTTCCTGTCTTGCTGAGGTTTTGTTAGTTTATAGAATATCTGTGTTGGACTTGAGGTTCACCCAGGAAATTCATTCTTGCTGTAGTCAGCAAAAGTGAAGAGAATGAAGCAAAAACCAGTCTCAGGCTCCCTGCCCAGCAACCCATCCCTCTGTGAAGCCTCCAGAGCACTTTTTTCCCCAGAGCAATTTCTGGAACAAATGTGCTTTTATGGATTAGAGATGAATTCTTTCTCCATTTTTAATTTAAATTGTTTTCCAACTTTAAACCTGCAGATATCCCATCTGACCCCTTTCCACCACACACCTCCTCTTTGGCAGGAGAAATTTCCCTTTTCTGTTGGAAGCAGCATTTTATCCTTCATTACAGCCCAGCCAGAGCAGGACCAGAGCAGCTGAGGACAAAATGGGAAAGCAGATCTGAGATGAGGGTCTTCTTGTTCTAAACACCCTGGTTTGCCCAAGTGCTTCCATCGTGTGTTTCAGACTTAATGTCTTAATGTTCAGGACACATCCTGAGCATCACCTACCTGTAGTAGCTCTGCTCTCTCTCACCAACCTTACCCTGGCAGCATGGCAATGCCCCAGGTTGACCAGCACAGATTCATAGGATATTAGAGGTTGGGAGGGTCTTCCAGAGCTGATCCAGTCCAACCCCCCTGTCCCAGCAGGATCCCCCAGGGCAGGGCACAGAGGAACACATCCAGGGGGGGTTGGAAAAGCTCCAGAATAGGAGACTCCACAGCCTCTTTGTACAGCCTGTTCCAGTGCTCCCACAACCTCACCATGAGTTTCTCCTTATGTTGAGGTGGAACTTCCCATGTTCTGGCTTAAACCCATTATTCCTTGTCTTATTCATGAGCACCACTGAAAAGAGATTGGCTCCTTCCTTTTGACACCCACCCCTCAGATATTTATAAACACTCATAAAATCCCCTCAGCCTTCTTTTCTCAAGCCCCAATTTTCTCAGTCTTTCTTCAAGGGAGAGATGCTCAAGTCCTTTAATCACCCTCCCAGCTCTCCCTTGGCCTCTCTCCAGTAGATCTCTGGCTCTCTGGAACTGTGGGGCCCACAACTGGATCCAGTATTCCAGGTGTGGTCTCCCCAGGGCAGAGCAGAGGGGTAGGAAAACCTCCCTGGATCTGCTGGAGCACCCCAGGACACCTTTGGCCCTCTTGGCCTCAGGATCCATTGTTGACCCAGGGAGAATTTCCTGTCTACTGGGACTCCAGATTTTTCTCCATGGAGCAGCAGGACATCCCTTAATCTGCACTGGTGGTTGGGGTTATTCCTACCCAGATGAATGACCCTTCTCTTGTCTTTTTTGAACTTGAAGTTCAGATTTGCCCAGCTCTCCAGCCTGTCTGGATCTCATGGAGAGCATCACAGCCTTCTGGTGTCTCAGCCACCTCTCCCAGCATCCTATCATCAGCCAACTTGCTGAGGGTACCCCCCATCCCCTCATCCAAGTCCTTGATCAGGTATCTACATAGAAATAGATTCAGAAAATTGTAGAATCATAACAGTTGGAAAAGTCCCCTAAGGTCAAGTCCAACCATCAGCCCAACACCACCATGAGAACCCAACCATGTCCCCATTTGTCACCTCCATATGTTTTTTGACCACCTCCAAGGGTGGTGACTCCACCACTGCCCTGGACAGCCTACTCCAATTCTTGGCCATGCCTCCAGTAAAGAATTTTTTCTTAATATGAGATCTAAATACCTTTTCCCTTCCCAAGTGAATTTTCTCCCAAGGGGGGGGAGCCAGACACAGACAAATGCAGAATTGGTTTTGGAGCCATAGGAAGTCATGCACATGTGAGCACTTAACTCAGATAAATACAAGAGTAGTGGGTGCTGGTGCCCATAATAGATGTTCCTCCATAATATCTTATTGATAATGACAAAAAATGGGTTTCCTGAAAAAGAGAAGGATGTGTTCACCAAAGAGAAATGTTTGGTTCTAGTGATGAGCTGAACTAATGATTAGCTGAGCTGTGATTAGAAACTGCTCATCAAGGAATCCCATCTCCTTTTCAGTCATCACTATGTGCAGCCATCTGCTGAAAGCCTCAATAAATTCATGTGGGAAGGGTCTGCCATGGGATGACAGGGTCTGGAGCACAAATCTGGTGAGGAGAAGCTGAGGAACTGGTGTTGTTCAACCTGGAGTAAAGGAAGCTGTCTCTAGATCTCCCTGAAAGGAGCCAGGGGGCATCAGGCTTTTTTCCCAAGAAAGAAGTGATAGAAAAATAGAAATAGAACCTGCAACAGAAAGTTTAGACTGGTTATGAAGAAAAATTGGGTATGAAGAAAAATTTCTTCACTTGAAAGGGTTGCAGAGTCACCATCCAACAGCTGGCTTCCCACAGACAGACTTTTCTAACCTTGTGGTCCTCTCTCCCACTCCATCACTCCCAGGTGGGAGGTGGAGCTGGCTGAGCTGGTGGAGCTCAAGGGCTTCAAAGAAGTGGTGGGGACCATCTCCCCAGAGCCCTTCAAGAAGCTTGAGCTCCAGTATGGGGTTTGCTAGTGGGGCACACTATTTCCTATCTCCCAGGCCCTCTCATACATCAAGGGAGAAGGTTTGGGAGGGGTCTGTGGAGCACAGAGAGCCTCTTGCCTTGGGCTGCCTGTGCCATAATCCATCCCTGGGGAACAGGGAGTTGGAGTTTTACCTCAATTAAATGAAAGGTGGCTCAAGGCAAGGATATTTCTTCAGCCTAAATCTGATCCAAACACAAGTGGAAATTTCTGCTCTTGAACTGACAGAGATTTAATTTGGGAGACAATTTCCCAATAGGTTTTTTTTTAATTATTTTCTTCTTTCTCCCCTCTGACATTGCCAGTATCCAGGCCTCCTCCTATTTACTTCTCATACTACATTTTCTTTTTAAAGCTCTTGATTTGAGGTTGCAGGGACCCTGACTTTGACACAGGGATTTGGTCAAAGTGATATTTGTAGAATACAAAGTGGACAAAAATATTTGGTCAATATTTTTTGACTGCTGCATGTGGGCAGAGGGAGTATTTGCATTACAGACTCCTTTGAATATAACATGAATTGAGCAGTTATCTGGAGCTGGGTCAGGAATCCATTGCCATAAGTGTCCCTCCCTACCTGTGAAGCTTTCTGAAGGTTTCATCTCCCTGATATAAATAAAAAACCCAAATACACACAATTATTGACTTAGCTGTGAGTGTAAATTGGTACTATTGAAACTGGTGATTTCTTACTGGCTTTTTTGGACACATATTGACACAAGTCTGAGGGAAACTGCCAGAAGGATGCTGAAAGCCAGTTTGTATTCCTCTCCTCCCTTGCATGTTCTTTCCAGGTTAACTCATAGAATCACAGAATGGTTTGGGTTGGAAGAGACCTTAAAGCTCATCCAGTTCCAACCCCCCTGCCATGGTCAGGGACACCTTCCAGGCCCCATCCAACCTGGCCTGAGACACTGCCAGGGATGGGGCAACCACAGATTCCTTGGGCCAGGGGCTCAGCACCCTCAAATTAAAGAATTTTTTTCTCATGTCCAACATCCAGCTTCTCTCTTTGGTTTGGCTTGGAAAGGACCTTCAAGATCATCCAGTCCCAACCCCTGCATGGTTAGGGACACCTCCCCCAACCCAGGGGGCTCCAAGCCCCATCCAACCTTCAACACTGCCAGGGATGGGGCAGCCACAGCTTCCTTGGGCAACCTGGGCAACCAGGGGCTCAGCACCCTCAAATTCAATAATTTCTTCCCCATGTCCAACCTCAATCTCCCCTCTCCAAGTTTTAACCCATTTCCCTTGTCCTCTCCCTACCCCCCTGTGCCCAAAGCCCTCCCCCAGCTTTCTTGTAGCCCCTTCAGATATTGGGCGGTTGCTCTGAGCTCACCTCAGACCCTTTTCTGCTCCAGGATCCTCATTTCCAAGCTTCTGTGTTGGGGGTTGATTTAGGGGGCGTGCTAATTTTTCTACAATTCTTGATTACCCACTTCTTTTCCAACAAAAGCTGTGGATGATGATTGCAATCAGCACCTGGCAAACAACTGGCTGAACCACAGAGATGTGATGAGGACGTGCTGAGGTGCAGCCCTGCCTGCCACCTAAACCAGATGAATATACCCTCACACAAAAGTGGCAATTTCTGTGAATAACCACCTTTAATGTGCTGCAGAATTCATTTCTCCTGTCTGCTAGGGGATGTCAAAGCCCAGAATCAATGTCCTTGGCCAGACTCCTGGGGGACAGCAGTATATAAAACTGCCATCAAGTATTTGCTATGGGATTTACGTGAGCAGAAGTCAGTGTTTCCTCCCAGGATGGATGCTCTGAATTTATTTTATTGTCATCAGAGAGGTGTACAAGAAGTGTAATCAGCTGGAGTGTGGTTCTTCTCATCTGAAAGTTTTGCTGATGGGAAGTCAGGAGAGTTGTTCCCTACAATCCCCATTTAAGGGGGAAGAAGAGGGATCAGCTCAGCTCAGTGTTGACCCTTCAGACCCTGGGGGTCCATCCAACCCTCAGCAATAATTTAAGAACTTACTGTGAGCATATTTTTCCCCAGAAATCCAGGTGGGTTTGGCAGCTGGTGGAGGGCTCTGTTGTGGGAAGCCAGAGGTAGCAGCCAGAAGAAGGCATTCCAGCTCATGGCCACCTCTTAGACTCACAGAACCATTTGAGTTGGAAAAGACCTTTAAGATCAAGGCCAAACAGTGATCCAGCAGTGCCACCATTAAACCATGTGTCTCAGCACCACATCTGCAGGGATTTTAAATCCATTCATTGGTGGTGTCTCCACCCTGGCCTCAGGCAGCCTCCTGCCCTTTTGGTGATAAAAAAAATATTCATAATACCCAATCTAAACCTCTGCTGGTGCAAACTGAGGCCATTTCCTCATCCTGTTGCTTGTTACTTGAGAGAAAAAACTAACCCCACCACATCCCAACCTTCCTTCAGGGATTTAGAGAGCAAGGTCAACCCTAAGCCTCTCCTAGATTGCTTTCCCCCTGATTTTTGGTGGCATTGCCCACCAGGCCACATCTCTGGTATGACCTGAGGTGATGGAGGCAGCAGAATGTGGGGCTCCATCTTGCTGCTGGTGCATCACGTTGTCATTTCCTCTCTTGGTGCTCTGACCTCACAAATCAGGCAGAGAAACGGGGCTGAACTGAGCACTCAGCTGCTTTCTTCAACCCCTCGTAGCTGTCAAGACCTTTCCACAGCCTTTGGCCACCCAGAACTCACCTACTTGACCTCTGAAAAACCTCTGTCTGGGCACACCAGTACTTTCTCAGTCTCTTTTGGCATCTCTCCAGAAATAACTCTGCTGGGTTTTGTTGGTTTTTTTTTTAAACACCAATCATAGCCTAAAATTATTCCACACGCACACATATACACATCACACCAATATATATTTTCAGTAGGATCTGCAAAAACCCAGCAAATTTGTCAATAGGAAGGAAGCCATTCAGAGGTGTGAGAGAGATGTACAAACCCTCTTTTTTCTTTTTTCTTTTTTTTCTTTTTTCACTATAAATGGAATAAAGGAGACTTCTAATGTACTGTGTGCTGCTTTGGAGGAGTTCCCATCCTTTTTTCATGGAGTTTTTTTCTCCTTTTGACAAGTGTTGAGTGGAGAAAGCACGTAAGGGAAAAGAGGCTGGCAGGCATGAATTTGGGGGCTTATTTGAGAGTCCATTTAAACTTGGCAGGCAATTGGCTTATGGGAGGATTTATGTGCAAGTTCTCAGAACTTTCAGTTCACCATGGGGTTGCGGGATGGTGTTATCTGTAGGCATTATCTGCCACTGAAACATTGGTTCCCAAGTATTGGGAATATATCCAATTGGGATAACTTAAATGAGATTTGTGTTTTAGGAACTTTAGAACCCTTAAAAGGAGCTGCTTAAACCTGATTCATCTTATCCTAAGAGATAACCAAATACAGTTCAGCCAGCTGGAGAATAGAGACCCTTTTAAGTAGACATCTATATCTCAGGCACCTAAAGTCAGGTCAAGTAAATCTCAGGTCAGGTAAATCTCAGGTCTAACTGCATTTTCTGGGAAAAAAAATGTAGTGTGTGGGACAGGTATCTCCCAAGTAAAAGAAGGAGTGATTACTTGAGGTTGCTTTAGGTCAACATTTAAACTGCATCTAGAATACTACACCCAGTTTGAATCTGAGTTAAAGCAAAACCATTGACAAACTGGAGCAAGTTCAGCAGAGGGACACCAAAATGGTCAGGAGTTTGAGCACTTATCCTCTGAGGAGAGGCTGAGGAATTGGATTTGTGCAATCTGGAGAAGAGAGGGGTTTGTGGGGACATCCTAGCAGCCCGTGCATATGGCTTGTCAAGAAGATGGAGTCAGGCCTTGCACAGTTGGGATGGGTTGGCCATGGGTGGGCCACCTGGTGACCACCAAGCTGCTCTTGTCACTCCCCCTTCTCAGCAGGAAGAAAATAGAAGGGAAAACTCATGGTTGAAGAGAACGTTACCAAAGACAAGCAAATGCTGTGTGCTGAAGTAAAGAAAATGAAAAACATGATTTTTTTTTGCTTCCCATCAGCAGGCAACAGTCAGCTGCTTTCTGGGAAGCAGGGCCTGAGCTCAGCTGGCTTGAGGGATCTGTTGGGTTGTGCTGAACCTTTTTGTTTGCCCTTCCCTCATTTGATCTCCTCTTGCTGTGGTCCTTTACCCTTTGAATAAATAGGGCACTCAACCCCTTTATAGAAAGCTCCTTCTAAAAGGGGACATTGCTGCCTTCTCCACCTTTCTCTTCAGCTTTGGTTTCAGTTCTGGGGAAGGATGGAGGAAAGGTATACTTTGGATTTCACAGCTGCAGGAGTCAGACAGTGGGAAGGATGAGGGGAAATGCCATATGGATTTCTGGTGGTTTGCTAATTTGGTTTTTTGCAAAATATTTTCCTTTCCTTTGACATCACGGTCGGAGGACCAGGAAGAAAAAAAAAAAAAAAACAAAAAAACCAAAACCCAAAATACCTAATATATATTTACCCTCAAACCACTAAACTCAGGCATGAAAGTATATTAGGCCATTTGAATGCACACAGGGAAGCTATTGTCAAGCAAAATTATTCCTTGGTTTTGCTACTGTAATACAGGGGCATGTGTTAGAGTTTAGAGGTTCCCTAAAGAGCAGCTGGTGGCCTGTAGCAATTTAATTAAGAGTGTAGTTATGGCTAGCTGATTGCATTTCTAAATCTGTCTTTGGCTCTTGGCCCTTTTATCTGTGATCTTGGAAGCTTGATTTCCAAGGGCCAGCCCAGTCAGGACAAATCTGCCTTGGAGATTGATGAGGTTTGGCTCAATCTTGGCCAGCAGAAAGGTTACAGCCAAACATGTCCTTAGTTTTATGTCCCATCCGTGCAGCAGGTGGGAATGAAAATAAAATAAGAACAGAACTTTCCACTCCCCAGGGGAAGGAGCTGGTAGAGATTTTCCTAAGCATGTGTGAATCTCTTGGGATATATTGATCCCACAGAAGTCAGACACCTAAATTAGGGCCAGCATTGAGCTGAGATACCCCAGTGTTACTGTGTGATCAGTGGAGAGACACAAGTTCCTTCAGAGAGTTATTTAGAGGAAGGATCTAATTTTTGCTCCAAATTATCCTCTCAAGAGCATCTTTCTCTATGAATTATAGAGGGTGCTCAGAATAATGAGCTTCCTAATGCAGGTAACTGTCTTGAAGCCAGAACTACATCTAGACACCCACATTTAGGTGTTTACCTATGAATTCCTGTGATCTTTGGGGTCCTACCTCTTGTCACACTCAAGAGAGAACCAAGAGTCACTTCAAGTTGCAAGACGTGGGGTTCCATGACATCCCCTATGCCAAGTGTCCTGTCTCCCAGAGGAGCAAGGGAAAATTCCAAGTAACTCAGGGGGCCTGAAATGGTAGAAGGAGTCTGTGTTTTGGCAAATTATATTAGCCTCAGATCTACGTAAATTATATTGAGAACTAAGATAACCCCATTTGTATGAATACATTTCCTCCAGCTACTTCAGTTCAGATGTCTGAATCTCCAAGGTGAATGCCACCCCCAGGGTTATGTAGTGTCAATACCCCTCTTTTCCCCCTGGATCTCTCTAGGTCCCACTCTTCTCCCCCAGAACACCATTTTTTGTATGTCTACCTGGTGACCCAAGCCATGATTTCCTTGGGAAGACAATGGAGCATGATCCTGAGCTTCCTTGATGGTTTCACTGGGTCCTGATGGATGATCAGTCACTGGCAGAAGGAGATCCTGGGGTGACTTTCAAACTAGAACCATGCTACAGCACAAAGCCCTGAGGAGGTACTAATCCACATCCCAAGACACTACAGTTACATTATGATTACATTATTTCAGGATTATTCCCACATTAATATGTCTGAATGTCATAAAATCAGAGAGGGCTTCTAGCAAGAAACTCAAGACTTGACTTGACTTGACTTCCTTCCTTCCTTCCTTCCTTCCTTCCTTCTTCCTTCCTTCCTTCCTATCTTTCCCTCCTTCCTCTTTTTCCTTCCTTCCTTCCTTCTGTCCATCTGTCCTTTCTTCTGTCCATCTGTCCTTCCTTTCTTCCTTCCTCCCTCCCTTCCTTCCCTGTCTTTCCTTCCTTCCTTCCTTCTTTTCTGTCTTTCCTTTCTTTTTCCTTTTTTTTTTTTTTTTTTTTTTTTTTTTTTTTTTTTTTTTTTTTTTTCCCCTCATCTTGTTGTTGTTGTTTTGGTTTGGGTTTTGGGGGGTTTTTTGTTTGTTTAACAGCAGTTTCCCTTAAGCTGTACTGACTCTATCCCTGCTGACCCCAGTCTGCAAAGCATGAGCCCTCTTGGCAACTGGCAGCTTTTCCTGTTCTGTAGCTCAGAATTCAATTTTGTTGTCCTAGGGCAAGTTTAAGATGGTTGGAAGGAGAAAAGGAATTGTGTGTTCACATGATAGCAATAAAAATTTTTGGAAAGCAGCTCAGTTTCGTAGGATCATAGAGCAGTTTAGGTGGAAAAGGACTTTTAAAGGTCATCTAGTCCAATCCTCTGCAGTCAGCAGGGACATCTTCATTACATCTGGATGTTTAGAGCCCTGTCCAACCTGACCTTAAATATTTCCAGGGTCTAGGCATCTATCATCCCTCTGAGTAGGTCTCCACCCTCACCATAAAAATTTCTTCCTTATATTTAGTCTGAATTTCCCCTCTTTTAGCTTACAACCATCACCCCTTCTCCATGTGCTCCAGACCCCGCTAGAAATCTTGTCCTCATCTTTCTTTTAAGCCCCCTTCAAGCATTGAAAGGCTTCAATAAGGTCTTTCCAGAACCTTCCCTTCTCCAGGCTGAGTTTGAGACTTTACTGACAACTCACCCTTGGAATATCCAACTTTTAGGTTCAATTTCTTGTCTTCTCCACTGCCCCGTGGCTCTTCAGTGCTCCCATCTATGAAACCCACAGATGGTAAAGAGGAAAGAAGCCCCACCACCATCTCATTGCTTGTAGGTAATGGTTGGGTGGGTGGTTAATGCCTTAATTAATCCTTAATACAACCACTTTACTAACCTTGTGCAAGAGTAGAGTCTCATCAAGGGAGACAAATCAATTCACCTCTTAATAACTGTCCCCTTGCTAGGCTTTTTCATAAAAAAAGAGGTCAGAAATGGAGACAAGGCAGCAAATAAACCACTTAGAACACCTTTCTTTATAAAGGACTTGAAAAAAAATATAGGTCATCCTGCCAAAATCATCATTAGAGGGAAGTTTTAAACAGTGGTCCCTATTAAAACCTCTACAAATGCCTTTGCAATTACCCTGGCCACACTGTTTCCCAAATATTCCTGAGGCTAAGCCTCTATTTGATCCTAATTACAGGGAACATCAGGAGGAATGGTAATTGCTAAGCCTCAAATTGAAGAGAACCACATGAATGTGTCCATAAAGGAGATAATGGACATTTCTGGGGGACACATTAGTCAAGCTGTGAGTGATAATCCCTCTTCAGACCACTCACCACGATACTCCAGGTTAAAATTAGGCACCAGGAGCAACATCTGCCCTGATTTGAGAGGATCAGGATTTAAAAAAAAAAAAAAAAATACCCGTGGTCATACTGACCTGAGACTTCCTGGGACCCCAGCAGCACCCGGGAGCCCCTATGGGTGTAGCAGTTACAATGGGGAGCAGCTGAACCTATGGGGAGGAGAGGATGGGTCTGGTGGCCCAAATGGACCAATCACAGCATTCCTTCCTATGGTGCCCAGTATAAAATGGCTCCCATGAGAGCCCTCAAATGGTGTCTTAGGTCTTTTTTGTTCTTACTGCTATTTTATCCCTGGAGAAGACCATGATCCATGGGGACAGGTGACCTTCTGCTGCCTTCCCAGTACTCTGGATTTGGGCACCTCCATCTGCTGCTGAGTTCAGGGTGGGGTTTCGCTGGTTGGGAAGTAATTATCAACTGAGGAGTGTGGCTTCCAGATTTATATATGTAAGCATTTTTTTAACTCCCCATCATTATTACTCCTTCATTAAACCCCTCTCCTTGTTTTTTCTTCCAACCTTCAAGTCTCTCCTCTTTATTCTCCTCTTCTCCTGGGGGAGTAACAGCTCCTGTCACCTAACTATTGGCTAAAGCTGTGACAAGATCTCAGATTTTGGATAGAGATTCATGGTTTATATCAATATCTTTTTTCCTGACTCTGCTCTCTCCATAAGCAACAAAAGAGAACCGGGGTGGTTGAACATGGCCCATTTTCCAACTGAGATTCTATTGCCAGGGATCTGAGAGCAACTTTTTTGTGCTTTGGGTGTACGATTCATCTTTAAAACCTTGGCCAAACCAAGACTGAGGCACTCTGGTGCTCTATATTTGACACTTTACTGGAAAATTCATATTTTCTTCTGGATCTGTCCTTTCCCTTGGCCTTTCCTCTCCATCTGTAAAACACGAGCAAAACGAAATTTGTCTTCTCAGGAAATACTCCTCTACCTGGGCTCAGAAATATAGATGCCCACAGTTATTCCCCTAAATCTCCACTTTCAAAGTCAGATGATTGTGAGTTTCCCCCTGGTCTTCTCTCACCTTTATCAACTTTCAGGTCTTGGGGATGTGAAAGTGCCTCAGCTGGCACCAGGCAATGAATTTTATACTCAAATTGTTCCTCTGATCTCTCTTGGGAAATAAATCAGTGTAACACTCAATGGGTGAGTGGGAACTGAGACCACTGGGTGAGGGGGAAAAAAAATTATCGGCTTTCTAACAGCAAAATATAATTTTGAATACTGAGATTTGGGAAGCTGTGGTGCAAAGTATTTGAAGACGTTACAGATTTTTTTCAAAAGGAAATTACTGTAAACTTTTCAGGGACATAGCAGGGAAAATCTCAATATCCTGAGTCAACAGGGTTCAGTGAATTAGATGATTTTCCTACTCATGCATTGCTGAAGCCTAAATAACCTAAAGATGCTCAAATGCCATTTTGGTACAAATCCCCAGCTTATTTTTTATTGTTCCATCAGGACTCCATCTCTCTATTTTCCTGTTGTCACAGATGCTGATGTGTGCAAGTCCAGTTGATGAATAGCTTATATTTGAATAACTGCTCATGAAGGTTTTTGACTGCAGCTCAAAAGAATCTCCCCTGGATGGCCCTGAGCCAAGAGTCTTGAAAAGGGAGCAAAATCTTCCTAAATTTGGCAAGTGGCAAATTTAGTGAGTATTTCAGATTTAATTCAATGCTTAAGCATTATTTCTTAGCTAATTTCAGATGTTCTCGGGTTTCTGGGGCATCCAAGCTGGGCTTGTAAATGAGGCAGGTATTTATTTCTTGTCAGGTAAGAAATCCAAAGACATTTTCAGTTCACAGAATTTTCACAGGTGGAAAAGAACTCTAAGACCAGATGAAGTCTAAATGTCTCTGAGCACATTGACTGCTTTACCACCAATTGAATCAATATTTTCTGCAACCATTTCACACACACAGACACTTGTGTATTTTCCTGTACAACTGGAATTGGAACCTGGAAGCTGAAACTACCCCAGGAAATTCTTAGAAATTCAGTGGCACAAATATAGATAGTAATATAGTGTCTCAGGTGATGTTTTGGAGCTGGGACTGGTCCAGAGCATATTTACACCTTATCATGAACCAGTGGCATGTTGCTAAAGTCATCAAAAACACCAGCACTTGAAAAACCATATGAACATGCTCAAGAGTCTTTCTCAAAGCATTTTTTTGGGGGTTCCCCTGTTGCAAACAAAGCCTGAGCTACCATGTCACCCAAACTCATCACAGTGCTTCAGCATTTGTGTTTAAACATGTGATGAAGCAAAAAACCCCATGCCCCTGCTCACAGCTGGGTGAGTTTTATGTTCCTTGCAAGCATTTATTTTTCCACATTCTGCTTCTTTTGTTCTAGTGGAAAATAACTCTAAAAGTGCCTTTAGAACAAGCAACATCAATTAAAAAAAAAAAAAAAAAATTCTCTTGTTTCCAAGGGTGTAACTTGCAAGTCTTGAGTGTGCAGCTGGAGAGCAGGAAAAATAATAATAATAATTTTTAAAAAAATAGCAAAAAGCTGTGCTTTTTTTTCCTTAAGATGCAGGGTGATCCAGGAACTCAAAGCTGTTTTCTCTTTGACAGGGGTCATTAAAAGCAACGTTCAAAACCAAAGGACATCATCCAGATAGGAAAGTTAATGGAGCAGAACGTTCGTTTCAGTTCTGAGCTTTCCTCATGTCTGGTTGGGGAATGCTTGTTGGGAGAGCCCCATGTTTTAATGCAGAGCAGGTGCTGGCTGGAAAAAATCAAGAACAAATTGACTCGACAGGCAGCTTGTCAAGGTCCAAACTAGAGCATCAAAGAGGAGGGGGAAGACAGCAGGTTGCAAACCACCTATCAGCCTGGGGAAGATGAATGCTCTTGTTGTTGGATGATTGAGGGATTGTGCATTTCTGATTTCCTGGGCAGAGTCTGAGGGTTTTAACCTTCTGCTTTTAGACTGGTTTGGAACAAGCCTGTGACTCACTGGAGTTAATGTGTTGTGGTTTTTTTTCACCTTAAAAACAGCTTCAAAAATGAAAACGCTCTTCTTTTGAAAGGAAGCATTTTGGTGTTTTTGTATTCAAATCCTGCTTTATTTCTTCTATTGATCTCAAGAAAAAAAAAAAAAAAGTAGCCTTACTTACCCATCTGCTTTCCCATGGGTTTTTTTGTTTTTTTTATTCCTTCTGAAGCCTACCACTGACAGCAAAAGAGGCAAGTGGCACCAAAAGCTGGGAAAAAGCAAACTGAGAAATAAACAGACATTTAAAGAAATAGATTGAGAGTATTAACAAGCTTTATGACTTTCAATAAAATCTGGTAAATTCCCTTAACAGGTGGAAGATGGGCTGTGATGTTAGGGAAATCAGTGCATACAAAAAATCCAATCAATGAAACAAAGAGAATCATCTTGGGAGATGATCCCTAGTTATCCACTGTGCTTGTCAATGCTACTGGTGCAAAGTTAAAGCACCATTGGTTATTTTGTCAGCTTTTACAGGGTAATTGCACACCATTTGGAAAAGGCTGAGGCATATCGTGGCATCTGTTTCCAAACCTACCCCACACCAATTAATAATTTGACACAGTACATAATAATAATTTGGCAGAGTAGAAGTGTGAGCAGGTGCATTTTAGATAACAAACCCATGGATAAAGCCAAGTTGAATGAATGGTACAGGTCCTGGTGTGCTGCTTTGACCTGACTTGGTTCTGATCTTAAGGAAGAATCCATCGTTTCAGCTAGAACTGAAATCTGATTTTTATTTGTGCTCTGAAATCTGGCATTCCCTTGTTCCACCCCCCATGATGACACTGGAGAGGAGAAGGCTCTGGGGAGACCTAAGAGTGACCTTCCAGTGTCCGAAGGGGCTACAGGAAGGCTGGAGAGGGACTGTGTGCAAGGGCCTGGAGTGATGGGATGGAGGCAATGGTTGGAAATTGGAGAAGATTTAGATTGGATGTTGGGAAAAAGTTATTTCCCATGAGTGGAAAAATGGCCCAGGTTGCCCAGGGAGGGGGTTGAGGCCTCATCCCTGGAGATGTTCAAGGTGAGGCTTGAGGAGGCTCTGAGCACCCTGACCTGGGTGAGGGTGTCCCTGCTGACTGCAGGGCTTGGGCTGGGTGACCTTTGGAGGTCCCTTCCAACCCAAATTTTCTATGATTCTATGTCAGTCCTAAAAGCACAAAGAAAGGGTTTACAGAAGTGTTCTCTGGAAACCTTGAGACTTTATTGGTTTAGCTCAGAAAATCTTTTCCCTCTCCTGCTCTGCCTTTGCTCAGACATTAATTTCCCTGTGTGGCACGCTGTCCTTCCACCTTTCTGCCCTGTACCTGGTGTTTCCATCCCCTCAGACACCAAATGTTTCATTTCTGTGCCAATTATCATCAAGCTCCTATTCCTTTCTGTTCTCAACCACCAAGTGACTCTGCATATTTTATGGTTATTTTGCCCTCCTGAAAATCCATGGAAAATGGAAGAGTGGGATGTTACTGTGAGGTTTTGGGTTTTTTTTCTGAAATAAATCACTAACATGACAAAAAAATGTGTTTCCCACACGAGCAGATAATTTTCCCTTGCCATAGAATCAAAAAGAATATATTGACTGGGGTGTTTGTTTTCTCCCCCTGCTTCTGTTTTACTTTTTGATTGGCTTACTGAAGTCATCAGATAGAAACAACCCAACTTTATTAACTTGTGATTTATTTTATTTTATTTTACCCTTCTTCAAATTCCAATGACTGTAGCTCTCTTTCTCATCACTTGGACTCTAAAATGGTAAAACAATTCCAGTGTTTCTCTTCAGAGCATTTGCCAATGGGTTGAACTGATTCTATTTTATGCCTTGGTCAGTTCATTTTGCCAGAGATTAAGCAATTTTCCATGTCCACCAGAGACAGAACAAAAGGTCCTAGACTGAAATTGCAGTGAGGGAGATTTAAGTTGGATATTGTGATGGAAGTTCCTAATAGGAAGAATAAAGAAGTATTAAAAAGGGGTTGCTAGAGGATGAAATGGAGCCTCCAGCTTAGGAGGTATTTAAGAAATTTGGATACATCTTTGATGGACATCCACATAGGAAAAAGAAAAGCAGAGCTGTTCTACTTTTTTTCAAGGATACCTCCCCCTAGACCAGGTCAACTTGGTCTTCAGCACTGCCAGGGATGGGGCAGCCCCAGCTTCTCTGGGTAACCTGAACCAGTGTCTCACCACCCTCACAGGAGAGAATTTCTTCTTAAAGTCTCAGCTCAATGTCCCTTCTTTCAGCTTGGATCCTTTTCCCCCCTTTTCCTATTAAAACACATCCTTATGAAAAGTCCCTCTCCAGCTTTCCTATAGGCCTCATGTAAGTACTGCAAGGTGCTCTAAGGTCTCTCCAGAACCTTCTTCAGACTGAACAACCCCAATTCTCTCATTCTGTCTTCACAGGAGAGCTGTTCCAGCCCTCTGATCATCTTTGCAGCCTTCTCTGGGCTTGGTTCAATAGCTCCATGTCCTTCTGCTAGTGGGGACCACCCCAACTGGACACAATACTCAAGAGAGTCTCATGAGAGCAGAGTGGAAAGGGTTAATCACCTCCCTTGACCTCTTGGTCCAATGATTACTCTGAAAAATCCCATTTTTTCTATGTGTTATGAAAGGGTACTTGGGAGAGCAGATGAAAGCTTTCAGTGCCTCTTGTTGAATATTGATGATTATCTCTCCCTTGGCTTTTGGAGTCTGTTTAGCATCATGTGCAAGTTATTGAAAAGTATTTTCTTCTTCCTGATCTCTGCAAAATGTCTGAATGAGGGACAAGTGGAAAATCTAATAGTGGAATAATCTAATAAGTGGAAATTTAATACAGGAGAAGGCTTTTCCCACTACTCTAAAATGTTTTTTTTTTTTTTTCAGACCTTTTGAGGATTCAAATCAACACTGTCCCTCAAAGCTTCTGATCTACTTTAGTTGGAAGCCAACTCCACCCATCCTCTTCTGGAGCACTTTTCTCTCCCTGTGAGAGAAACCTGATGCTCAAACCCAACAACATCCACAGCCTCATGCAACTTCAGAGGTTTTTTGCATCATTAGGACCAAGAGAGAATTCAGTAAATTCTTGTCCTGTGAAATTTGGGTCTTTGAGCCTTCTTTGTACATCTTTCCAAGTGTGGCTGTGCCCCAGGTTCATCTTAGGTTCAGGTGCTCTGTGGGTTGGGACCTTGCAATGTTCAAGGTGATACTGCGAGCTGAAGTGGCACCTCTGAAAATGGCAACAAATCCCTGTGTGGTGGCAACTGCAACAGGAACCACAGCTTGTCACACCAAAGATTATTCAAACGCTTCCAGACACACCAGAAACTCCTGAAGGAATAAATCCCTTCATTACTTCAGTAGTGTGACTGAGGATTTAAGAGTGTTCTTGATCAGACAACACAGAAGATGTGCAGAAAACCTAAATTCTACAAGCTGCTTCTCACTTCAGGAAAAGTTTCTTTGACAAATACTGTGTTAAGACTTAAAGCTCTGAAAAATACCCTGATGGGGTCAGGAAAAAGAAAATATTCTCCAGGACTCCTGCTTGGCTGATAGTTTTACTATATCTGGTTGATTAACCTGGATTATTATATGAGCCTGTGGAGCAAAATTTTCATGGAGTCACCAGGGAGTCACTGTCACTATAGAATGTCAGGTGGGAAGGGACCTCAAGGCCCATCTGCCCCAACCTTTCTCATATTATTGTTGATCTGAGATGTCTCAGCACCCATGGAGCTGAGACTTCAAACTTTCCCAAGTGGGGGAATCCACCCCTTCCCCTGGGAGACCATTCCAAGGTCTGACTGTCCTCATGGGGGGGGAAAAATTTTACCCCTTATTTTTTCCTTCCTTCAATTTTCACTCTCCAGTTTGTCAGGTGTAGATGAGTATATGCTGAACTTTATTTTTATTTATTAAAAAAACAATACACGTTTCAAATAAAGCTCTTTTAAACTACTCACCTTGCCTACATGAACATATTTCCCAAGGGTGGCCCTCTTGAAGTGTTTGAACACCCTGGAAGTGCAGAAGAAGATCTTTGAGGTTCCTTCCAACCCAAACCATTCTAGGTTTCTGTGATTCAGACAGTTTTATACCAGGAATCTGGAGAACAAAGAACAGAGCAGTTCTTGGAAATGTATTTTGTTGTGTTGTTGTTGTTTTTTTTTTCCCCACTCACTGGCAGGTTGCAAATAATTTTGTGATGGCAAGAGGAGACAGAAGATGGCCTTTGGCAAAGCAAAGTACTCTGGATTATCTGAACTTTTTTGAACTCAATTCTTCTATTACATATCGTTAGTCATCATGTTATCTAGAACTTAAAAAGTAAAAATGCCCCAAAAAATAGAAATAATTTTCATCTTCCAAAATATTTCCTCAGAAATTCCTTCCCATTCCCAGGAAACAATCAACTAATTGAATTTTGCTAGGGAAATGCCAACGTGCAACCTTCAGGAGGCATATTCTACCTTCCCAGCCTTCTGTTTCCCCCAGAAAACAGTTGTTGGGTTGAAATATTATTCAGCTCTCACAGGGTTGGACTAGATGATCTCTGAGGTCCCTTCCAACCCGGCTAATTCTATGATTCTATGAATTCCCTACTCCAAATCTAATCATCCAGACAGACACCAACTTTCCAGCTGTCTTTCTGAAAGGAGGAACTCTATGCAGAGGGATTGGGATGCAGCCTAATAAATTACAGGCTGGGAAATAACCTGGCCTGAGTTCTCCAGCTCGTTCTCTCCCCTCCAAAATACAAAGTGTCAAGGGATGATGTTAAATCTGTTCTAGGTTCAGTTTGGCTCTGAGCTTCTGTGGCCCAAGAACACTTTGGCTCCTTCAGGAGCTTTCACACCCTTGTCCTCTTGACCTTGAGACAAGGCTTGGTCTCAACTTATTTTTCCTCTCTTATTAATTTTTTTTTTTAATTTATTTTTCTCATTATGAATACATCCTCATGCCAGATAGCTGCAACTGAGAGGATTGGGTAGAATAAAATTTCTATTAAATAGAAATGGCCAATTTGACAGCCAATGGTTTCTCCAGATATTTCAGTTTTTTTCATTCCTTCTCATTTCCCAGATGATCTTAGCTATTCCTTTTTCAGAATAAAAATACCATGATAACAAAACTCCCCATCCCCACCCTTTCTCCTCAAACCCCCCGCACAAGCCTCAGCCCCTAATTCAGCAGCTGAAATGGTGAATAATGGGAATAATGGACACTGCTGAGGTGGCAACCAAGGTCATGACATTCTTTGGGGATCCAACCCAGCAGAACGTGTGCCTGGCTGCACTCCTGACACGTTTGAAGCAGGATCAGATGGGATCATCTCTCCTGGAGAAGCCTGAGCATCCTTGCTATGTTACATCCATTCAGTTCTGTTGATGTGGCACCTCCTGTTGAAAAACTTGGATGGATCCTGTTGTCCAGAAACAACCTCTGGTGGGGTTGTCATAAATCTGTGGCTGCAAGGACATCAGATGTGAAGAAACTGCTTGGCTTCCAGCACCTGACTTTAGCTAAACCTCAGGAAAACAAAAAAAAAAGAGAGGACAAGGTTTTTCTTGGCATCCCAGTAGGCAGGTCAGGCTAAGCCATCATTATGGGAACCTTGGGTCTGATCCAGAGCCTACTAAGTCAAAGGGAGATTATCCTTTGACTCTGGCAAGGCTTGGATCTGACCTACTGAGTACAGGAGCAGAGACCTTTGGCCATGTGGGAAAACATTGTTTTCCTCCAGTTCTCCAGTGTATAACAATTTTAGAGCTCTTGCTTTTTAATTTCTCTCTCCCCTCCAAGTCTGGCATTTTCCTTTTTTTTTTTTTTTTTTTTTTTTTTTTTTTATTTTTTATTTTTTTTATTTTATTTTATTTTATTTTTTATTTTATTTTAATAATTTTTTATTATTATTTTTTTCCCCCTCTCTCTTCTTTGGCAGCAGCTGGCCTGGAAAAGTTTGAGGAGAAACCTGATCAGGCTGTTTTCTTCAGTCCCACTCTGCCCTCAGCATTGTCTGGAGTCACTGGGCTGCTGTTTCTTAATCATCATTACCTATTTCAAGTGGGATTGTTATCTGGAGCTCCAGGTCCATCAGGCAAACTGGTGCAGGGCAGCAGACAAACTGCTTTTTATTAGCCTGATGGATTTGAATCCCCTTTTTCCAATCCATGTGGGTGAAGTCCAGGCTCAAATCACTGCAGATGTCCCACCAAAGGTCACAGCTGGAGAGCAGCTGCAGATGGACACCTTCTGCTGTGAGGATCCAGTGTTTTTCAGGACAGTGTCACTGATTCCTTGCTCTTCCCACACTTTCTTTGGCATCTGCTATGTGGAACTGCATTGGGGGATTTTTGTTGGGGTCCTGATCTTCTCTGATGGTCTGGACTGAAGATATCAAAACGTAGCAAAGCTCATAGATGGGAATAGCTCTTGAGTTGCATTTCTGAATCCCTTGAGCCTTAATTTCATGTTGACCTTTTATTATCATACATATATATATATATATATAACATACTATACCTGGAAGAAGGACAAGAGGTCCCAAGAGGTCTCATCTCAAAATCCCTCACTTACACGAGTCCTTCAGTCCTTTAGCATCTTTGCAATGAATCCTCACTGTGTTCCCAACCTGTAGGGCAGGTGAAAGAAGAGGATTTTATAGTTAGAAATAGGGAAATGAAAAAAATTAAAGGTTCTACTCAGTTGGGCTTTTATCGTGTGTCATTGGGGGTGACTTCAAGAGAACCTCAACATGGGATGGAAGATATGACTGAAGATTGGCAGGAGATCTGCATCCTCCTATGGTAGCACCTGAGGGCCACACAAGATAACTGCATCTCAGTCTTGTAAGTAAGGGCCCTTCCTCATGACAGTTCTAAGTCCATCATTATATCATATAAATTACATCATCCTTATATCTTATAAATTACAACCCTTCATCACACCTTCTAGTGGAAAATGTCCCTGCCCATGGCAAGGGGGTTGAACCAGATGATCTTTAAGGTCCCTTCCAATCCAAACTGGTCTGTATCATCCTTCTCTGCTTGGTGCTTGTCAGACCACACCTGGGATATTGTGTTCAGGTTTGGGCCCTGCTGTACAAAAAAAAGGATGTGGACAGGCTGGAGAGGGTCCAGAGAAGAGCCATGAGGATGATCAGAGGACTGGAGCACCTGGGAAAACTGAGGTTTGTTCAGCCCTGAGAGGAGAAGGCTCAGGGGAGCCCTTCTGACCATGTTCAGTACTTAGAGGGGGCTACAAAGCAGATGGAGACTCCCTGTGTCCAAGGAGTCCCATGGGCAAGACAAGGAGCAATGGGCACAAGGTGCTCCTGGGGAGATTCCCATGGGACACCAGAGGAAAAGTTTTCCCCCTGAGGACAGTCAGACCTTGGAATGGTCTCCCAGGGGAAGGGGTGGATTCCCCCACTTGGGAAAGGTGGAAGTCTCAGCTCCATGGGTGCTGAGACATCTCAGATCAACAATAATATTAGAAGGGTTGGGGCAGATGGGCCTTGAGGTCCCTTCCCACCTCACATTCTGGGATTCTCTAATTATCTTTACATGGTTTCACACAACTCTGCCAAGTCAGAGCTAACCTTGAGAGCAACACAAGTTCCTCTTCCCAAACCTACACATCCCATTTCATTTATGATGCCCAACTCAACTGACTTAACCAGCTACATGGTAACTAGTTAGTTAACTTTCTTTTGGACACATTGGCAAGATGAGACACTTTAAAATTCACTGAAGGTTTAATTTCACTCTCAGGATTCTTCTGCTTTTGGATTGAAGCCACACACTCAAATTATCTGTCTTTTTTGCTTTTTTCATTCAAAAGGAAATTTGACCAATTAATTCTAGTGGAGATGTCTACCTGGCAACAGGTAAGTCCTAGCAAACATGTCAGGATCCCTCAAATGAGTAATTTATGCATTACATATTGCATGGCAGATCCATAGCAAAAGAAAATCATAGAATAATTTGGGTTGGAAGGGACTTCTCAAGGTCACCCAGTCCAACCCCCCTGCTGTCAGCAGGGACACCCTCATGCAGATCAGAGTGCTCAGAGCCTCCTCAAGCCTCACCTTGAACATCTCCAGGGATGAGGCCTCAACCACCTCCCTGGGCGACCTGTGCCATTTTTCCACTCCCAGAAGTAGTAATTTTTCCACTACCATAAGTACCCCCATATCTAAGTGTATTTTAAGAGCTGTTGTATCACCACCCCCAGAGCTCTTTGAAACATTGACTCCTGTCCCTAAGGCATGAGAAACCATGGAAGCAGCCCTGAGCCCTGACTCATTTTCTCCTTTAAATGGGATCTTCAGGAAACAATCCTGGAAAAATCTCCATGGAGTTTACAGCCCTTCATGTATCTAGGCTCTGGTCATCCTGCTGAGATTTGAAAACAGCATGTCCTTGGGCTTTTTTTTTTTTTTTTTTTCTTTTTCATGCTTGATTGCTTGCAGAACAGCTTTTAGCAGCTGCACAGGGTCACCCCTGAACTCTGCTTTGCTTGCTACATGGAGTCTTGGGTCTGAACCATGTAGAACCTCATTAAAGCTGTGTGTGAAGCCTCTGGTTTGCTAAGTGACATAGCTGAATAACTGCAATGACACAACAAGGTCTTTGCACTGAACCACCATGTAACAGATGGCTTAGTCATCCAAATGTTTCCCTGACATCCAAGCTTATGGACATCCTAGAAATTTCAAAGGTCTTGGCTGACAGACTCGGCAAATCCACTGGGAGAAGTGTAAGAGACTGAAGAACCCTGATTCCCACCCCCATCTTCCTCCTGCTCTCCGTTTTGGTTTTTTTTTTTTTGTAGATTTGCCACTCTGGGATGTCTCTTCACTGTCTGCTGTGTCTAAAATCACTTTGGCAGTGGGTTCCTGATTCAGGCAGAGGACTGGAAACCCTGGTGGAAATCCCTTCTCTTTTAGCACAGCTGAAATAGAGATTTAAACAACCTCTGGAAGTTGAGTGCTGAGCCTTTTGTGTAACAGGAGTCTCCAAGCAGCCTCTCTCCACCTCTCTGGAATGGGCATTGCCTAGGGATGGGAAGGAGATCTTTGGGGATCCCAGGCTGAATGGGCTAACCATCAAATAACAAAGTCCCTTTTACCTCTTGACTGATTAATATTAATTATCTGAAGTTAAAACCAAACAAAACGCTAAAAAACCAAAACAAAACGACAAAAAAACCCAAAACCAAACCAAAAAAATCCAACACAACCTTCTTGATATACTTGAAGGACCAATGGGACAGAGAAACCTCTGAAAAAGGAGGCTGAGCCCAGCAGAACTGTGACCTGAAAGAGCTTGGGGTAATCACAGCACAAGAAATAATGATTTCACTCCTTCTGAATCCAGTAACAGATGTACACTTCCCAACTTCTTCAAGAAGAATCATTTAGTCCTGAAGGAAGGGAACTGCCACTTCCCTTAACAAATCATTCGAGTAAGAAATAACCATCATTTCTTAAACATCTTAATCATTTCTTAATTTAGCTCCACATTCCAGACACTGGGAGTTATTAGAACATCTTTTCTCCTCGATGGGAGAGGCCTTTAAAACACAGTGGACTTATAAGTAGTGTTTATGGATAAACATAGTAAAAAATTATTTTTAACAATAAATGTCACTTATTTTCCTCTGCTACAGCTGGATACAGCTATCTGGCTTTTCTCTTTCCTGTGGAAAGGCACCTCGTGATAGTGTAGCAGGAGGAATATTTAAGAAGTCTCTATGGGTTTATCTTATGTGATTGAGGTCCTACTGAAGACCTTGGGTCTTTGGGATGGCAACTGCTGTCCAGGGAGGACACCCTAGAACATCCCAAATAATATCAGGCACCTTTGTTTAATTAATCAGACTCTTCTCTTAACTTGCATAGAGCCAGGGAAATTCAGATTTTGGGGTTTTTTGGGTTTTTTTCGTTTTGGTTGGTTGGTTAGGTTTTTTGGTTGGGTTTTTTTGCTTCTTTCTTTGGGATTTTTTTTTTTTGTTTTTTGTTTGTTATTTGGGTGTTTTTTTCATTTGTTTTTTTGGGTTTTCGTTTTCTTTTTCCATTTGTTTTTTCTTTTTTGTAGTTTTGTTTGCTTGGTTTGGGAGTTTTTTTTGTCGTGTTTTTGTATTGTTGGGTTGGGGTTTTTTGTTTAATTAAATTTAATTAAATTGTCAGAATCTGAAGCTGAATCCAGCTTCAAATTTCCAGTGTGAAATGTTTCACATTGACTCCATGTCTTACTAGATCTCTGGACTTTTTTCTCCAGTCATATCTGTATTTCTGGAAGAGACACTGACCAGTAAACAAATGTACTATCATAATATTCCTAGTGACAAAAAATACCCCTTCTAAGTTGCCCTTGCTAAAGGAAAAGGGATTCTTGAAGGGGAAAAATCCATATCTTCATGACAAAATCTGCAGCTTTCTCCTAGGATTCCACGAGTGAAAGATTTCTTCATTTCATTTTTTAAAAGCTGTAAATCCCTCCTTGCACCTCATTACAGCAGCATTAAAAAAACATGACATTTGTTCTGGCCCAGTGAAGCATGGTGTCATCTCATCAAATCACCATTTGCTGATGTCTTGGAATCTCCAAAATCACTTAAGCTTCCCAGATGGCATTCCCTGGAAGGACAAGAGGTTTCATTATTTTATTTTGCTCTGTTTCATTGTTTTGAGGTTCTGGTTGGTGGTAAGCTCGCTTTTTTAAAGGAAAAAACATTATTTTCTCAAATTCAGAAGAAACCTTGAGTATCCCTCGATCAGGACCTTGCATCCCATTGGAAGTGTCAAATAATTCAAGACTGACATTAATGTCTAAATTGGAATCAATTCCATCTAGAATTAGGTTAGAATTTAAGAAGAAAGTCTTTAGTTTGAGGGTTGCCCCATGGCATTTGTGGCTGCCCCATCCCTGGAAGTGTCTCAGCCCAGGTTGGATGGGGCTTGGAGCACCCTGGGCTGTGGGAAGTGTCCCTGCCCATGGCAGGGGCTTGGAACTGGATGAGTTTTAAGCCCCTTCCAACTCAAACCATTCCATGCCAAAAAATTTCAGTTAATGGTCGTTTGGATTTATCAACAGGCTGAGGAGTAACCCATGGGGCAATTCTGCTTTTCAAGTAGTGTTGTCATCATCAGGTGCTGTATCCTGGACAGATAAAAAGCCAAGGAATACATGTTGTAAGCTTGAAAGACCTCTAGGGTATAAACCCTCCAATAAATCTTCCCAGAGGCAAAAGTGCAGAAGCTAAATCAATTATTTTGTGTTCCTTTGGAGAGAAACTCAGTAGACCTGATTTGTGATTGAAGAAGGCTTTCTTTAGATACAAAATTATCAACACCAAATTAATTTCTGTCCTGAAATCTCCTTCTCTGGTACTGTTTAAAGGCAGGGCAGAAACAAATCTGTTAAAATTTAATCTGCTGCCTCAGAGAATACAACTGCGCGAGGTGATTTTAGAAGGTCCCTTCCAGCCCTCAGTTTCTGTGATTATTTTATTCCTGATCTTCTGAAATTTGAGTTGGAGTTTGTTATGAAAGAATTCCTTAACCTTCTATTTAAGGACCATATAAGTTGTATCTTGACCAACATCATGATATCACAGTTCTTGAGCTTTCTTAGATGTACCAGGAAATCATGTGCACTTTTGCCTGGACAGTCTAATCCTAGATAAACAGACTTACTATTTTTATCTGTCTCTTCCACACCTCCTGCCATTAAATGTCAATCAATTATCAGCCAAGCGGCTATCATTTAATGCTAGAATGGCCTTTTTTTTCCCTTTACCCTCCTCCAAGCTACATTCCCACTCATTAGGTATTCATTTGTACTTTTGGCTCACTTAGCTTCAAGAGTTGCCAGGAAAAGTGAAAATTCTCTTATGCTCTTCCAGTTTGTTTTTTTTTTTTTTTTTTTTTTTTTTTTTTTTTTTTTTTTTTTTTTTTTTTTGTCCTGGATGAATTTTTACAGGAAATCATGGGAGAAGAAATATAAAATTATAATTATATCAAGGGATCTCACTAAGATACTTAGTATTGACTGAAGGTTCTGTGTTTAACGGCTAGCAGCAGAACTCAGTGGTCGTACATGTTCTTTTCTTCCCTGCTTTCATCTGGAGTAAATTCACTCATTTAAGGTTATAGATTTTTGGTCATTTGAGCAGGGTACAAATCAGAGTTCTGCCATAAGATACTCTTTGCAGTGTTGTTTTCAGGAGCTCACAGATGGTTCCAGTCCAAAAATGTCTAAAGGAAGATTTAGCAGGTCAATTGCTTCTTCTATCACCAGGGACTGGGAAAAAGTTAAGCAGGAAAATACGTAAAAACAAGAGAGATTTTCATTATCTAGAGGCTGTTAGTGGTTAGGCTGCAGTGGGGTTTTTTGGGTGACTGTGGTGCCTGTGTCTTGTCACTAAGTGCAGGTCTCACCTCTCCAATCTCAAAGCCTCTGTCTGAGCTGATAATGTCATTTGCTCCTCTGTATCATCACATCAAGCTCTACCTTGGATAAATATTTGGCTTATAAGTATTATTTCTTTGCCACAACCTGCACAAGAACCTCATTTTTTGTGGGCTTCTAATTCCAGCCTGTAGATATGAGACACCAGATGCTAGTCTCTCTGTGGCAATGGTACCTCTCAGTTTACAAAGCTCTCTTCTTGGTGCACTGGGTGATTTGCTTTTATTTTGTTCTTTGATGCAGATACAGGGAGCAGGAGCATCCTGTCTCATCCTTCCTCTACTGAACAAAACAAACCAATCTTTTTGCACTCTAAAAAATAGATTTTTTAAATTTTTTTTTATTTCTCTCAGTTACTGCATGAGAAAGAGTAACAAAAGTATCTTGGATTACACTTCCTAATCTCTGTGCTTTGGATGGCCAATGTAGAAAACACTGAGATTTATCTCACTTGGGAAACTGGCCACATAGATGTTTTAAAAAAAAGTGATTATCTAAATAAATATTTTCTCTGAGTGATTCACCTTTGTGTACAGATATATTTGCATCAAGTATTTCCATATCCCTGCATCCTTGCAAGGTGCTTGATGTGGCTACGGACACTCAGTTTGCCTGCTGGAGGCCAGGGGGCTGATGTCACACCAGGATGCACATTTCTCCCAAGCTGAGCTGTCTAGAAAACATGAAAAACCCTAGGAGGTAAATGCAATGCAGTTCCCAAGACAACTCCATGACACTTGCTGTTACAAAAGGATCTTGGCAGCTGTTGCATAACCCTCACTTATAACTTGCAGGCACTGTCTGTACCCTGACACTTCAGATGGCACCCTTGGCTCTCAGGAACCCCATCCCAGAGCTCAGTCAACAGATGTCACAGGGAAACCACTTGTCTGTCACAGTGAGAAGCGTGAAAAGGTTTTCTCAAGGTCAAACCCAGAGTTCTTGCAAACACCCCGAAGTTTTCAGGCACTTTTCACCTGAGTTCAAAAGCATTAAATCTGACTCAGGTAGGTTTTAGGGGTCATAGTTTCCATGTCCATTCCCTTTCCTCATCCATCCCTGTTATGAACTCAGTTCTGCCATTTGTAGTCTGATTTTTTTTCTTTCTATTTTCCTTGGCCAGGGTGGCTTAAGTTTCCTACCTACATCCCATCATAGGCAGAGCTAGGAAGAGGTGCCCGTGTTCCTGAGGACCTAATGGAGTTGGTGGACTTGGAGATGCCTCAAGATAACTCAGCAGCAATAACTCCAGCACAAAAAAGCTGGAATTACCTTCCTTAATAAGCTGATGGAGAGGTTTTCAAGAGAGGCCTGGACTCTGTGCTATCTCTAAGGAATCAGGGCAAACTAATCCTGTTCTTAGTGGTCTTGGATTATCCGTTTGGATTTTGTTCATCCTATGGGAAATGCTTGGAAGTTTTAGAAAGACTAAAAAGTGTTGGTGGTGCTTAGAGCTCTCACGTGGCAAGTGGGACTCTGAGGTCCAAGGCCACCCTCTGCTCAAAGGGATTCAACCCTCTCCTTTCCTGTGGAATTTAACTTCCAGGCTCCTGCTTCTTCCCTGCATGCCAAAAGTGGGAGGGAGCATGGAAAAAACCCAAGATACTCATGAAGAGTAGAAGGGAAGGAGTACGAGTAGGCAGGGGTTTGTTGCAGTTGGGGTAACAAGTCTCCTCTGGATGGAGGAGCTCACTGGGGTGACACGATGCCACCACACTGACAGTGCTGCTTTAAGAAGGAAGCAGAAAGCCTTTCATATTCCTGGAAACACAAGTTTTGAAGAATCATCACAGAATTGTCATGGTTGGAAAAGACATCTACGAGCACTGCATTCAACTGCCAACACCCCCACTAATAAAATATATAATGTATATTTATATTTATCTCTATCTCACTGTGCCCACCAGAGCATCTCCTGGAGTTCCTCATCTCCATAGGTTTTAAACACCTCCAGGGATGGGGACTCCACCACCTCCCTGGCCAGCCCATTCCAACCCCTGACTGCTCTCTCAGTAAAGAAATCCTTCCTCAGATTTGGTCTAAACCTCCCCTGGTGCAACTTCAGCCCATTCCCTGGGGTCCTATCGTTGTTCCCTGGGGAGAAGAGCCCAGCACCCACCTCCCTACAACATCCTCTCAGGGAGCAATAAGGTCTCCTCTCAGCCTCCTCTTCTCCAAACTGAACATTCCCAATTTCTTCTCTTTAGAGGACTTGTTCTCCAGACTCTTCACCAGCTTGGTTGCCCTTCTCTGAACTCAGATGCTTTCTCTTAAGAGAGGCCTTCAAGCTTTAGAGAAATATATGGCAACAGGACTCTGGTTCAAGGTTTTAGAATACTGAGAGTGATGGAATTTTAGGAAAGTTCATTGCATGTATTTTCCTTCTACCGCTTTGTCCCAGGGTTCTTTTAGACTGGAGATTTAAACCATTGAGCTTTGCACAGGAAGAGAAGACACTCAGCCTGGAGCAGGTTCATAAACCCAGTCAATAAAACACCTGATACCTGCCACCAGGACCTGGATGAACATTATGCTGCTATCTCAGATAGTTCTGGAGGCCAATTCCCACATCCACATGGAAACTATCACTTAGAGCAGTGTCAGTGCAAACCAGAGCAGAGCTGGAGTGTGAGTCAAGCAGTGTGGATGATCAGGGGTTTGGGGCTACGATGTGGGCTCCATCCCCAATCTAAGGTCCTTCATCCTCCTCCAAAAAAAATTAAAACTAATTTGGGGGGACCTTTGCAAAAAGTCACAATTTTTCCGTTGTTAATCAAAGAGTCAAAGAAATTCTTGCTTGCCTCTGTCTTGAGAAATAGTCTGAGGGAGAGCCAGGCCTGTACAAACGTGTGGCTGGTTTGAATACTCACATCCCATGTTGAGAACTGCCTCTTGCTATGGTCTCCTGGGTCAACGGAGGGCCAGACTGAAGGGTGGAGTGAGGGAATTTCATGCCTTGGTTCTCTGACTGGTAATTAAATAAAGCTTATCCTCAGATATATTTCTGGAGCCACCCAGAATTTGATCTCTTCTTTTACACAAACAGCAAGTTCTGAGAGTGTTGGAGAGGGACACAGAATACATAGTCCTCTTCCCTCCCTTTTCCCTCTGGCTTTCTGAGCAGGAACTTCTTCCCCCCTGTATTTCAAAATCCCCATTTATAAAGACAGGATATTGAAACTGAGCTCCCCTTGTGAAGGGTTTTGAATTCTCCTGATGAAAAGCCAGGTATTAATAACAAGAGCTAACATTATTACTGCCCAGAGGAGTTTTCCAAAAAGTGTCCAAAGATTTATGTCTATTTAGGCTTCATCAACTTTTATTTTAGAGTAGCCAGTACATAGTTTGGCTTCACTTGGAACTGTAACTCAGACCCCTCTTGCCCTTTTAAACTCCTCAGCTGCTTAAAACTTTCTCAAAACCTCGACCCATACCTGGAAATCCTCCATGGCATCATCTTTTCCAGAAGAATCATTGCCACTTCATCAGCTGCTATTGCTCTCAACCTGGTGACGTCTCTATTTTTCTCTTTTTCTCTTCCCTGAGGATGTTTTGTTTTTTTTTTTTTAATGCCATTCAGTTCATTAAATAAATTGAAGAACCAGTACTGGGAGACCATTGCCCTGTCAGTTCTGAGAATGTGTTCCTTGTTGCATCTCTGTCCCAGAAACCACTGACCAGAGGGCAGAAACCCAGAACACTTGTATTAAATTATCTGCCTGCTTTGCATAATCCCAAGAATCATTGTTCTTTTTCTAGCATGCTTCATCCCTGCCAAAGCCCAACAGACCTAATTTGGATTTACTATTTTATTTACTACTGTTATTATTATCATCCTTGTTAATATAGTCATTATTAATATCATCATTTTTCCCTTTGATGAGCCTTACTGAATAATTTATGCAAATCCAGGGCTGTGATCCAGCTGCAGTTGACCTTTGTGGATCCCAGTGCCAAAACACCACTGAGCAACTGGGAAGGATTCAGAGAACAGCGAGCTCATTAAGGACAACCTGGATGCTGGAAATAACTGAAAGATCCAAGGATTTCAGGTTGGATTTGAATATGCAAAGGACTAATTAGAGCCTGGATGGCAAGAGGTCTGTAGCTCAGTTGTCTCAGACTCACAGACAAATGGAAACACACAAAGTATTTGGTTACAAAGGTTATTTGCAAGCTGCACTGGTCCCCAAAATAGCAGAAATACCCTTGCCACCCAGGACACCTAATAATTGCACCTTAGACATTAGCATATCTGTCGTCAGTTAATAATCATATTTTGGCATATACTGCAAAGGGCTTTAAATAGAAAAGAAATCATGTCTGAAATAAATCAGATTCTGGCTACAGGACTGTGAAGCCACTGACACTTTCCTTGTCATTTGCTGGTAAGTTCAAGAAGTGAACCTGGAGGATCACTTCTCCTCAAGAAGTGGAGCCTGGAGGATCATTTGCCAGCTACTGTGGCTCCCCCAAATGATCTGGCCATGGAAATGTTGTTCCTTGTGGGAAAAAAAAAAAAGGTTCTTTGGGGCAACAAGTGCTTTCTTCATCATCTTCATCATCACTACAAAGTGATGCTCATCATCTCTTGCAAATCTCAGTTTCTTCTGGTAGGAGGAGCATCAAAGTGCTCCCCACCCTCTGCAACCTCTCACTTGCAGCAGATCAATTCAGTTCTCACAACACCAGCAGCTGATGAGCCACAGGGGGAAAGAAGAGTCAGCTGAAAATTAATCCTAGAAAATAAATTCAGAAAAAAAAAAAGGTCACGATATACCACGCAGCCCCTAAATGGTTAATCCTGAGAGGGACAAGATGAGCCCTTTCACCAGGCAGGTCTGGAGGCAGATTGAAATTCTGCTTAGCTCTGACCTTCATGCTGACTTTTATTTGGGTCCCAGTAAGGATGTGAGAGGACTCACTTTGGGTCATGTAAATTGTTACCTTATTTCAACACAACCTGGCAGTTCTCACACCTTGGCAAGCAAATGCATCTTGAGTGCTTATGAGCCTGGCATAATTTGGCTTTCTGGGTATTTTTGTATTCACCCCATTGCTTGACTTTAATATTTTTTTTTAAGCAAGTTTTATCCAAAAATAGGCAGCAGTGGTTCTGGTGATTTGATTCACAAGAAAAGAAAGATTCCCAGTGGAAAAGGACCTTAAGATGCTTGATGACAGCAGCTGAATACAAACCAGTGTGTGCCCAGGTGGCCCAAGTGGCCACCAGCATCCTGGCTGAGACCAGCACTGGGGTGGGCAGGGCAGGGATTTTCCTCCTGTGCTGGGCACTGCTGAGGCTGCACCTCCAATCCTGGGGTCAGTTCTGGGTCAGAAAAAAGTTAATGAGGGGCTGGAGAGTGTCCAGAGAAGGGAATGGAGCTGGGGAAGGGTCTGGAGCAGAAGGAGAAGGTCTGGAGAGCATGGAGGAGGGGCTGGAGAAGATGGAGAAGGGGCTGGAGAAGTTGTGAGGAGCAGCTGAGGGCCCTGGAGGTGTTGATCCTGGAGCAGAGGAGGCTGAGGGGAGACCTTCTGGCTCTCTGCAACCCCCTGAGAGGAGGTTGGAGCCAGGGGGGTGGTAGGGCTCTGATCCCCAGGAACAAGGGATGGGACAAGAGGAAGGGCCTCAAGTTGTGCCAGGGGAGGTTTAGGTTGGAGCTGGGGAACAATTTCTCAATGCCTGGAAAGGGTTGTCAGGGCCTGGCCCAGGCTGCCCAGGGCAGGGCTGGAGTCCCCATCATCCCTGGAGGGGTTTCAGAGCCTGGAGATGTGGTGCTGAGGGACATGGGCTGGGGGTGGCTTTGTTCTGGGTTAATGGTTGGACTTGAGGATTCTAATTAATTTGACAACCTCAGATTTATTTATTTATTTTCATTTTTTCTGCGTTTTCTTCATGGCAAAGTCCATTTCTCTTCCAAGAAGCCATGTACCATCCACCAATGAGAAAGTGCTGAAACCAAGGGTTCCCAATTGCTGCAGCAGCTGCCAACATGGAAATGAGTCTTGTGCTCAACTGAGATGCTGTATTGTAGGAGCAAGAAATCTGAGCGCTGTTCAAATGGAACACAGCTCATTTAGAAGTGGGATGGATGCCAGCACAGGTCTGAGGAACAGCTCTTCTCACCCAGAATTGCTGTCACACGTGTATATGACAATTTTATATCTGTGGGACTTCAGTAAACGATGCTTCATCTTTGAAACAGGTGGGAAAAAGAAAAAAAAAATCTCTAGATTTATCTTTAGGTTCATCTCTAGACTAAATTTATGTGTCTACATATCACCAGCATCATCACATGAGCTGGGTGTGTGAGCTTCCATGAAGGAAAGTAGAGAGTAGGACAGCTCCTCAGCTGACTAAACAAACTAAGCTTAATCCCTCAAATACAGAGAGTAGAGAGAAAAATAAAACATAAGTGGAAGATGAGGGATGCCTGCATGTGACAGCTGATCTGAAAGAAAATATCCAGAGTTAGGGAAATGCTACACAAGCAAATTGTGATTCTCCTTCCCTCTTTCTTTTTGGTAATTCAAAAGTAAAATGAGTAGTAGGATCCAAAAAACTCCTCTTTTCTCTTATTTTCTTCACCCTCTTTCCTTCCCAGCTGCATCCAGTGCATCTACCTGAAATTCACCCTGAGTCAGCTGTTTAGAAAGCACTGTTTTGTTTTGGGTTTTATTTTTAAGGAAAAATTGTTCAAAGAAAGAGTTGTCAGACACTGGGATGAAGCTGCCCAGGGAGGTGGTGGAGTCCCCATCCCTGGACGTGTTTTAGGGTCGTTTAGATGTGGTGTTGGGGGATAAGGTTTAGGGGAGAACTTTGTAGAGTAGGAATGGGTTAGATTCAATGATCCAAAGGGCCTTTTCCAACCTGAAAGATTCTCTAATTCCAGGCCCAGCAGATTGGTGTGAAGATTCCACTCCCTTGCAGAAAGCTCCCTGGACCTTTACAGTCCCAGCCCTGAGCTCTCTCCTGGAGCTGAGCCCAGGGGCTGTGGGGCACACACCAGTTTGATCCTAACAAGCAAAGGAGGGCAAATTGTCTCTTTTTCTTCCTTGTCAACCACTCATTAAAAGTCTATGCATGACTGTACAAACCAGAGCAGTGGGTGTGCATGGCTCTTTCCACCTCTAGTTAATCAGTGTCAATGCTCCCCTGAGCACCTGGAATTACCAAAAAATGTGTGACCGTGGCCTCCCACTCGTGCCAGAAGCAATGATCCCTTCAGTGTTCCTTCAGCGGAGCACATTATTCTCCATCAGGTCCATGCCACCTCCAAACAGGGGGTGGGGGTGGGTGGGACGTGACAATTTGCCCAGTTTGGCCCAGTCTGCTCAGTGAATAATGAGGAAGGAACTTTCTTTCTGCATCAGAATTCAGCTCCACAGTCAGATCATTGAGGTTTGTTTTGAAAACCCACGTGATTCCCAGGTGGAATGATGGCATTGGCCCCACTGACCCTGGTGTTCAGCCATCAGACAGGGGATATGGAAGGAACAGACTTGAGTCTGAACAGGCTGAGACTGGAAATTAGATTTCCAGCCATTAGTGGTGTGAAGTTCTGGAGCTACATGTTTTTAAAAAGGAGTGTGAAAAGGCACTGAGTGAATCTGACAGTCAATATTTATGAGTATATAATTATCTGATTGGATGAAGACTTCAAAGCATGATATTTTTGGTTAATCATACTTGGGCATCCCACGGATCATCATCTTAAACTCATTCCTCTGAGCTTCTGCTGGTTCCTTTCAGGAGGCAGAAAAGGATTGTCATCCTCTTTATGGGTATCTTGGTTTGAAGGGAAAAGGATCCCTTTTTTAATTCCCTGGGAGCATCCAAGGACTGCTCCAGGTAAATACAGAGTGCATTTAGTGGTATGAACATCTCTCAGGTGTCTGCTGAATGTTCCTTGCTTACACATTCCTCATCAGGCCAATAAGCAATCTTGAAGTCAAGAAGGGATTTTCTCCCCAGATCAGATTGGCAGGAAAAAAATGGTTGTTTTGTTTTTCTTTCCTTTCCTTTTAAATTCCTCTGAGACGTAAGCTGGACCTTCTGATGGCTTCCATGTTCCAGAGGTTCTACACCTTGTAAAAAAGAGCCCTCAATGAAACCTGCAGCTTTCTAGGTCTCTTCCTACAGCAAATGGGGCTTTTTGAGAAGTCTACTATGAAAAAGGAAGAGGAAGAGGAAGAGGAAGAGGAAGAGGAAGAGGAAGAGGAAGAGGAAAGGGAAAGAGAGAGAGAGAGAGAAAGAGAAAGAGAAAGAAAGAGAAAGAGAAAGAGAAAGAGAAAGAGAAAGAGAAAGAGAAAGAGAAAGAGAAAGAGAAAGAGAAAGAGAAAGAGAAAGAGAAAGAGAAAGAGAAAGAGAAAGAGAAAAGAAAGAGGAAAAGGAAAAGGAAAAGGAAAAGAAGAAAGAGAAAGAGAAAGAAAAAGAAAAAAGGAAAAGGAAAAAAGGAAGCAAAAAAGGATTTTATGATGGAAGTCTACGGTTTATTCACTGACAGTAGGAGGCATGTTGGGGCTGGTGGCACAGAAGCAGTGTCTATAAATTGGCTGCCTGGGATCTGCTTTAAACCTCCCTTACGTTTGCTGCAGCACCCTATAAACAGTTATAAACACCTTCTAGAGACCCATCCCTGTGAATGAAGGGATGTGATATCCAACTGCCTTTTGGATGCTGGACTTTGATCCATAATTTGGGACATAGATCTCTGGCATCCCTAAAGCAAGTCTGGGGGGAAGGTGACCTCCATCTTCACAAAACTGAAGGAATCCAGAGATGCTTCAGGATGGATTTAGGAGCTGGGCTGGGAAAGAGGAGATCTGAATCTTTCAAGCTGCATTGTGAGGCCAAATCCACTTCTCAGCCTCTCTCAGGTTTGTAGAAAATGATTAGGCTGCCCCATCAGAAAGCCCTCGATGCTTAATGGAAGCAGGAAATTAGTTTATGGCAATTAAACAACATCTACAACCTCATCTCCCTGAAATGGCCTCTAAGTGTTTTTAGATAAGCAGAGGCTGCTCTTTCCCACATCGTTTCTTATCACACTGGATGAATATCCCTGACTAAGATGATACTTTTATTTCCCTTTCCAAATATATGACCAATAGGTTGCTTCCATTAATCTCAGAGGGGAATATGAACTCCCAGGGCTTCAAAGAGGAGAGCTGGCAATTTGTCAATTTTCAGGATTAATTTCATTGCTGTCTTTTTTTAAAAGAAATGTAATTGCAACACACTTCAGATTTAAAGAACATCTTTTAAAAGGGCAAGTGCATTTTCCTACACAGCCTGAGCTCCAGACCGATTTGTTTATTAGAGATTTTCCTGTGTCTAAACCTCTGCACAGCAGCAGGGGCTCCAGCTTGATGTTAGGTAATCAATGAACATGAAAAGCAGGAGGGAGTAAAAAAGGATTTGGTGCCATTTTGGGTTTTAATCTGTTTCCCTTTCTACCTTTTATTTTAAACCTGGTAGTAGTAGTAGTAATAATAATAATAATAATAATAATAATTTAAAAAAAAAAAGAAAAAAAGAAAGAATATGTTTGTCCTATAAGCATCTATGGTGAAGAAATATCCAGTACAATTCCCAGTTTTAGCAGCATGGATGACAATAATTTCATAGGGTGTTTGATGGTCATCATCCTTTGAAAGGGAGACAACACCCTTTCTGTTGAAGCAGACAGAAAGAAAAAAAATTTGTGGTGGTAATGGTGTTAATCCATGAAGCCATTCCAGTACATGAATCAATTTGCATAAAACTATTACTCCCATCTGGTGAATTCTCCAACAGAGATTTGGAAGTTTCCATCTGCTGTTTGCTTTGAGACATTAGCAGAAGAAATTGAGCTTTTGTCAATTTTGTTTGGAAAAAAAAGCTGTGAGAAATCTCAATGAAATAAATTGGGCTTTTTTGTCTCAATAATTCAGCTGAAGAGAAACATCTTTGATCTTTCCTGAAATTGAAATGTTCTTGTCTGACTTGTTGAAATGAAACTTTGCTTGGGATTTTATTTTTTTTTTCTTCGTTAAACTGTGTCTGTCTGATGTGGTGTGTTACAAGTAGAGACTCCAAAGTGGTTTGAATATTTTTCTTTTTGTAGAAGGAAAGCTTTATGGTCAGACTGCATCTCTTGTCATGCCCCAAGTAAAACTCTGTCAGAAGAATTCATGCCCTGTAAAAAGCACACGATGAGAAAAGTCTTCCAGGAATTTCATTCCACAAGAGTGAATGAAATTTTCAACTACAGCTCCCAGATAGCAATTCTTTAATAGGAAAATACTATTCAACTGATTGGAATTAAAGTACCTCCCGCCAGCACAGCAAAACAAAAATGTTCTGATATGATTTGCCTCGTAGACACTATCAATACATTTACCATCTTCTTCAGGATGTTTTAATTTTACAGGACTGCATTTTCTGCCCAGAAAAATGTTTAGCTATCAAAAACCTAACTCTTGCTATCCATTTAAGCTTATTTTAGAGTTTAAGTTTCAGGAAAGACAGTGTAGGAACTCTGTCTAATGCTCTAGAAACGCTATCTTTTTATATCATAGAATCATGGAATGGTTTGGGTTGGAAGGAACCTTCAAGATCATCCAGTCCCAACCCCCTGCATGGTCAGGGACACCTCCCCCAGCCCAGGGTGCTCCAAGCCCCATCCAACCTTCAACACTGCCAGGGATGGGGCAGCCACAGCTTCATTGGGCAACCTGGGCAACCAGGGGCTCAGCACCCTCTAATTAAATAATTTCTTCCTCATCTCCAACCTCAATCTCACCTGTTTAAGTTTGAAACCATTTCATTTGTCCTCTTGCTACACACCTGTATGAAAAGCCCTCCCCAGCTTTCTTGTAGCCCCTTCAGATATTGGGAGGTTGCTCTGAGCTCACCTGGGAGCCTCCTCTTCTCCAGGCTGAACAACCCCAATCCCTCAGCCTGGCTTCCCAGGGAGGTGCTCAGCCCTCTGAGCATTTGAGTGGCTCAAATATATCTCCTGGGTTCACACACACAGACACATCCATCCATGTATATACACACATATATATATATATAGTACAGTACTATAGGAATTATGTCTATATTTTTTACTGTATCTGGCATGAAGGGGTCACAGTTCTGAATGGAAGCCATAAACATCTCAATAAAATAATAACTGAATACTTTAAGAGCCATACAGCTTTACAGCCAGCTCCTTATTCAATGACCTTGCCTCTGCACCAGGAGTGGGGTTACTTGGCCAGAAAAAGGGATCAAAACTTGGCCCCATAATCTAGGGCTTGGACCCTTGAGGCCGAGGCTTGGCACAGCTTTGAAAGGTTTGGCAGCTGATGCAGTTTGATGATGGGAAAAGACTTCTGGCTTGATGTACTGGACAGATCCTGGAATATGGCATCAACCTGTGGCCATGTGTTCAGGAGAACAGCCCAGTTGGGAATATTCACCAGACACCATGTCCCAATTTAACTCGAGCCACTGTCAGGCTGCCACAAACTCAGGAAAGGGGGAAAATAGCATCACCAGTTCCTCTCAGGTCATTTAATGTGGAAAAAACAAAAACAAAACAAAACAAAACAAAACAAGAAGGCTGGGAAGGTAGACAAGGGGATCCTAGTTACAACAGAGCACCTGAGGTGTTTCTCCTGGAGTCCTGCCAGGAGCAGGAGAAAGTGTTGTGTTTGGTTCCTATGCACAGAAGTGAGAGCCTGGTGAGGCTTGGATTCCCCTCTCAAAACGTATGAAAGTTCTAAAAAAAAAACCCCAAAAACATACATACACACAGAGCTGGCTGCCCCTTTTTTTCTAGGCACTGGAAGTCAGACTGTCATCTGGGTCAGATTTCCTCTTGGCTCTGGAGATGGCTGGCTCTCCCATCCAAGTCTGCTAGCCAATGGCAACAGAAACTTTATCATGACTCGACTTTTAATTGAGTTTGCTGCTTCCTTCTGCAGCAGCCACAACAGGTTTGGTCTGCTGGTTGTGAGTGGGTTTGCAAACAACACCCAAAATGTTCCAGAACAGCAAATCTACACAAATAGGACATATTTGCTTCTGTTCTTTCAACCCCAGAAACAATAATATTAATACCCTGGCTGATTTATAAATAGAAACTGGAGAACCCTTTGGAACTGACTCCATATCCGCTTTGACTGGATGGATGCAGGGTTTATACTTGCTGGAAGCTAAAAGTCTAGGAACGTATCAGGAGTTACAGCAAAAGAGAGGAAGATGAAGGTAGAAGTGTCCCTGGGTGAGGAAAAACCTTTTTCTTCTCTGCCAGCTGCTGCTGTGGCTACTTGTGCCTGGGAAGAGGGAATGGAGACCTGAGAGCCAAAGAGAAGGGAGGAGAAGGGGAGATGGGAGGTGCCTGAGGAAGTGTTCAAGGTGATGTAGCCCAGAAGAAGGAGGGAAGACCTCATTGGCATTTTTTTTGCTACAAGTCTGAGCATCATAGAACCAAAGAGTCATAGAATGGTTTGGGTTGGAAGGGACCTTCAAGATCATCAAGATCCAACCCCATTTCTCTATGGGCAGGCATACCTCCCACTAGACCAGGTTTCACAAGGCATCATCCAGCCTGGCCTTAAACTCTTCCAGGGATGGGGCATCAACAACCTCCCTAGGCAACCTATTCCAGTGTTTTACTACCCTCATGGTGAAGAATCTTTCCCTAATCCATGGCATATTCCCCAATATCAAGTTTTCTTCTCTTTCCAGGTGATGGGATGAGACAAAGAAGCGGGCAACAAGGGAAGGAGGATGTTGGCAGCCAAAGCAGAGGACAAACTACTTGGTAAAGCATTTTTCTGGGGAGCAGAGTGATGCCTTACAACATGGGAGAGGTGTGAAGAGGTGAGAAGAGGAGAAGCTTGGAGATTCAGGGTGACAGAGCCATGGTGTTCTCCCTTCCTCAGATCCTCTGCCCCTCATACTGGTGGAATAGGAGAGCAATGGTATTACTGGGACAACTGCAGAGCCAAAAGGCTCTTGGGCTCAGCTGCTGAGCTCCAGGACCTTCTCTGAGGCAATCGAGAGGCAGGATGGACAAAGTGCAGGAAGAGAGACAGAAGGTGTTGCCCAAGGTCAGAGGGAAGGTCAGTGAAACCCAGTGCTATGCAATCACAGCAACGTTCTAACACGAGGCCATGGTATTTAATTCCCGTGCCTGACCCCCTCTCCTTCCTTTTCCCACTTCATTATGCAGTCAGTAAAACATGTCAGGCTCTGCCTGCTGGCCCTGAGGCCAAGTTACACACCATGACTCATGTCCACACACAGAAACTCTTTTCTTACTCTCCCTCCAAAGAAGAAAATGGTTACATCCAAACTGCCCCTCGGGAATTGTCCCTGGCTCTTGCTACCTCCTGAGTAAGGGTTCTTCCCAAAATCAGGGCTGTGTCTACATCTAGGCTGGGTCTGGTTTTTTTTCTAGTGGGTGTGTTAGCACTATGTCTTTTTTTTCCTGGGTTAGAAGGAGACAGTTGCAGATGGGATCTCCCTGAGACACCAACAATTATTTCAGCTCAAAGGTCTTCCAGTGTTTCACAACAATGAATGAATGAACACCACTGTCCTTTTTTTTTATGGGTGAAAGCCATCAGGGATAATGGGATTAAGAGGCTCAGTCAAACTATAGAAACTGTAATAGATGGAGCAATAACTAGGATTCATATCTCCAGACTTTTAGACAAATCTTTATTTACTATAATGTGTAAGCACTTTTGGCAGCTCAGTGTCTCCCTTCCAGATTCAATAAATATCCAGACTGAAATCACAAATTTCCTTTTTTTTTTCTTTTCCTTTTTTTCAAGCTTCTCTGCCCACATCCTTCATATAAGTAAAGATGCATGTTCACGTGGCTATATATATAATTGAGAAAATTCCACATAGCAAGCTGTGCATTGTCTCATGAATAGCAAGTTGCTGGCACGTCCTCTAAGGCTTGAGTATATGGGGTCAAAATACATTTAAAATAATGGACCTTGTTTTGAGATGGCAGCAGATGAGGAAGATGTGCACAAGCCATGTCCAAGGGCTGAGCTGTCACTGGATAACCTAGTGCCCATCTGGGGCAAAACTGCTGATAATGGGAAAAATACATCCAAAGCCAACAAGGAGTAAATAAATCATGGTCACCAAAATGGTCTGTGGGAAGGCAATCTTTGGAATGTCTAAGATAGAGCAGAACTACAAAGCCAAGATTTTGGGTGGAATTTATGTAAATGATGAGAGATGAGAGCAGGAATGCAACTCTACAATAAGTAATGACAGACAGATTTCGCTCAGAAGAACGTAGATGGTTTTTTTTTATCTCTGTCTAGTTTGAATTTCCCCTGGATTGTTCATGGTCTGCTTGACATCTTTCTCTCAACATGTGTTGCAATGACAGGCCAGCCAGGGAGATGCTCATGGGCACAAAACTACAGGAAATACCAAGAGAAGAGGATGTCCTCTCTGACAGCTTGTTTCTTGCCATTTCTCTTGTCATTGAAGTCTTAATGTTCTTTAAGTGACTCCCCTGCATAAAGCTGGATTGTTTGAACTTCAGCTTAATCTTAATCTTAATCCTCATCTTCAATTTAATCCATCTGAGGAGGTTTTCTTGTTCCCAGGGCATTTGTCAAATATTTCCTTCAGGCTGCCTCTGAGCCGTGTCTCAGTGTTGCATTATTTTCTCTTTTCCCTCAGATGCAGAAGGGTTATCAAACAGGGGCCAGAAGCATGATGGGGTTGAAGAACTCCACTGAAGTCACACCTTACATTATCAGCAGAGGCAGAAGTAGGAAAAGTTCTCCACAGGTTGATCTTCAACTTGTGGTGGCCACCTACACAGCATTTCCTGCTGGAAACCTTACAAGAGGATTCCTCTGTAATGATTTTTGGCTTGTTCTCCACCCTCCCCTGTTATTTGGCCTGACACAACACTCCCTGATGTTGTAGAAGGGATGGCACGGAAGAGGTAGGTGGTTGCTTTACTCTAAATCTATGGCAAGAAGTCAGAGATGACTCAAAGCAGATGTGATGACATCGTGGTCCCCAAGAAACTTGATACCAACCATCAGATTTATACAATACCAACAACTCTCATTCTACAACTACAAAACAACACAGTCTGCTGGAAAGTTCTCTGTTTCCAGCATGGATTAGTCACCCTTCTGGTAAGGCATTGGCAGCTCTGATAGATGGTCAGGCCAACAGGTGGGGCTGGACATACCAGGGACCTTACTTCATCCCACTGCTCTGCCAATCCCAGGACACATCCTTCCTGGTGGCTGGAGATCACCCCAGCTTCCAGAGAAGAAGCCTTGGTCAACACATTCTTCAGCTTAAGGTGTGAGAGCACAAGCACAGCCCTGCAGCCTGGCTGCTCTTCTGGTGACACACAACATTTTCCTTCCTCTCCTTGCTTATTCATGGTTTTTAAGGGTTGCCCAGCATTTTTTTTTTTCAGTGAATGGGTGAGAATTTCCATTTTCTGGTTGAATTCAGATTTTTTTCTTACTCCTTAGCCTTCCTGTCGTTGCCATCTGATAATTTTTCTTTCCCCAGAAACTGCTTATAAAGATTTAATAGGAGCTGCAAGAGCCTCTATCACTTTTGCTTGAAGAAATAATATATTTCAGCATTAAATGACAAGGAGAGACAATTTAAAAGCACCTTCAATGAAAGATGAGAACACTACGAAGCCAAACTTCGCTTTTGTTAGCAAGTGCTTCACTTGTGACCACATTGTCATGTTCATGGGATTGGAACATCAAATTTTTGCAAATCAGGAAATGCCAGAAAAAACATCTTCTCTTGTTAGGATTCCATCTTCAGCCACAAGGTCCAAATGTTTTTTGGGACCCCAGCCAAAGTTGGAGGGATGGACTTGACTGACAGCTCAATTTTGTTGGCTGAGTCTTGTAGGCTGCAGAAGGAACGTTTCAACCAGCATCCTAAAATCACTCACTTGGTTATTCCTTCTGCTGGTAGGGATTGGACAAGAACTCTGGAGATCACCGAGTCCAACTCCCAAGTTAAAGCAGGTTCACCTGGAGAAAAATTGCCCAAGATTGCATCCAGGCAGGTTTTAAATATCTCCAGAGAAAGAGGTTCCACTACCTCTCTGGACGGCCTGTTCCAAGCTCTGTCACCTTCAAAGTAAATAAGTTTTTTCCTCCTGTTTGGGTGGAACTTCTTGTGTTCCAGCTTGTTCCCATTTCCTCTCACTGGGCACTACTGAAAAGAATCTGTCCCCAGCTCTTGACCTCTTCTCTTCATACATTTATGAGCACTGATAAGATCCCTTCTCAATCTTCTCTCTCCTGGCTCATCAGACCCAAGTGTCTTAAGCTTCCCTCATAAGAGAGATGCTCCAGTCCTCATTTTTGTAGCTCTTTACCTTGCTTGTACTGGGAAGCCCAGAACTGGACCCAATACTCCATCTGCATCCTCCCTAGGGCAGAACAAAGGGGAAAAGAACCTTCCTTGACCTGCTGGCCTCATTCTTCTTAATGCAACCCAGGATGCCATTGCCCACATTGCTGTCCCATGGAGAACTTCTTGTCCACCAGAACTCCCAGGTCCTTCTCCCCAGAACGACTTTCCAGCAGATCAACCCCTAATCTGGACTGGTACCTGGGGTTATTCCTCCCTGGGTGGAGAACATTTCTGATGAATTTCATGAGGTTCCTCTCTGCCCAGCTCTGCAGCCTGGCCAGGTCTCCTTCAGCTCTCTGCCCAGCTATTTAACTCTGAAAATGAGGAAATAATTACCTCCTCCACCTTTGCTTAATTTTCTGATGTTTCAGTGTGTTAACCTGACCCGTGGAGGAATCTGATGGATGCCAAACAGGGTCAAAGTAAGAGGCAGGAAAGTTTGGCCCAACAGTGGATGGTGGCAGCAGGTGGGAGGAGGGAATGTACCTTTTCTCCTCCAGAAATAGTCAGCTGGCATCTTGGCTGACTCAGTTTCAAGACATTTTACCCCAAACCAGATCAGACCAATTGCTCTTTGTTTCTCTTCTACAGTTGTAAAGGGAACATCAGACTCTGGAGTAACTCTTTCCAGTGAGCTGTCTGATTTTCACTAAAAATGACCTTGAAGAGAAGGTGTTACTAAATTTTTTTTGGTATGTGGAGACTGCAAGATGTACAGAAAACCCCCAGACCTCCCCAGGATTTTGGGTGGTGAGATGTCTACGATCTCTTCAAGTTTCTTCAAGTTTTGTAAATGAAAGTCACATTTTTTTCAGTTTCTCTTCTGTTTTGGAGCCCATTTCTTGGTTTCAGTGCTCTGGCTGCCAGGTTGAAGTACAGCTCTCTGCAGTTTAAGCTGAGGAGGTTAATGGATCCAACTCCAGAATCTGTTTACCTTGGAGTTTTTTAAATGTCATGCAGTGGTTTCCATTGCTCCTGGCTCTCAAAGTTATTTTTAATAGTAGCAGCAGTATAGCACACAAGTGTCCCACTTTATAACAGAGACTCATTATCTTAAATTCTTACCAGAGTGTCACCCAACAGTTTTAGGAAATCATAAACTTGCTTGTTAAAAATAAAATTAAAATACCTAAGGCTTTTGTAGCTTTTATTGTTGCTTTTTGCTTTTATTTTGGCTTCTAGATTTTGGAGTTTTGGGGAAATCATATTGCCAAGAAACTCCCTGCAACAATTACACTTCCAGTTGTTATTCCACCTGGCATGGGGCTCTGCTCTCTCCTCAGTGTGTGCAAACTGTCACGTTACAGCTCTGTAGGACAAAGGATTCTCGGAAAGTTTTCCCATCTGCATGGCAGATGAGGCAACTAATAGATTATCATCAAAGTCAGGATTAATTTACTTAAATATCAGTGCTCAGCACCACTTCCTACCCTGAGATGTTTCACCTAGCCCTCACCTTCCAGCCCCAAACAGCATCATGTCTACAGCCTCAATGGGACAACCCATAAACCCTGGTTTTGGGGATGTCCTATTACTAAACTTGCATTCCTAAATGTTTAATTCCTGAATTACTAAATGTGCAACCCTATTACCAAATGTGCATGAAGCTGTGGGGGCTGAATGTTCGTTGTCACACGAGTTGAATCACCCTGGGCTCTGCTCATGGTTTTATTTATGATAAAAATAATGGGAGCTTCGATGCCACAGAAACGAATAAGAAAGACCTGGACCTGGTGGAGCTGGTCAAGAGGAGGCCCCAAAAATGATCCCAGGGCTTGAGCAGCTCTGCTGTGAGGAAAGGCTGAGAGAGTTGGGGTTGTTCAGTCTGGAGAGGAAAAGGCTCCAGAGAGACCTTATTGGGGTTTTTACTACTTAAAGGGGCTGATAAGAAAGATGGGGAAAAACTTTTTAGCAGGGCTTGTAGTGACAGGAGAAGAGATGATGGATTTAAATTAAAAGAGGGGAGATTCAGACCAGATCTAAGGAAGAAATTTTTTGTGAGGAGGATGGTGAAACTTAAAGCCAGGCTACTCAGAGCTGGTAAATGCCCCATTCCTGGATCCTGGAAACATTAAGGGTCAGGGTGGATGAGGCTCTGAGCAACCTCATCTAGTTGTAGATGTCCCTGCTCACTGCAGGGGGATTGGATTAGGTGACTTCTTGAGGCCTTTTCCAATTCAAACCATTCTATTAATCTATGAATACATCTGCACGAAGATTTCCTACTCATTAACTGAACTCTGCTTCCCAAGAAATATTCTTGAAGATATTTTGTGCAACACCTGTTCTGCATTGTCATTTTTACAGTCAGGTCTCCCACTCCTTGAAAACATACCCAGAAGCTCTTTTGGTTATTAAATTGGTGATTTCAGAGTCATTTGCACTCCAATTAAGTTACTCTGATTTGCTGCAGGTAAATTTCTACATGGAGCTAATTTCGATGCAGCACAGCACATCCCAACAGTTCATTTACTTCTGTTTCTATTCCAGGCACTGCCTCAGGTTTGTTTTTTTGCCTAACAGATCATGGCCAAGACTCATAGGAGTCAGGAAAATTGCAAACATTGCACTGATAACACCACCACAGTGCAATGCAAAATGGAAAAAGCAGCAGAAGCTTCCTGACACCTGCTAGCTCTATTATGCTTTAAATATCAGCTTTCTCTGCCAAATCCATGCTTTCTGCTTGTCAAGATGAGTTCTCAGAACCAAAACATATTGCCAGGTTTTCCAAACATGCTGTTGTGAGCCTGAGCTTTTTAGAAATGATCATTCCCTTTGGGTTTAGAAAAGAGCAGAGATTTTGGTGCCTGGAAAGGACATGAAAAGGTGGCTGAATTCTCTGGTGAAAAAAAATTACCCCCCAAAGTACAAGAACTCCTAGTTTACTAGCACTGCCAGGTCTTCCAGAAGTTTCTGAGATTTAAATATCATCTTAATTTGAGTTGCCAAGCCCTGCCAATTTTACAAATGTCTTTACTTTTCAAAAGGCATTAACTTGGAAATGGGTTGCTGCTTTTTGCAGGTGTTTCTCTGCTGGCATATGTGCCTGTGTATGTTTACAGAGAGATGCCTGAATATGTTTAAATGTTGTATCCCATCCCTACCATGGGAAATTGGATGTTATCCATCCTGTGAGTAAGCCTTAGCCTCACAGTTCAATATTCTGTTCATACCAATCCAAATTTTTCTCATCTTCTCCTCTTGGTGGTTGGATGTTTTTCATGAGGTGGAGATCCATGAGTGTTAACATTTATTAACCCAGGTTGGATCCCTGCTGATTTTGTCAAGATGCAGCCTCCTTACAATAAGATGCTTGTGCAGAAAGCCTCCTCCACTCACTCCATCATCTATTGCCAATGACACAATGGCAGCTCTGGTCAGGCTGTCATAGGACTCATAAAAAAGTGGCAAGCCCATAGAAAATCATTTGATAATTAAAAAAAAATAAAAATAAAATAATGTATGAATACTTCTCTGTATCCCACTCAACTTTTATTAATCACTTGGAATAAAAGATGCAAAAAAAAAAAAAAAATGCCCGTGTAGATGTGGAAGAATGAACAGGCTTTGAATGGCTAAAATGCAAATGTCAAACTATCTGGGATACCACTGGGATACCCAGAACTCCAAAACTTGCTAGGCAATATAAATTAAATAACTGAAAAGAGTAGAATTTCATTCTCTGGGTAAGTTCAGCACTGATCTCAACAAATGAGGGGTAAGGCCAGGTAACCAGAGAACAGGAGGCAATGCTATTTCCCCTATTTATAGAAATAATTTTTTTATAACATTTAAAAAAAGAAACCAAGAGGAAGACTTGAATATACAGGCAGATATTCATGTGATTTTCTACTTTCTTTTTTTTTTTTTTTTTCCCCTTCTGATGAA
>JAAWXA010000079.1:247374-326424 GCA_038090715.1 Florisuga fusca
GAGTAGGACCAAAGATGGTCCGAGGTGACAAAAAGGCCTTTTCTAAGTCCATTGGTGACAAAAGGAAGTCTGGGGTTGATTGCTCAATGAGAGAGGGTGACCTGGTTACTGAGGACATGGAAGAGGCTCAGGTATTGAACACCTTCTCCATCTCAGACTTCACTAGCAAGACCAATCTTCAGGAATCCCAGGTCCCAAAAATCAAAGGGAAAGGCTGAAGCAAGGAAGATGTAGCTTTGCTAGAAGATGACTAGGACAGGGAGCACTTAAGCAATTTAGACTTGTATAAATCCATGGATCTTAGTAGGATGCACCCAGAAGTGGTGATGTAGGAGCTGGCAGAGGTCACTGCAAGGCCACTCTCAATAATCTCTGCTCAATCTTGGCAACTGGGAGAGGTGCCTGCAGACAGAAGAAAAGCAAATTTCATTCATGTCTTCAAGAAGAGCAAGAAGGAGGACCCAGGGAACTATAGACTGGTCAGTCTCGCCTCAACTCCTGGAAAGGTGATGNGCAAAAAAAAAAAAAAAATGCCCGTGTAGATGTGGAAGAATGAACAGGCTTTGAATGGCTAAAATGCAAATGTCAAACTATCTGGGATACCACTGGGATACCCAGAACTCCAAAACTTGCTAGGCAATATAAATTAAATAACTGAAAAGAGTAGAATTTCATTCTCTGGGTAAGTTCAGCACTGATCTCAACAAATGAGGGGTAAGGCCAGGTAACCAGAGAACAGGAGGCAATGCTATTTCCCCTATTTATAGAAATAATTTTTTTATAACATTTAAAAAAAGAAACCAAGAGGAAGACTTGAATATACAGGCAGATATTCATGTGATTTTCTACTTTCTTTTTTTTTTTTTTTTTCCCCTTCTGATGAAGGGATAGTTCTAATGCAGAAAGTGCTGTTCTGTAACTCCCAGCGTGTGGAAAGCTGAATGTGGAAATGATGAAGGAGAATTTTGGCTGCCTGGCCTTCCATGTGTGAAAAGACTTAAGAGGTTTGGATGTCATCTTGTTTTTCCTTTGCTGACTGAGGAATCTGATCCAATCTCTCAGTGAGGCTTTTTCCGTTTTAGATTGGCTGTGGAAAAAAAAAAAAAAAAAAAAGAAAGAAAGAAAGAAAGAAAAAAAAATAACCTTTTGAAACATTTGAAACTGTTTTGCTTATGATTGTCCCATCAGTGAAGGGGATTTTGCACCTCTAAATAGGACTGGCAGAGCAACCCAGCAGCCTTCCTGCTGGCGTGTGTGAATGTATCAGGCTCTTAAAATGTGAGTTAGGAGCACAAAAATAACAGGCTGCTGTGGCTGTTATTCAGGGAGATGGATCCTGAGAGCTGCAGAGCCTCCTGGCTCAATGCTGAGGGTGTAAGGCTCAGCTGGTACAAAGGGGTGAGCTCTTCCCTTGATAAATCCCTAGAATTCCTTGTTCTAAGGAACCTGCAAATCTGGCTATGACGCTGACTTTAAACCTTTTCTCCACCCTTTTCTTAGAGTCTTCCCTGTGGCACCATCCTCCTTGCACTGCCTTGCTGCCAGCATTAACCAGTTGGCCAGGAGTCCCATCAAGTCACTGAGCAATTGATTAAATTTAATTAATTAATTAATTATTAATAAATATTTATACTACTAATAAAATAACCCGGCAATTCCCATTCTCACACTGCTTGCAGGGTTATTAACCAGCACTGGAAACCATCACTCCTCCATCTTTCTAACTACCACTGATTGTTAAAGATAAATTGCAGCCTAAGAGGGAGGTGTTTCCACGTTGCAGGATGTTTATTTTGGGAAAGATTTTATTGAAGACAAATAGAAAGTTGAGGGCTATGCCGTGCCTCTCTCCTGCCCTGCCAAATCCCTCCGTCCTCACCAGTGTGGAATAAAAGGAGAGTCCAACCCCAGAAACGTGTGACAGCCATTAATTTTTTGGCATTTTTGTCCCTTCTAACACGCAAGACAGAACGAGGTTTATTGGTTTAACAAGTCGGAAGGAACTTTCTGGGCTTTTTATAACTTTGAAGAACATTCAGCCCATGGTGTGGAAGTTTTTGTAACATGTAGCATATCGGAGGCCCCCTGCAAATGGCCAACAAATATCAAGTGATTTCATTATGAAGAATTCAATCAATTCCATTCATACCTGGAATGATACGAGGATCATGAATACAGGATATAAAGGCTCAGTGGTTGTTACATGACAGTGTCTTAGGACGACTGTTCCATGGACTCTGTTTTTGTTCCATCTCTGGAGGGCATGGTGCCCACATTGACAGGTGGAGGTCTTTTATCCTGCAGGTAAGCCTTATTCTTCCCTTTATTTCCCAAAATATCTTCTTCTTCCACCCACTGACTCCCTGGAGGTTTGTGTCATCAGCAAACTTCCCCAGGGTACACTCTGCTCCATCACCCGGATGATCAATGAAGAAAGGCAACAAAGCTGGGGGAAGGTTTGGAAAATATCCCTTCTGAGGACTGACTGAGGGCATTGGGGAAGAAGAAGGCTGTGGGGAGACCTTCTCACTCTTTACAAACACCTGCAAGGAGGCTGTAGGGAGAGTGGGGTTGGTCTCTTCTCACTGGTGACAGAGGACAGGCCAAGGGGAAATGGCTTCAAGTTGCAGCAGGGGAGATTTAGGTTGGGTAGTAGGAGAAATTTCTTTACAGAAAGGGTTGTTAAGCACTGGAAGAGGCTCCCCAGGGAGGTGGTTGTGTCTCCAGCCCTGAATGTGTTTAAAAATCACTTGGATGGTGCTTGGGGCATGGTTTATTCTTGGCTCACCAGGTATAGGGTAATAGGATTAGGACAAGGAACTTGAAGATCTTTTCCAACCTGAGCACTTCTATGATTCCATGTTAAACAGGATTGGACCTAGTATTAACCTTTAGTGTCTGCTTCTCTAGAACATACATCAACAGTTTGGGGTTTTTTTGGTTTGGTTTGGTTTCGTTTGTTTTTTTTTTTCCTATGAGAATCCTGTAAAGATCTTACTGAAGTTTAGGTAAATAATATCCACAGCTCTCCTCTCCTCTACCAGGCAGTCATTTCATTGTAGAAGTTTATCAGCTTGGTCAGATATGACTTTCTCCATGTTGACTACTCCTGATGATTTTCCTGCCCTTAACTGGTCTCCAGGACTAGCTGCTCCATCACCTTTCCAGGAGTTGAGGCGAGACTGACCAGTCTATAGTTCCCTGGGTCCTCCTTCTTGCTCTTCTTGAAGACATGAATGAAATTTGCTTTTCTTCTGTCTGCAGGCACCTCTCCCAGTTGCCAAGATTGAGCAGAGATTATTGAGAGTGGCCTTGCAGTGACCTCTGCCAGCTCCTACATCACCACTTCTGGGTGCATCCTACTAAGATCCATGGATTTATACAAGTCTAAATTGCTTAAGTGCTCCCTGTCCTAGTCATCTTCTAGCAAAGCTACATCTTCCTTGCTTCAGCCTTTCCCTTTGATTTTTGGGACCTGGGATTCCTGAAGATTGGTCTTGCTAGTGAAGTCTGAGATGGAGAAGGTGTTCAATACCTGAGCCTCTTCCATGTCCTCAGTAACCAGGTCACCCTCTCTCATTGAGCAATCAACCCCAGACTTCCTTTTGTCACCAATGGACTTAGAAAAGGCCTTTTTGTCACCTCGGACCATCTTTGGTCCTACTCAGCTCCATCTGAGCTTTTCTAACTCTTTCCCTGGATGTTCAGTCAATGTTTTTGTAGGCCTCCCAGGTTACCCATCCCTGCTTCCAGACTCTTCGTGCTTCCTTCTTCTGTTTGAATTGGGCTGGGAGCTCTTTGTCCACCCATCCAGGAATTTTTGACTGAGTTTTTTATTTTTGGGGTATCTCTGGAAGGTACCATCACCTTGAGGCCTGCCTGTCCCTCCTGCTCACTCTACTCAGGGTGTCACAATACCTCGACCTTCTTCTGGCAGGTGCTTTGTGGCCAAATGTGGTTACAGGAGCAAAGATAGAGAAGGCAAATTGCTTAAAATAAGAATAAGCAGCAGTCAACACGCTAAAAACCACTTGGTCTGAAGGAGAATCAGGTCCTTACTGTTATCAGTATGGAAATGACAGATTTCTTTGGCATCTTGCCTCAGAATTCTCAGTGCAATGGCTCATGGTTCATGGAGCTTTGGGAAGAAACCATAACCTGAAAAAGATTGCACCATGGCCTGGGGAAGTGACATGTGCTCTTTGTGGTGGGACAGTGGAGAGCACATCAGAGGGACCTGTCCTACCCAGCACCCAAGGCTGATTTTATTTAAGGCAGAGAATACTTCAGTGTTTCCTTCATTGCTTTTCAGCAGTGTCTCCATGCTGAGTCCTCTGTACACCACTCAGATATTTTATCTGCTGCTTCACACCCAATGCAGGATGACCACCACCTCTCACACCCTATTTTTTTTCTGGGTTCCCAAGAAAATCCACCTAATTTTGCTACCTGTTAGTGTCTATTGACACATTTGTTCATTCCCTACTACCTTCCCCTCAACCACCTTTTTAAAACACAACAGTTGGTGTCAGCTCATGTTGTGAGATGTAGTTGGGTAGAGGCATCTCACAGCTACAGGGGCCCCAGAAATTTTGCAGAAAGAGCTCCCCAAAGAGAAAACTGACTAATAACTCCCCTAAGGTGAAGAAGAAGAAGAATTTCACCCTTCACAGGCATCAGAGGATCTCCACATGGGAGAGCCACTTTAAACCAAACTTCTTTGTTTTCACTGCTGCTGTTTCCAAATTACAGCAGAGCCTCATTGTTAGTCCCAGCCCTGGATGTCATCAACACACTCTCTCCGGGATAATTTTTCAACACATTCTACCACCTCTTCATACATAGTTTCCCTCTTAAAGACCTTTTAAGTGCAGCAATTCAAAATCCAGCCCACTCCTTCTTCCTCTGGTGAGGCTCTTTGGGCAAACTCTTCACACGTTCATGCTACAGTAGAGAAACTTGAACTTCTGGAAATAACTTTGGCAGCCACTTGGCAGTTAGTGACAATTTCACTTCATACCATAGAAACATATCCAAGAAAAAAAAAGCACAATCTTGTGGACATTTCTTTTCACTACTATTGCCAGTTAAATCAAAATATTGTGTTCAAGGTTTTTTTTCTCAGCTTTCCGTGCTTCTATCTGCATAATGTCTGTAGAGTTTTCTTTTTCCTTCTTTTCTATTTTTTTTTTCCTTTTTAAAGTTTTATTTTATTTTTAATTGCAACATTTTTAAAGCATGTGTGAGTTAGTTTGAAGAGTTATTATTAATGTCTTAACAATGTCTTGTTCAACCTGGAGAAGAGGAGGCTCCCAGGTGAGCTCAGAGCAACCTTCCAATATCTGAAGGGGCTACAAGAAAGCTGGGGGAGGGCTTTGGACACAGGTGTGTAGTGAGGGGAGAAGAGAAAAAGGTTTAAAACTTGAAGCGGGGAGATTTAGGTTGGACTTTAGGAAGAAATTCTTGAATTTGAGGGTGCTGAGCCCCTGGTTGCCCAGGTTGCCCAAGGAAGCTGTGGCTGCCCCATCCCTGGCAGTGTTGAAGGTTGGATGGGGCTTGGAGCCCCCTGGGCTGGGGGAGGTGTCCCTGACCATGGCAGGGGGTTGGAAGTGGGTGAGTTTTAAGGTCCCTTCCAACCCAAATCATCCTGTGATTCTATGATTCTTGCTTCTTCAGGTCACAACACTCAGAAAACAATGTTTAACTTTGATAGAGAGTAAATATTTGCAGGTAGTGTTCTTGTATGGATATTTTATGTCATGAATGGAAACCTTTTATTTTAATTCTCAAAAGCCAGCAAATGGTACATGGTGTAACCTTGAGCAGATTTACACCTCTCTTTTTAGTGCTGCAGTTACATTTGGAAGCAGGATATTGACATTTGCATGGTAATTTCTTGGTAGTGTCGAGATGCAGCTTCTAGTTCTTCTGCTACTTTACAAATCAAACCAAGCATGATGCCTTTGATCAGGAATTTCTTCTGGAGAAAGCCTCTTGGTTAGGAGGTGTGTGAAGGACCTTAACAAAAGAGTAAACTTTTCATTTTGAAGTGGCCCTCGTGATGTGAATAGCGGCACAGACTTTAGGTCTCTGTTCCATTGAGATCAGGAAAGGTACATTTAGTGGCTGGAAAGGACATGGTCACCAGGAAAACTTCCCTACTTCCAGAGGGCTGTCTTCTCCACACATCCCACATGGATCCCCTCTCCCTCTCCCTCTTTCTCTTTCTCTTTCTCTTTCTCTTTCTCTTTCTCTTTCTCTTTCTCTTTCTCTTTCTCTTTCTCTTTCTCTTTCTCTTTCTCTTTCTCTTTCTTTCTCTCTTTCTCTTCTTTCTCTTCTTCCTCTTCCTCTTCCTCTTCCTCTTCCTCTTCCTCTTCCTCTTCCTCTTCCTCTTCCTCTTCCTCTTCCTCTTCCTCTTCCTCTCTCTCTCTCCTTTTCCCCTTCAGCACTGAATTTATTCCTCTAAACCAATTGCTGATGCCATTTACTTGTCATGCAATGAATGCTGATCTTATATTTGTTCCTTTTTGTAGTAATCACGTTTTCTTTTTCCATAATAGAGTCCAAGCAAATTGGGAACAGTTAAAAATTAATTAGTTACCAAATGAGAAGAAACCTCACAAGACAGAATTTGAATGAAAATTCAGACATCTTAGTTACTCATTGTGTTCCTTGCTTGTGAACATTGCTGAGAGATGGAGGTAAGCAGAGGTGGACATCTTTCAAGCAGGATGAAAAAAGCACCAAAAAATTCAAGAGCTTGCAAACCTGACCTAGATTTTCTATGTTGATAAATCGGAGGCTTCTGGGTAGCCATCTGGATTCTTGGGTTTTTCTGTCTGAGTCAAACTCTCTTTCCAGTGCTTTTGGGATTCTCCTGTGACTCGTAACAATGTCTGCATAAAACTCAGCTTCGTTTCCTCCTCTCCTGCTTTCCTCCCTGAATAAATACATACACACACATTAAAAAAAAAAAAAAAAGAAAGCTGATAGATCCAGCTGCACCTATTTTCAGCTTGGATCAAGGCCAAGGAACTCATCACAACTGGAACTTGGCAAAGGAGCTCTATAGCTGGCAGACATTTGGCAAATGACACAGCAAGTGATTGGCTATGGACGGCAGGTTTCCTTGGATGGGTGAACCAGGGAGCAGGATAATGTGAGCATGGGAAGTGGAAGGTCAGCTCACACTGGAGTGTTAATCCCCTTGGAGAAGAGCTGATGATCTCGGTGATTTGTCAGCCCAAAAGTCTTCATCCATTGCTGCTTGACTTGGAGATGCAGACATTAGCTTACAGGGGGGAAATTTAAACATCAGGGCAGGATAAGCAACATGGATGAGATGACAAGAAAAATAACACAGAAATGCAAAAAATATTAAGGCCATTAACTGGGTAACAACACAGTTATTAGTGCACTGAGCAAGCACCTTCCCTGACCTCCAGCTCTGACGGCTGCAACCCAGAGTGATGACGAGAGCTTGGACTGAGTCAGCAAAATAATTGATTCTGTGCTGGGAAATGGAACAGCCAACTTTTTACTGACATTTGAGACCTTGACAAGAAAAAGTGCACGTACTCATGCCAACAGACGTAGCTGGTACCGTGGCTGTGTCAAGATAATGGGCACTGTACAAGGAGGAACATTTGTATTCCTGCTAAACAAAAGCTCACACATCCACTTGCTGACCATACCAGCAGCCAAGAGTACAGCCATAAATAGCTCCCTGTCATAGACCATCAAGATTCTTCTCCTAGAATGACATCTACCCTATTACTCTTAATAATCCAACATTTCTTTTTTTTCTGTGGCAGTGTCGACAAGTTTTTGCGCTTCATAATTTCAAACGCGTCTGTCCGTCTCTTCATGACATTTAAAATCCTGTGAACCCTATGGAGATGTGTGGAATCTTCCGAGAAGCTCAGGAGATGCCTAAATATAGGCAAAAAATCCTTGCTGCAAATCAAATCAGATGCACTGACGTATCTTCAACCAATTCTTGGACAGATATCTCGGTGCCTCTCTCTGTTGTCTCTCCTGCACAGCTTTTTTTCTTGCAGTTTGGAACCAAAAATGTACTGAAGAGCATGGGAAGCATGGAAAAATGCAGCTCCTTTAATTATGGCTAAGGTAGAACATTTGGAAATGGACACTTTTAAAGTTAAGCTTACACCAACCTTGTAAATTGTTAAAGAGAAGGAAAATGACTTAGCTGTAAGCCTGACCAGGTAAGAACAGCAAAACTCACCTTATTCAGGTTTCCTAAAGTATAGGACTTTCTCTGTTGCTATATTACCTCTTTGACAGGAGCTACTACACTGCTTTGGGTTGCAGAATGAGCTGCCTGAGGCCCTTAGTGGAACATGATTTAATTACCTGGAAAATACTCATTTTTTATAGAATTATAGGATTGTGCAGGTTGGAAGGGACCTTTGAGCTTATCCAGTTCCAACCCTCCTGCCATGGGCAGGGACACCTCCCACAGCTCAGGTTGCTCAGAGCCTCATCCATCCTGGCCTTAAAAATTTCCAGGGATGGATGGGGCTTCCACCACCTCTCTGGGCACCCTTTGTCAGTGTCTCACCACCCTCATGGAGAAGAACTTCTTCCAAACATCCAATCTAAATCTCCCCTCCTCTAGTTTGGATCCATCCCCTCATGTCCTACCACTACCCAAGATCCTAAAGAGTCCCTCCCCGTATTGTATATTGAATAACATTCTCTGTGAGCAACATCAAGCAGAGCCCCCTCTTTCTATTGATTCGGCTGTTGTCTCATTCAGAGGAGGATTTCCAGCTTGTCTGCCAATGAAGCAGTGCCAGAGCTGATCTCTGCCTACATAGGAACCCTCCAGAACAAAACTAAGCAAAAATGTGACTCAAACTTCCACCAGACAAACACACACTGTAGCAGAGGCCCCCGTGGCATTTTCTGGTTGGATGGCTTCCTTCCACCACCTCAGCAGGAGAACAGCTTTCATGGGATGCTGAATGAAGAACAAGTGAGGTTTTCTAGAGGTCTGGTGGAGTATGAAACTCTTCCATCATTCAGAACATCCCGGGAGCCTGGCCTGTAGGTCATAATTCACGTACAGGCCCCTCAATAGAATAGGCTTTAGAATAGTGGTCTACAGATGCCTCCAAGACCTTCTTGACCTCAGCATCCTTTCAAAAGGAACAAATTCCTTCTTCAGTTTGGCCTGCTTTGCCTCTATCCACCTGGTCCCAAATTCTGTTCCAAACTGTAAGCTCTGGTTAACAGGACAAAGGAGAACGACTGCCTCAGGAGAGTGCCCAAGATGCATAAACTTGTTGGGAAGTAAAGATTCCAAGAGTAAGGAGAAGATACTTCATCTAGAATCATCAAATTTTCAGGGTTGGAAAGGACCTCGAAGATCATCTAGTGGCAACCCCCCTGCCATGGCCAGGGACACCTCCCCCTTTGCACCCCATGCCTTCTGATGTGCTCCACAAGATCTCCAGGAACTGATGCAAACCCAGAGTGGCAATATTGAGACTGAACCTTCCAGCAGAGTCAACAGACTGACTTCCTTTTTCCTCAGACATCTCAGAGTTCTTCATTTGTAGCCATACCTACAAACCCCTCTCCTGAACACACAATCTGTTCCTCATTTCTTTCAGCAGCAGGATTCTAATTCCCTTCTTCTCAGCCACTCATTTGAGGCCATCATTAGTGCAACAGTCTCCCAGTTTGCTTCCAGGCAGGGAAGCTGATGAGTAATTACACCCTCCAGCTCATCTTTTGAGGGGGGGGTGAGAAATGATTGCTTGAAGGAAAAGTCTGTGTGATGGTTTGGTTTTGTTAAAGAGACATTTCAGCCAGCCTGCTGAGAAAGAGGAGATGGGGGAATAATCATCTCAGCTGTGTCCCAGTAAACCAGCAACATGGAGGTTTCATCCCAATTAGCTGTGAATTGAGAATTTACTTTTGTTTATTAATTAGGAGTTTTATGGATGTCTCCTAGATTGGTAGTCTAGGGACAGCAGGGAGATGCAGGACCAGGGAAATAAATAGCTCTCTGGTCTATTATCATCCTCTGAAATGGCTGGTCTCAGCTATTTCATAGAATCATAGAATTCTCAGGGTTGGAAGGGACCTTTAAGATCATCCAGTTCCAGCCCCCCTGAAAGGACACCTCCCACCAGCTCAGGTTGCTCAGATCCCTGTCCCTTCAAAACTTCCAGGGATGGATGGGACTTCCACCACCTCTCTGGGCAACCTGTGCCAGTGTCTCACCAAACTCTTCTTCCTAACATCCAATCTAAATCTCCCTTCCTCTAGTTTGAATCCATGTCCCCATGTCCTATCACTCCCTGACATCCCAAAAAGTCCCTCCCCAGCTTTCCTGTAGCCCCTTCAGCCCCTGGAAGGCCACACTAAGGTCTCCTTGGAGCCTTCTCCTCTCCAGACTGAACAACCCCAACTCTCTCAGTCTGTCTGCATAGCAGAGGTGCTCCAGCCCTCTGAGCATCCTCCTGCCCTTCTTTCTTGGAATAGGGGCTCCAGAACTGGCTGCAGAACTCCAGGTGGGGTCTCAGAAGAGCAGAGCAGAGGGGGAGAATCCCCTCCCTGGCCCTCCTGGCCACGCTTCTCTGGATACAGCCCAGGATTCAGGTACTTCAGAGGATGATGCTAGAAATCCTTCAGCTTAACAACATCCTGCATTTTAGTGACCAGCCTGTTTTGGAGAAAACCTCCTATTCCTACTCCATTGGCATAGGAATGGAGACTTACTTGACCTTCAAAGCTGATTTGTTTTTAATTTACTCTTGTAGCTCCAGACAGCTGTCCTCTGTCAGCTCAGTCATCTTCTGCCTTGTACTGTAGCAGCAACCTACAATTTAACTTTAAGCTACATTGTCCCAGTCAATCCCACAGCTCGGGGAGCTCAGTGTGAGCCTATTTTTTTCCCCCATGAGTTCACATTTTTTTCCCTATTCTGAACTTGTTTTCTTTTACTACATGTCTTTTCTACACCCTCCCCCTCCCCCCAACTTCTGTATCTCTTGGCTTAAATAAAAGAGAAAATAAATACACAAGCTCAGTGAGAGAGGAAGTTTATGTGATGCTAATCTCCTACTGATCAACATGTCACGGTGCCAAATGGAAGCAGTAGCTGTGATATTTGAAATAAAATCTTAAGCTCATGACCAAGACTTAAATTCAGTGTCTACGCATGTGTTACGTGTCCCAAATTCCACTGCAATAAATTCAGAATTGTCAACACAGTCAACCAAATGCAGAGAGCAGTGGTGTTTCTTCCTAAGGAAGACAATCCTAGGGTTATTCACTTGACCATATCTAGGCATCCAAGGTCCAGATGAGATGCCCCAGAGAACCTAGATCACCCTACAGTGGGTCTCTCTTATCTAGTGTTTAAAATTTGTTGCCCTGTATGTATATGTCAGATACTTTGAGGGATCTCAAATTTCTAAGATTTCTTAGTTTAGGGAACTCCAGTGTTAGATTTCTCAGGTTAGGGAAGTGAATCTCATTTACTCTGTTGGGGCTGTTCAGTCACCCTCCAATTTTCTTGACTCATCTTTCCACAGATGACAACAGGTGCTGGCACTCCTAACTCTCCTGCAGACACCTCCAGGTAGCCACCTTCACTTCCATTTCTTACTCTCCAAGCTGTCTTCCACTCCTTCAGCCAAAAGGTCAACATTCCCTCTCTCCTGAAGTGGTGGTTCCCAAGTAAGCCATGTGTAGCACTGAAAAATAGGAGTGGAAAAGCTAAAGAGCTAAAAGGTTTCCTTCTTTTTACTAAAGAAATCTGGATATCCAGTCATGAAAAGCCCAAGATGTGTATTGGGTCTGATTGTTGCTCTGAAAAAGGTCCATGTGGGTGCTGTCACCTTTTTGCCATGGATGCAGAAGAGTTGTAACTATTGGATATTCCCACCATAAACAGCTTTTCTGGAGTTGTTTCAAGGCTGCCTTCTGGCCAAGAAGTTTTAGGATCCCAAATCTGTCTGCATTCCTGCAAGCAGATATCACTTCAGTTCTACTTCTTCCATTGGGTATTGTCCAGCCAAAGTATTTTGCTCTTTGGAATAAGGGTTTTTCTTGAACATTGTGTTTGTAAAGCACCCGACACACTGGGCTCTGATCTTGGCTGGGGAGTTTACTTGTGGTTTCATTGAAGTCATCACTGTTATTTCATAAACCAAAATATCTGTAGAGGAAAACAGGAGTTATTTCGAGCTCTGTGTCCTGTACAGGGCTAGAGTCTGTAAATAAATAACTGTGTTCTTCCACATATTTCCATTTATTCCTTTTCAAGATGAGCACTAATAAAAGAGAAAAACTGGAAGAGAGGGAATGAGGCTCCCATTGACTGAAACAGAGAGGGATTTTTTGAATTATCCCTTTTTTTTCTAGTGGAAAAGCAGAATGAAGGAGGGATGGTTGAATTATAGACTCCAAATGGCAACGTTATATTTTAAAAAAAGAAGAGAACACCCAACCATGACTGAGACTATTTGTTAAAGTCTGTGTCTCTGCCTCCTTCCTTAATTGGTTATTGAATGATAAACTTTGGAGATGTGGAAGCACTGAACCTGATACATGAGATTGATGAGATACATGAGGACTGCATTTTGTTTCTTTGAACTAAATTAAAAAAAAACCTATCAGCTCCACTCTTCATTATGCAGGATTAGTACAGTATTTAGGTAATAACAAGCATGTCATAGCTTAAACAGTATTTGGGCACAACCACTTCCCTGGGAGCATTAAAATGTTCCTGGGAGCACTAAAAAAACCCCTAAAAGTGCAGGAAAAGCCAAGCAAAAGAATACAGATTAATTATCCTTTTGTATTTTCATACTCTCTGGGTGATTATTTAATTATTCAGTAAATTTTGCATGCAAAAATGTATTGCTGGACCTAAGAAAATCATGTGCACCCTCTACAGTCACAGCTTCAGTAAGGTGACGTGTGGAAAGGACACCTAGAAAATATTAAGCAGACACAGAGGGGTTTAAGTCCTCACTATTGACTTGAATCCTTTTTTGGGTACCTAATAGGCATTTTCCCAAGGCATTTCTCAGGGGCTTCCCAGGAGAATGAGGTGTCCACAAACATCACCTACACCTTCACACTTGGTTGCTTCTGCAGTTGATGGAGACAAATCCCATTTTTCAAGTATGGCTCATCCAAGATTTTTCTCTGCCATTTACTTTAGGATGATTGCCTACATTTGGCCAGATAAATTCCACTGCTGACTCTCAGCTCTCTTTTTAAAAGAGGGGCAATGCTCTCAGCTGACTGTTGAGGAATGCTACCAAAGTGTGGAGACAAAGAAAGGTACCACGTACAGGTAGGGGCCACAACCCCAAGTCTCTTGTTTTACTTTCTAAATGCCCATTAGCATTCAGAATAGTGAAAATTTATGGGCATCCTGGGATAGTTGTCCCCTTGAACTCTGGCAGTAATGAAGTTCCTAGACAGAAACACTGAAATTTGGAAAAATCAGCACACTGGTGGGTAGCTGACAACTCTTGAGCTTCACTAGCATAGTAAGAAGTTTTAATTACCAGATTACCAGCCAGAGCCCAGCTGGCATGGGATGCACAAATCCCTGGTTATAGGGAAATAAACCATCAAATCCTGTCATCACTTGGCCATCCTCCAGCCTAGTTTCACACCTCCCCCTTCTTCACCCCACAAAATACTGGTGGAGACCTGGAGGAACATCTCTCACCTCTGAACCTCTCTGAGTGGTTCCCCTCCCTTCTGTTCTCCAGGATGTGTGGCACAGGTTAAGTTATTCTTGGCCAAAGAAGCTTTTAGGTTTGTGCTGTGAGATAGGCTTTGAATTCAGCCCAGCCAGGAGCAAAGGAACGGCACTAAGGACACGAGCACCCTTTCCACCCTGATCCATTCTGAGCACTTCTGGAAAGCCTTGAGGACAGTCCAAGATGTAGAGTTTCCAAAGAAAGTTGCCAAGCCAAACAAAACCCTTGTGCCCACGTCAAGGAATCCCACATGCTTTTCTGACTGATGCTTTAGGAGGTATCCACAGATGGTGAAAATGAGAAGAACACTGCTGATCTTGAAGGGAAAGCATCATCTGAACTCCATGAAGCAAAGGCCAAATCTACTTCTCGCAGAACAGGGGGAAGAAGGCATTTTTGAGCGAAATTTTTTTGTTTTTCTTTTTGTCTTTTATTATTTTTGTCCTAGGGGAGAAAAGAAAAAAAGGTCTCTATAAATAACTATACTGTACTGCTCTGCCTCAAAGGTCAGGGAATATTTTACAAGCTGGACTTCTAGCCAGAATTGTGACCTGTGTTTTTCAAATGCATCTGCAGATGGGAGCCCTTTATGCAGTAGTTAAAAATGTGGAAACTAATAATAAAATGAGGAATTCTCAGTCAACCCAAACCCTGTAGTTTGTATTCCTTTTTTTTTAATGAATTAAACACAGGGGAAACACTCTTTAATTTGTGTGTCCTTGGAAGAGAGGAGGAAGGTTCTAAAGCTACCGGAAGGATTGGGGCATTTAATTAAAAACAACTGAAAATTATAAAATTTAAAATAAGGATTTAAAAAAAAAGATAAAAAAGAAAAGGCAGGTCCAAATGCTATCACTGTTATTTCATTTTACACCAATCTTTTTCTGCTTGGGATGCAGAATGAGCTGTAAACTCTCTTGTGGCCCATGATTCAGAGTGAAATTAACAGCAGATATGCTGAGAACTTGGTGGATCTCTAAGATCAAGATTATCTGAAGAACTTCACCTCTGGAGCCTGACTTCTTTCCTTATGGAATGGGAGGAATGCACGTGTCTGGAGGATGGATCAGGTCATTGAGCACGAGTTGCAGGAGATAGCTTGCATCACCTGAGACCAATTTTGGAACAGTTTTTTTGCCAGGAACCCCATCTATATAACTTGATTCATGTCAGGGAGACCAAGAACAGAAATTGTTGGAATATGTCCCCAAGACTAATGAGAAAGTTTAATTGGAATAAAATTTATCTTTCTCCTGAGCTTTCTGATGTTTCTTGTTTCTGGCAGAGGCAGAAATAATCCAGGAATGGTGTCCCCTGTGGTATTCTTCTGGACCACAGCTGGCTTTTACAGATGCTACCCTGAAAGAGGGAAACTATCTGCAAAAAATTTAAAATCCCTTCCCCTTCACTTTCTGCAAATGCTACATCTCTTCCCAATAAAACTTTTAAATGTCTTTTAAATGGCTTTTGTAACCAAATGGAAGGTCTCCCTGAGCTGTACTTGTAGCAGTTTCACCTGTAATTACCAGGGACAGACACTTGAATCTCCTCCACAGACCTTCAGCATTCCAACGGCATCCCCAATTTTACCATATGAAAACACACATTTTCTTAGCCCAAGACTCCATTTATCTTTACATCTTTATCTTGCTTACCAGTGCTCTGGAGCAGATGTATAAAAAGTCTATGTACAGCATTTGAATAGCTCGACTCCTTTTGTGGTCAAGGGTTTCCAGCAATCAAAGGTTTGGAGACTTCTACAGGTGGAGGTCATGTCCATCCTATCAGTCAGCCATCAAACACTCTATCTCCCTTGAATATTCCCAATTCCTTCTTTTAGGACCATATTATCCTTTATTTTCCAATATCCTATGCTAACGGGATCAACCACTCAATTGTTCTTCATATAGAAAGAATTCTGTTTCACTTGTTTTCTAAAAAAATAACTCAAAGTAGTTGCCTACAAGAAAGCTGAGGGAGGGGTTTTGACAAGGGGGTGTAGGGAGAGGACAAGGGGAAGTGGTTTAAAACTTGAAGAGGGGAGATTGAGGTTGGACTTCAGGAAGAAATTCTGTAATTTGAGGGTGATGAGATGCTGGAACAGGTTGCCCAAGGAAGTTGTGGCTGCTCCATCCTTGGAAGTGTTGAAGGTTGGATGGGGCCTTGTGGAACCTGGGCTGCTGGGAGGTGTCCCTGCCCATGGCAGGGGGTTGGAACTGGATGCTCTTTTAGGTCCCTTCCAACCCAACCCATTCTATGATTCTGTGAAATGTTACACAGATGTGATGCCTTTATTTAATGAAAGGAGAAACCTTTATTTAATGAAACCTTTATTTAATGCCTTTATTTAATGTCTCCTCTCCAGCTTCTCCGTACAATTTATGATCTTTTAAATCTCTATTATATCACATTTCTGTTATATTTTCCCAAATTAAAGTGCTGTTGACAGTTTACTCTTTGGATAAAAACTGTCCCACCTCTCTCATCACCTTTTTATTCCTGAATGCTTTGTGTACCTAGAAGATAACTACAAGTCCTCCAGAAAGAGGAAGGAACCACTGATACTCTGGAAATGAACTCATAAGAGTGTAAGAAAGGGCCCCTCTTGTCCTCATTGGAACAACACTAAGTTAGGAAAGCCAAACATCTGTTGTCACATGCAAAAATGACAGTGTTGGTTGTGCTTTGGAGCTATGGTGTTAATCTGAATGTTTTCACTTTGTGACTGTAGCCTCTTCCTCCCTCTGTTATTTTCCATGAATACAACTGATCTATGGCACTCCAATATTTTTTCCTTGGGGACTTCAATTTGCTTTTTTTTTTCCCCTCTAGCATCTGGCCATCAGGCCTATCTAAGCCATAAAAAGGCTTCCAATAGCTGTGATTTCTGGATAGGATGGGCCTAAATGATCTGTCTGATCCAGGGATATCCAGCCCCCATCTCAGTGAAATGTTTTTAGGGTGAGTTTGTACTGCCTTTATTTTGAGGAGGCAGGATGCTCATTTCATAATTTGCATTTTTAGAATCGTGCAGGAAACGGCTTTCTGGTTCAGTCCTGCAAAAAAGTTTTTTGATGTGTAAAAACATCATTTGTCCCTGTGAAGTGGGATGAAACAAAAATTAGGAGTGTATTCTAACTCCAAGGAAATGAAACTCCAAAGAAAATGCTGAGACTTCCATGGCTGCTGTGCTGCCTGGAGTACTCAGCCAAAAGGTTTCATAATTTTTGAGTGTGCAAAGCTCTTCAATTTTATAGTGGAGCTGCAATCCCTGACCTAAAGACTTGAAGTTTATTGACAATGTGCTTGCTTTTTATGGCCTCTTAGGAGTAGCCCCTGTACATCAACAGCTTCATAGAAAAATCTCCAAGCAAAGTCTTGTTCTTTCTAAGCTGCTCAGTCTGAGAAAATATGGGCTCTGCTTTCAGTCTCTTCTACTGAAAGTTTCTTATTGGAAGGACAATGATATATGAGTGAGGATTTACAAGTGATTCCCCTACAATCTTGATGAACATTCTTGCTGTCACTTGACAATTCTCTCTCTAAGGCTTTGATCCCATCATGCAGCCTAGAAGTAAGGAATCATTAGCAATGAAAGCTGAGATGTCTTAAATAATGAAATTATTGGCAATAAAAATCCCTTCCCAGAAAACCAAACAAACATGAAAAGAAAAGATTTTGTCCAAAAGTCCATTCATTCTGGAACTGCTCTTCCTGAAGGCAAAGCTTCTAATGAAACAAAGATATAGAATGAGTCATGCAGTCATATTTTTCTTGCTAGTATTATTGTTGTATTGTCCCAAATGCAGAGACCAGAGTCCTGAAATGGATGGGTATAAAAAGCAAAGTCAGTGTTGAAGGACTACTTGGTATTCTTTAAGGCTCACTGAATCAGTTTCAGGTCCTGTGCTTCTGGGCACAAATCAAAATTTAATGAGGTGCAAGGCTGAGAAAAAGGAGCAAACAGAGGTGAAATGTACAATACTGGTATTTTTTTTTTTTTTTTACTGCTGTTTGGACAATTAGTTGGGTAGTAAAACTTTGTGCTATTTCATGAGTGTGTCGTGGCAAGATAGCAACAATCAATCTGCAGGTATGTCAAAATGCAATTTTCAAAACGTTAAAAAAAAGTCCTTTTCCTTTCCAGACTAACTCAAAGAGCCAAGATTTCCACTCAGGCCAGCAACAAACCACAGCTGACTCCTGACTTTGGCCTGGAGTTCATAGACCTGTGGAGCTCTTCAGTTTCTAGGGAGGAAATAAGGTGGGAGTTGTCTTAAAAAAACCCAGCAGGATAGTCTATGAAAGTAAAACATGCCCTGAGGACCTGAAAAACTTGGATTTTGTGCATGGTTTCCCTTGACTGAGTCACTTCTTTCTTTTTTTTTTTTCTTTCAACCTCCCTATCTTTGAAATACTATGATTAGCTCTTCCCTGTAAGTTTTCTCCCTTCTCATAAAAAATGCAGATTAAGAGCTTAAATGCACCTTGACCTCAGTTGCATTAGGTTGATGGTTTGGACTCTTTAAAAAGTTAATTAAATCCTTGGAAATCATGTTCTGCTTGTTTTCTTCCTGAAGCCTGGAAGGGCATCATCTCTAAACTCTCAAATTAGTGATTCTACTTTCATGATTGTGCATTTGAGATCAAAGTCCCTTTGCAGTTAATGCCACAAAAATGGTCAGAGAAACCTATTCTCCATTGTGGAATGTATTCTTCCAACACTAAAAAAACCAAACCAAACCAAACCAAACCAAACAAAAAAAAAAAAAAAAAACCCCCCCCCCAAAAAAAAAAACCAAAACCAAAAAACAAAAAACAAAAACAAAAACAAAAACAAAACAAACCAAACCAAAACCAAACAAACAACAAACAAACAAAAAACACCAAAACCCAAAAACCCCAAAAAAACACAAACCACCCTTGCCCAGAATTGTAGAGGAAATCTGCAGTAAGATCCAGGTCTTCTCCATCTCTACATTCTTGGGCATCTCTATAATTTTCTCTCTTTAGAAGAGATGTAACAATTTTTAAAAAAAATCTCTGTTAGATACAAACATGCATAAGGAAAGGAAGAATTCTTCTGCATGCAAAGGCTTGAGATGACCCCTCCATCAGCCTTTCAGCTCACACCATTGACCAAAAATCATAGAATCATAGAATCATAGAATTGTCTGGGTTGGAAGGTTGGAAGGGACCTCAGAGATCATCAAGTCCAACCCTTGATCCATGTTCCTCAAAAACAGAGTCATAAACAGAGGAAAAATGTTCCTCAAAAACAGAGTCATAAAATACCAGGTTGGAAGGGACCTCAAGGATCATCTGGTTTAACCTTTCTCAGCCAGAAAATTAACCTTGATTTTTTATTTTTTTTTTCTCTTGAGGTGAAGCCTCCTGAGCATACAGCAGGTAGGAACTATTTTGCACCCAAGGTTATTCTGAAGTTTGAGGAGTCTGCAGTTTGGCTGAACATCACAAGGAATTCCACAGGAAACTTCTCTGCAAGACGATCCAAAGGGCCCATTCCTTACTGATAAACTTCCACAAAATCTGATGGATCCACACCACTCCATTTTCACCCTTCGTTTTTGGCACTGCCGTGGAATTCCCATTTCAAAAATTCACCTCCCCTGATATCCTTCCCCAGCACACAGTTCCTAAGTCTCTGGAGACCACTGAATGGTATGATTAAACTTGATGAGAAGGCCTCACCAACATCTCGAAGCAGATGTGTCCTTCCCTTTTGTTACAAACAAAAATACAAGGAGCTCCTTTGCTGCCAATCGATGTGTTTGCCACCCCACGTTGTCGTTTCCATTTCAGTGTCCAGGTAATCACAGCCCAGGGTGCAGATGGCAAAAAGATGACCTAGGCAGGCTTTACAGCTGGGGAATGTTCCAAGGAAGAAGGTATTTCATGTTGGGGAGTTATTTAGGGAGATTTTGGCTCGTGCTCAATCTTCATTTGGAGTCATAAAGCATCTGGAGGGAAAGGGAGCTATTAAAAAAAATATTGCTGGCAGAGATGTGTTTGCTAATGAGGGAATCTTTATGGAGCTCCCTGTGGTGAGAAAGGGGAAAGAGCGGGGTTTATTTCTTTGGGTTGCCTGGGTTTGGCAGCTGGAGATGAAATTATGGCAGAAAGATCAGGCAGTGTCAGCAAATTGGGCACTGAAGACCACAAAGAGCCAGGGATTTGGTGGGCAAGGGGGGAAAGTGTTGAGGGAAGGGAATGGGGGCTCTGGGGGGGAGTTATCAGCAAAAGCATGCTTGGTTTTTTTAGCTTCACCGTGGGGATTTCAGCCTGAAGTTGTAAAACCAGCGAGGAAGCAGTTACATTATCCAAAAGTAGTGTTACTTAGGAAAAATCTAGGAAATGGATTGACATAATTTAGGTAGAGCTGGACTGTTTTATTTTAACTCAGTCAAGTCTCTGAGGGACAGAAAAGCATTTTAGATGGAGCCCTCAATTATCATATTTTTTTTAATGGTATTTTAATGTTTCTACTCCAAATAGGTTTTTAATAGACATTTTATTCTTAAAAGCTGAAAGGATAAAAGTCTCTGCCTTGGGAGCACCTGTTTTTTTTTGGCCCAAAACAGCTTTTTGACCTTCTACTTTTATTTTGCCAAAGTCTCTGGGTAAGAATGTTTTGTTTCAACCCAAAATATATTTCCTTTCTAATGTTCTGGTTCATGTTTCCAGCCAGAAAATAAACCATTCTTTATCTAGATCTACTCTGGGAGAACAGTCCATAAAGATGACATCAAGGGGTAACAGGGTAGAATTAGGGTGGGAAAAGAATGAAGTAGAACTTCAGCACTAGACCCCTAAAGTTGAGATTAATTGTTATTAAACTTTCAAGAGGAGATCCTAAGACAGGACTAATAAAACAGAATGTGAGAACCATCATTGCTATGAACATAATACTGTGAGCAACTTAAGCCCATCTTTGGTTTCTGCAGATAATATCAAATAAGTTGTGTTGCTCTGAGTGTCAGGGGAGAATTTATCAGTGTTTTACAGCATAAGTGCAATGATAAGGAACAATAATACTGAAGGGCATGATCCAACAATCCTTTAGGTTTAATAGGTTTACTCATGGGTGTCCTTAAAGGCTCTGATCAAATGAGAGCTTCCCAGAAAATCTTGTTCTGTCTTTGCCATATTCAGGTAGGAATGCCATGTGGGAGCTTAGGTTTGTGTTTTGTTTCTCCTTTGGTTTCCATGGAAAGGTTTCCATGCTGAGTACTCAGTCTGGCAGATGCATGGAGTAGAGTGCAAGTTGTTTTTTGACTTGCAGAGATGTTCAGAAATGATAACAGCTTCAGGAAAGCACCCAAGCAGCCAGGGAGGGTGTCAAGCCTTCTTCTTCTGCACAAGGGTCTCTGCTGTTGCTGCACAAAAGTCGTAGATCATCATCAAGTCACAGATGTGGCCCAATAGGGAATGCCAAGGGAGTTGTGTTGCTCTGTAGACTTTAAATACCTAAAACATCCCCAGAGTGATGGCACAAAGATATCAAACTGTGCCTTGCAGCTGGCTACTCTTTTGTGGAGAGCAGAATGCAAAGTCTGCCATACTTAGCTTTCATCTACCATAAAAGATTTTCAAGCAGTTTACAGAATTTTTGGTGGTTTGGGACAGTATTATACTAGCTGCAGATAAATTTGCTGCAGCTGACAACTCAGGGTTTTTTTATACATATATTACCATAACTGTTTATTTGCTGGGATAAAAAGAGAACAACTCATCAAAGAAAGTGATGGTCTGGTCCTGCTAATCCCATTACATGTGGCTTGGGGATTTTGTTTCATTCTCAGTTCAGTTTGCTGTCTGGACTGCACGGAGCCATCACTCATGTGGTACGAAGCTGGCTTAGGGATTAATGATTAGTTCAGACCCTTGCCACTGAATATTTTCAGTCGGAGGAGATCTTTGGAAGTTGTTTGGTCTAACTCCTCACTAAGAGTCAGTTTAGATCAGGTTCCTGGAATGGTTTAAATAAATTTTTACTATGTCCAGGGATGGAGATTCCCTAACTCCTTTTGGCCTGTCTTCCACTAGCTGACTAAATTTATAATTAACTCTTTCTTTCTCATTATTTAAAGGAAATTTCTCTTCTTTCAGCTGGTATCTCTTGCCTTAAATGCTGAAACAATAACAAACTTCCTTGTAATCATGTTCTGTTTGGCCCAAAACAGTTTTTTTGCCTTCTACTTTTATTTTGCCAAAGTCTCTGGGTAAGAATGTTTGGTTTCAACCCAAAATATAGTTCCTTGTTAATGTCCTGGTTCGTGTTTTCAGCCAGAAAATAAACCATTCTTTATCTAGATCTACTTTGGGAGAATATTTCATAAAGATGACATCCTACTACTGTGAACCCCCAAGAGGATCTGTTTCCATCTCTCTCCTACTCCTACTAAGATAGCATAGGATAGCATAGGATAGGATAGGATAGGATAGGATAGGATAGGATAGGATAGGATAGGATAAACTACTTCAGTTGGAAAAGGACCTACAGTGATAACTCTTATTCAACTTCCTGACCCATTCAAGGCTGACCAAAAGTTAAAGCATTTTTTAAGGGCATTATCCAAATCCCTCTCCAAAACTGACAGACTTTAGGCATCAACCACCTCTCTAGGAAACCTGTTTTAGGTTCCTACCACCCTGTCAGTAGAGAAATTCTTGCTGTCCAGTCTAAACCTTCTCTGGTGCCCTATTTTTGGATCCCAGGAAGAAGAGCTCAGCACCTTCTTCTCCACATGCCCCTCCACAGGATGCTCTACAGAGCAATGGGATTAATCCTCAGCACCTTTTCTCCAAACTAGACAAACTTAAAGTCCTTAGCCACTCCTCCTAGGACATTCTTTCTATCCCTTTCACCAGCTCTGTTGCCCTCCTGTGGATGTATTTAAGGACCTTTCAACTGGGAACTGAAAAAATCTTGTTGCCATGAAAGCCTTGGGTCCTTGCAGTAGAATTGTTCTTCTGAGTTCTTCCCAAAACTCCTAAGTTCCAAATTCCTCCCAAGTACCAAATTTCAGTTCTACTGCAAAACAAAAAAACCTCTCCTCATTTCCTCCTATAGTCCCTACCTGAGTTTTGGAAGCAGGACAGTGGTTGAGCATCAGACTTTGAGTTCTGTCACAATCAGACTCAGTATTGGCTCTTCTGAAAGAGTTTTTCATTGCTGAAGAACAGCCCCTAAAAATGTTCTGACTGCTCAAAAGGCACTCAGAGGCTTTTACAACATCTGGGCCCCCCCTGATGGGGATGAGGAACTCCCTTGTATTGAGGAAACTGTGATGAATGAACAAAGATTTTTACACTTTGGGGTTTTTTTGTTGTTTGTTTGTTGGTTTTTTTTAGCAAATCCTTGGCTCAAGTTAAGAACACTCTGTTCCAGCTGCAGCAAGGAGGTATCCTATGATTAAAATGAATAGCTGGAGGGAATGTTTTCCTCTTACCACCAGCACATTCCTGATCTCCAGAATCTCCAGACAGGAGTTGGGTACATGCAAGTGGCAATAGGATAGACCAGGCAGATTCTTTGCTGGACACAGAAATCCTTTCCAACACTTTGTATTTTCTGAGCAATAATGAAGTAGGATTCTCTGGCTTCATTTTAGACATCTGCATGTCATCAGCTGCATGACATGCAAGGAGACCACAACGTGGAAGGAAAAGAGGGTCCTCTCGGTATCATTGCAAATGTTCACAATGTTTTATCAATTCACAGATGTTAGTGCCAAAAAGGATTATTAGACCACTCAGTTGGACTCAGTGTGTTACACAAGATCTATAATTTCACTCAGTTTCCCTCGTGATGAGGCACAGATTGATTTTGCAACACACAATGAAATAGTGTTAAGCTCTGGTCCCAAGCTGAGCTCTCCAGTCCCAGATGTGTCCTGGTGCTCCCATGAAAGCAAAGGATGGTTACCAGAAGTGAAATTTTTGCTAGTTTTTGAAAGCAAAATGCAAAATGAAGGAGTTTACCCTAAAGCATTTCTAAGAGAAAATAGTACATTTTGAGAAATAGATTTTTTTTAGTGGTTTGCTGGATTACTTTTTGGTTTATTTTGTTCCAAGCCACTAGTGGTTTGGGTTTTTTTTATTATTTCAGTTGCCAAGCTGAAATTATAAATTGGCTACAAACTGAAAATATAAACTGTTGGCTGCCAAAAGCCAGAGATTTTTTTTTTAAATATTTTTTTCTTTTTTTTCTCCCCATTTTTAATTCTCTTTTTAAAAGCAGAGCAGAAAGAGGGGAGGGGACAGCAGGAAGAACTTTTCTATCCATTCCATTTTTTATTTCTCTGAACACAAGCTTTCGGATGGCAGCATATCTCCCAATGTCTCCAGCATGGCTAGGTGGAGGTGTTCTGTTAAGAAAGAGAGTTTAATCAGTGCAGAAGGATTTAATGAGGGTGGAGTCGTCAGTCATCTTGAGATGGAGATAGGAGGATGAAGGGATGGTGATGTTTCCACACCGAAAATTGCATCATTTTTCATTATTTATTTTAAGCATCACCATCTGGCTTGTAAATCTTCCTCTTGGCTGTTAGGGAACGTAGCTCTTTCCTTTCTAAAGTTGTGCTTTTCTGGGGATTTAAAAGTGGTGGGAGGAGAAATGCAGCTAAGAATGTAATTTGTATCCAAACACAGATGTCTATTGAATTGAAATACACCCTCAGCTCTCCAGAGGAATTGTCTGGAGGTTTTTTGCAGACCTTTTGCTCTAAATGAAACTCATGAATTATTCATGCTGAGGGCCTGGATTAACATTAGGGTTAGCATAACAGTGGTGGCCTAGATGCAGCTTGAGATCAACAGGTGACTTCACTTTGAGCATCCTGAAGCAGGAGACCAAGACCACATTCTTTGGGAATGCCTTCCAGCTTCAGTCTGATTCATTCATAAATTAAGATCCATCTTTTCCACTGGCCTGGGATCAGAAAATGAACATTTTTATGAACGTTTCCTGGTTCTTATTTGAGTTTCAAGACTCCCCCCTTGAAGCTGAGTTGGCAGAAGATGGGGGAAGGATGGAGGATGGAGGCTGAGGGAAGTGGCAGTTGTCCTGCTACCTCTTTGCTGAATATTTTGTATTTTGAGGCTAAGTGTTGCCCGTGCTTATAATAAGGGAAACTTCACAGCCTTCACTCCTAGGAGAGCTTAGGCTTTTTCTCTAATGAACTGAATTCTTTTAATAACTTTTAAAAATAGAAGAAATTTCAGGATATCTCCAGAGATTTTGCTGTTAGCACTGAAGCATAGGAAATCATAAGGCTCAGCTTCATAAAAGCAGCAGGTGCCTAACCAAACTCAGACACTGCCAGCATGACTGGGCAGATGAGTGCTTAGAAGAAGCAGAGGTACAGACACAGAATCAATCATTTTTTTCCCTTTATAATGTAAAGAAAGCAGGAGATGTTAACCTGGCAAAAAACTGCTCACATCCTCTCTCTCCTGCACAGCCTCTGTTCCCTGCTACCAATTTACTGATCTCTCTTCATTAGAATCATAGAATAGTTTGCGGTGGAAGAGACCTCCAAAGGCCACCCAGTTCAAGCCCCCTGCAGTGAGCAGGGACATCTTCGACTACATCAGGTTGCTCAGAGCCCCATCAAGTCTGACCTTGAATTTTTCCAGAGGCATCTGCCATCTCTCTGGATAACCTGGGCCAGTGGTTTAACATCCTCATTGGAGAACAACTTTTCCCCACATCCATCCCAATCCCAACCCTTCCCGGGTCAAAACCATCACCTCATGTCCCACCACAACAGGCCCTGCTCAAAAGTGTCTCCAGATCTTTCTCACAAATCCCCCTTCAAGCACAGATATGCCCCAACAAGGTCTCTCAGAGATCCCCTCTCTGTTTCCAGGCTGACCAGCCCCAACTCTCCCAGCTCCATCCCTCTGACCATCCCTGGTGCCTTACTCTGGACCTGCTCCAATTGTCCTTTTTTTTCCCCTCACAACAATATATTGGACTGAATTTAGTCTTATTGCAACAATCAGAATGTATTTGCAAGGGAAGGGTTTCTAAAGGGATTTTTGAGGTTTTGAGGTTTAGTGATAGGACTAGGAGAAATGGTTTCAACCTAGAGGAGGGGAAATTTAGATTGGATGTTAGGAAGAAGTTCTTCCCCATGAGGGTGGTGAGACACTGGCACAGGTTGCCCAGAGAGGTGGTGGAAGCCCCATCCATCCCTGGAAGTTTTTAAGGCCAGGCTGGATGGGGCTCTGAGCAACCTGATCTGTGGGAGGTGTCCCTGCCCATGGCAGGGGGGTTGGAACTGGATGATCTCAAAGGTCCCTTCCAACCCTGAAAATTCTGTGATTCTATAATTCTATTATTCTATGAGGTAATTGGGCTTTTCATTGACTTTGCATGATTAAAAATCTATTAAGTTCAGATACACCCAGACGAAGTTTTTTTTATTTTATTCTTCTTTTTAATAGAATAACAAGATGAAAGTGTCTACAGTAGATATAAAATATCTGGTCTGTACCAAAGTATGTGAGACAATGTCTCATGGAGTCTTTCTTGTCACATAAATTAAAATCAGCCTCCCTGAGAGCAGCTGCAGAGCCCAACTGTGAACTGAAATGCTGGAAACAAAGAACAGAGGGTAATGAATCATGCATAATCTTACATGGCATTGCAAGAAAGCAGTTTAGTGGAATATCCACATGGATCAGTGTTATTTACCATCCTCATTCATGATCTGGCAGGGAAATGAAGACAAGCATGAATGAAATTTGCAGACTTTAATCGAGAGGGAAGTGCCAAGAAATATCCACGAGGACAGAGGATTTGTGGAAAGGGGCCAAAAGAGGCAAAAGAGTTTGGGTAGCCAACAATGATCCAAAATGATGATCAGGGAAAAAGAGAGAGCTGGGAATTGTTCGTGCCAAAAGAGATGTAAGGGAGATCAGATGAAATGAAGCTGCACAATATGAATGTGGCTGTGTAGATGTACAGTGGAAAAGAGAAGCAGCAGCACTTCTGTGTCTCTGTTTCAACATAAAAGGTGAAAAGAATCACTAGAATTTCAATAAATACGTGGACACAAAGATGCCTTTGGGTGGCTATTCAACAACTGTGTGTAGAAGGGATTCCCAAAATTTTCTCTCCCCAGAGATCAGCAGAACGTTGAAAAATATTTCATAAATATATGAAAAGTTAAAAACCATCAGAAGTTACAAGTTGGGAAGGAGAAAAAAAGGAGAGATGTTGCCTGAGGAGAAGAGTCTGAAAGATTTTTGATAGTCATTGCAGAGGGGGAGTATGGGTCTGAATGCCACCAGGGTCTCCTTGCTGAGGGCAGAAGCTCTTCTGGAAGTGCCAGAGGACATTTTTGTTCAGCCTCTACACTTTTGTAGAGACTCCTGAATATATTTCTCCTGGGAAGCTGCCATCAAAACTGGAGAAAGCTCAGAAAGAGGGAGAAGTATCTTGGGAGGTTTAACAGAGAAAGAGGGGGAGGATTAAACATAATTTCCATTAAATCCCTTTGGGACTTCACGGCTGTTCTTTGGTGGAAGCCACACAGCAGATTATAAGAAAATTTAAAAATTTAGGCAGGGTTTTGTCAAGCAAAGGGCCACTTTCCATCTTCCAGTTTCCTGGCAACTCACCATGTGTTAACATCTTGTAGATACGAGCCTAAAAGGTGCACTGATCAGCTCTTACTCTCCCAGACTTAGCAAGTCATGATCATTGGCAATCAATGAATTTGACAAATAGAGAGTAATAGGAACAGACCAAGGAGAAAGGAAAGGAATGGAAAGAAAAGACTAAAGAAGTTGGATAAAAGCGATGGACTACGAGAAGAAGTGAGGCATTGATCATTTTGCTGCTTAACTTTTTAAAGCAGTGTTTTCATTAATGAGTTTGGACAAGCACATTCACAGAATTATCAGGCTTGGAAGGGACCTCTGGAGATATTCTGGTCCAAAAGTCCCACTAAAGCAGGATCACCTGCAGCACATCAGGCAGGACTGCAGCCAGGTGGGTTTTGAATATCTCCATAAAATGTCAGCCTTGTTGGACAATAGCTGAGGGTGGTTTTCAGCACTGTAATGCAGGAAAATCTTAAAGAAAACATGTTTATTCCTTGGTATGGGGCAGTCTGTGGAGATGAGTCCTTCACCCGCTGATCCTTGGGCTCTGAAAAACAAATGAGCACAGAAGGGAGTTAAAAATACAAGGTGACAGACAGATCTGCAAGAGAAAATCCGAAAGTATGAAATTTGTCTGACATTCTCTGTTCTATTTCAATGCAAAAAAAATTATTTTTTTCAGTCGTAGAATCATAGAATGGTTTAGGTTGGAAGGGACCTTCAGGATCATCCAGTTCCAACCCCCCTGCCATGGGCAGCGACACCTCCCACTAGATCAGGTTGCTCGAGGTCCTATCCAACCTGGCCTGGAACACTTCCAGGGATGGGGCAGCTACAACGTCCTTGGGCAACCTGGGCAACCAGGGGCTCAGCACCCTCAAATTCAAGAATTCCTTCCCCATCTCCAACCTCAATCTCCCCTCTCCAAGTTTTAACCCATTCCCCTTGTCCTCTCCCTACCCCCCCGTGTCCAAAGCCCTCCCCCAGCTTTCTTGTAGCCCCTTCAGATATTGGGAGGTTGCTCTGAGCTCACCTGGGAGCCTCCTCGTCTCCAGGCTGAACAACCCCAATCCCTCAGCCTGGCTTCCCAGGGAGGTGCTCAGCCCTCTGAGCATTTGAGTGGCTCCTCTGGACACCTTCCAGGAGCTCTGTGTCCTTCTGGTGTTGGGGACTCCAGACCTGGGCTCAGCAGAGAAGAGCAGACCAAATTCCCCCTCCCTTGACCAAATTCTCTGCATTTCTTTTGATGCAGCCCAGGACCCGGTTGGTTTCTGGGCTGCAAGTGCTCGTTGATGGCTCAAGTTAAACTTCTTAAGTTGTTTTAAGCTTTTCTTAAGTTGTTTTCTGTTTTGTAGAGATATTTCACCTTCCCAATGTGTCTAGGTGTGTTTTTCTNATCTCCCTTACATCTCTTTTGGCACGAACAATTCCCAGCTCTCTCTTTTTCCCTGATCATCATTTTGGATCATTGTTGGCTACCCAAACTCTTTTGCCTCTTTTGGCCCCTTTCCACAAATCCTCTGTCCTCGTGGATATTTCTTGGCACTTCCCTCTCGATTAAAGTCTGCAAATTTCATTCATGCTTGTCTTCATTTCCCTGCCAGATCATGAATGAGGATGGTAAATAACACTGATCCATGTGGATATTCCACTAAACTGCTTTCTTGCAATGCCATGTAAGATTATGCATGATTCATTACCCTCTGTTCTTTGTTTTCAGCACTGTAATGCAGGAAAATCTTAAAGAAAACATGTTTATTCCTTGGTATGGGGCAGTCTGTGGAGATGAGTCCTTCACCCGCTGATCCTTGGGCTCTGAAAAACAAATGAGCACGGAAGGGAGTTAAAAATACAAGGTGACAGACAGATCTGCAAGAGAAAATCTGAAAGTATGCAATTTGTCTGACATTCTCTGTTCTATTTCAATGCAAAAAAAAATATTTTTTTCAGTCGTAGAATCATAGACTGGTTTGGGTTGGAAGGGACCTTCAGGATCATCCAGTTCCAACCCCCTGCATGGGCAGAGACACCTCCCACTAGATCAGGTTGCTCAAGGTCCTATCCAACCTGGCCTGGAACACTTCCAGGGATGGGGCAGCCACAGCTTCCTTGGGCAACCTCTTCCAGGGTCTCATCACCTTCACAGGAAAGAATTTCCCTCCTCATCTCCAACCTCAGTCTCCCCTCTCTAAGTTTTAACCCATTTCCCTTGTCCTCTCCCTACCCCCCCGTGTCCAAAGCCCTCCCCCAGCTTTCTTGTAGCCCCTTCAGATATTGGGAGGTTGCTCTGAGCTCACCTGGGAGCCTCCTCTTCTCCAGGCTGAACAACCCCAATCCCTCAGCCTGGCTTCCCAGGGAGGTGCTCAGCCCTCTGAGCATTTGAGTGGCTCCTCTGGACACCTTCCAGGAGCTCTGTGTCCTTCTGATGTTGGGGACTCCAGACCTGGGCTCAGCAGAGCAGAGCAGACCAAATTCCCCCTCCCTTGACCAAATTCTCTGCATTTCTTTTGATGCAGCCCAGGACCCGGTTGGTTTCTGGGCTGCAAGTGCTCGTTGATGGCTCAAGTTAAACTTCTTAAGTTGTTTTAAGCTTTTCTTAAGTTGTTGTCTGTTTTGTAGAGATATTTCACCTTCCCAATGTGTCTAGGTGTGTTTTTCTGTGTCTTGTCAATAATATACAGAGGGAAATAAATAGATCCAGGTAGAGATCTATTAATGGTGACCATTTTCTCCCACAGTGTGATCCAAATTTCTTTCCACTATTCAAAGGCTGCCTTAGCCAGGCTTAATGTAACCACTCTGCTTCCTTGGCAGACTCTCACGTCGAGCTTACCTCAGATCCCAAGTCTCCAGCTCCAGATTCTCTCATTAGGAAAATTACAGGGTACATCATGGTCTTGTTTGCCCAACCTGAATGGCTCTTATTCTCTCCTTCAAACACCCAGTTATGAAAATCTCCTCCTCCCCTTACACACACACACACGTGTGACTCGACAGGACTCTATTTTAAATGGTAATAAGTGTCTCTGGCTGATTTTGTTTGCTTTTCTGGTTAACCATCTTTACTACTCCACCTCCTCATCGCTTTTTCCAGGAAGAATGTTCTGTGTTGACCCCACAATTAAATTCCAGACAGCCCAAGAAGTCTGCACTAGGGGAGTCCTTGGGAGATTTCAGCTATTATGAAAAATAGAAGAAAAAATAACAACTGCTGGGTCCTTCCAAGGTGTACAAACTATATTTGACCACCCAAAGACGAGGCAATGTTCCTTCCAATTATAAGGGAAAAAATACAAAAATAAAAAGCCCATCTCAGACACTGTGGGAGCTGCTTTTTTTTTTTTTTTCTTTTTTTGGAAAGAGGCTTTTAGTACAAACCAAAACCAGAGGAGTTCAACCCAAACTATGAATGTAAAAAAGGGACAGACGTGGGTTGCTACTTTTTACAAGTTCCCACCTGATCCCAAGAGGCTTATTTATATTTTAACTACATACCTGACACAGGATTTCTATCAAAGAACAGCAAGTTGCAAATTAGGACATCTACTTTCAGGGAATTAAAACTAGATTTAGCTGAAGCATAAGCATGCCACTATCTTTTCTCAAGGTCTTCTTTATTGGATTCATCTCCACAGTCCATTGCTAAGTCAAAATATTTTGAAACTCCACATGGGGTTAGGACACCAAATCTGGCATTACCCACGGCCTGAATATCCTTTCATTTAAAGCTCCTGGACCCATGAAAACATGGGGAAAATGGAACTTTCACTGTCAGGAGACCAAAGCTGGGACAATCTTTTTGTGGGAATAAGCCCCACCAGCATGGAGAGTTATGAGGAGGCAGGAGAAAACACTTTTTGGGACAAGTCTCCCAGTTTCCTGAGCAGATGCCCCACTTTGACTCAGCAGGGACACAAATTTTGCAAATTCTACCCACAGCACCTTTGGCCCCTGAGGCTTCATTGGGAACAAAGGGGGTGATGGTGCATCCATGCTGCTCCAGCCAGGGAACAGGCTGGGCTGCTTTGGTCTTGAATTTCTTGATCATCTACTCTAACACCAGCATCCCAACTTGGGCCAAATACAGCAGAGTGCCCAAGGTCATGCCCAGCTGTTTTTTTAACTTTTCCACAGGTGGAGAATCCCAAACTTCTCTAGGAAACCACTTCCAGTGTTTGTCTGCCTCCCAGTTCAGGTATATATTTTTTTTGATGCTGGTGAAGCAGAATTTCCAGTATTTCAGATTTTGTTCATATTGCCTCTTGCCCTGTCACTGGACAGCACTGCCAAGGGTCTATCTCAGTCTTCTTCACTCCCTCCATCAATTCTATCCATACATGGACAATCTCCTCCTGAGAAAGGGAGAGGGGGAGAATCACCTCCCTTATCACACTTATTTTGATGTAGCACAACTTAGCCACCAGCACACCCAACTCTTTTTTCTGCACAGCATTTATTCCAGCCAGATGGCTGCTGGTACAGGGAACTGATTGAGCTGGAAGCCTCAGGATAGACTGGATGTAAAAACCAGCCAGACTTACGGGCAAATCCAGGAAAACCCTTGAACTCCACTGGATAGAGCACACAGGGAGATGTTGTGATTCCTTTTCTTCTCTTCCTTGTTTTTCTTGTGTGAGGGAGAAAAATGATGTTTGCTCCATTTACTGGAAGAGCTTTGTGGTCATCACACAAGGTATTAGAGGCCAATAGGAAAGAATTTTTTTTGAAAGAACTGAAATAATGAACAGCTTGGTGTCAACTCATCCTTATTTTTATTCTCCAACTAAATATTCCTCTATAGGCTGGATTCCTGGGTACCCCAAAAGCAAGGGACATGCTTTTGAACTCTGTATTTTAGTAAAAACATGAAATGCCCTTCAAAAACAATTAAAAATTTCATGTTTATTCTCTTTGGCACAGCTGGAAGAGACAAGCATGTGGAAGGTGAGCATGCTCAGAGATGAAAGGGATGGACACATTTATCAAAGAGGTGGGGAGGGAGGTGAACAGGTATGTAGATAGAAAGAAAGAATGATAGAATCATAGGATGTTTGGGGTTGGAAGGGACCTCAAGGATCATCTGCCACAACCCTTCTAATATTATAGTTTGTAACTTATCACCTAGTTCCAACCTCCATGGGCAGGGACACCTTCCACTAGACCAGGGTGCTCCAAACCTCATCCAGCCTGGCCTTGAACACTTCCAGGGATGAGGCAATCATAACCTGGGCCAGGGTCTCACCACACTGAAACAGAGGGACAGAGAGAAAGAAAGATGAAGAAAAAGATAGGAAGATGTGTCCTAGTCCAACTGGATATCCTACAAGAATGGTGTTGAAGATAGCTATAATTCCCACACCACCAGATCAGAACCAGGAAGACCAGAATCACAGAGAAAACTAAAACCAAAATGATTTTTAAAAGCAGAGAAATTTTATCTCTGCCTCACTGAAAACTCCAAAAGTGGCCATTACAAATTTAGGCTGAAAACCTGGCAGGGATTCAGCTTGGGCTGTGTGTGATCCAAATGTCTTCAACCCTCTTCGACCCTGAGTGTGCAAGACAGCTGAAAAGCAAGCAGTCCCAGCATGGTAGGAAGGAGGATCTCGTGGTTAAGCCATTAGACAAGGCCCCAGGAGATCTGTTCTCATTCTTCAGTTTGTCCACAGACTCCCCACATCAATGTAGAGAAGTGGTTTAATCTCTCTGGGCCTCCCTTCACTTCTGTGATGAAAACATAGCAAGGAGCCAAATAGCTTCCAGCCAAAAGGAGATGACATGAGTGGCCACCAAGTCCAGTTCTGCATGATGAAACACTAAATCTTTTATTAAACCCAGCCTCTTGCCTTGCCTATTAAGAACAGAGTCTTCCCCATGGAAGGGCTTTCTCTTACCACCCATACATAAAAGCCCAGAGTCACTCACTTAGCTGTGGCCACTAAAATGTGATGCCCAAAATAAGACCTTGAACAGTCAAGACTCTTTCCAGTTACTGGAGAATGGCACCCAGGAATTAAATCAGATCTCTAATGGGCTGAGCTAACTTCAGGAGTTATCTGCTGATTGCACTCCAGACACAAATACCTGGGTTGCATCTGGACAACATCCAGGATGGCACGTGTGACATAGAGTGACCTTGATGCTTCTGTAGGACAAGAAGTGACATGCACAGACACTGTCTGTGCAGTCCATGGAGACAGATACAGGTTGGAAAATTTCATAGAATTATAGAATCATGGAATGGCTGAGGTTGTCAGGGAGCTGAGAGCTCATCTGCTCCAAGCTCCTGCCATGGGCAGGGACACCTCTCATCCAGCCCAGGTTGCTCCAAGCCTCATCCAACCTGGCCTTGAACATCTCCAGGGAGGGGGCAGCCACAACTTCTCTGGGCAATCTGTTCCAGAGTCTCAGCACCTCCTGCTGAAGAACTTCTTCCTCACATCCAGACTGAACCTCTTCTCCTGCAGGTTCAATCCATTTCCCCTTGTCCTCTGGCTGGACATTCTGAGGAAAAGTCCCTCTGCAGCCTTCCTGGAGGTTCCCTTCAGGGATTGGATGAAGTCATGATACATCATGAAGTCAAAAGGTATCTTTGGGTCTGGGATTTACTTCTTTTTCACCACTTAGGAAAGCAGAAGAATATTTAACAAATTCAGAGTCCAATTTACCAAACTAATAAATTACTTTTATCAAGTTTAAAGTGATTTATCTTCAGGACTGCGGATAGGTGAGGACTACTTTGTTAGAGCCTGGCCCATGGCTGGAGCTGGTAGGGACAATGACTGTTTCAGAGAGACTGCTTGGGCACATGGATTGCTGACAGGGCAGGACCTCAACATTGACCACACATCAAGTATTGGGTTCAGTTCTGGGCCCTTCACTCCAAGAAGGACATTGAGGGGCTGGAGGGAGATGAGAGAAGGGCAACCAAGTGGGGAAGGGGCTGGAGAACAAATCCTGTGAGGAGAGGCTGAGGGGATTGGGAATGTTCAGTTTGGAGGAGACCTTATTGCTCCCTCTGACTCCCTGAGAGGAGGTTGTAGGGAGGTGGGTGCTGGGCTCTTCTCCCCAGGGAACAACGATAGGACCCCAGGGAATGGGCTGAAGTTGCACCAGGGGAGGTTTAGACCCAATCTGAGGAAGGATTTCTTTACTGAGAGAGCAGTCAGGGGTTGGAATGGGCTGGCCAGGGAGGTGGTGGAGTCCCCATCCCTGGAGGTATTTAAAACCCATGGAGATGAGGAACTTCAGGACATGCTCTGGTGGATGATGAAGATATTGATACATGTGGTTTATTCAGGCAGATGCTGACAGTTGGATGCAGTGATCTTAGAGGTCTTTTCCAACTGTGAACAGTTGAGGTCCCCACCTTCAGGGCTATGAGAAGGGGTTGCACCACTGGGGAAAGGAAGCAAAGACTTAGGAAATCTGTTTCCACAATAATCCAGTGTTTTCACAAGTGCTGCAGCAAACACAACAAACCTCTAAGCTGCAGAAGACCCCTGAGTGGGGGTGTACGGAAAAACAACTAACAACGTGCAATCTTATGGGATCTTTTAAAGTCCTATCTTCAGAAAAAATAGATGAAAAGGGACATTTTCCTTTAGCTTCACTTGCACCTCCAGACTCTAAGGCCTCACCCACACTGAAGAAAATATTTGCCAAAGCTGTGGCATTTGGCAAGAGTGGCATTTTTATCTGCTTATAACTCCACTTCTCTGGGCAGCCTGTTCCAGTGCTTGGCAAATCTGTCAGTATATTATTTTTTTCCTTATATCCAACCTAAACCTGGAACAACTTGAGGCCATTCCTCTTGTCCCATCCCTTGTTCCTGGGGAGCAGAGCCCGACCCCCCCTGGCTCCAACCTCCTCTCAGGGGGTTGCAGAGAGCCAGAAGGTCTCCCCTCAGCCTCCTCTGCTCCAGGATCAACACCCCCAGGGCCCTCAGCTGCTCCTCACAACTTCTCCAGCCCCTTCTCCATCTTCTCCAGCCCCTCCTCCATGCTCTCCAGACCTTCTCCTTCTTCTCCAGACCCTTCCCCAGCTCCATTCCCTTCTCTGCACACCTCTCCAACCCCTCAATGTCCTTCTGGTTGTGAAGGGTCCAGAACTGACCCCAGGATTCAAGGGGCATTTTCTGGTTGCTCTTCTCCAAGCCTGGGGCATTGCCTGGGGTTGGTGTGACCCCAGAGCAGGGTCTGGCATTCAACTCTGTTGAGTCTCCTACAGCTCATCTCAACCCATGGTTCCAGCCTTTCCAGATCCCTCTGTAGAGATTTTCTACCCTAATGCAGATCAATACTCCCATCTCAAAGTGAGTGACTTAGGGAGGAGGAAGATCTTGTTCTCAGAGGACTCATCCAAGGCATCTTTCACCTCAGTTTCATGCTTTCTGCCAAAAAAAAAAAAAAAAAAAAAGGTTTGTATCTATGTGTTTTTCCTTTCATATGACTGAAAACCTGGACACAGCATCCCTGTCTCATGGAGCTTGATGCTCATGAGGTCTGGTTGTCACACGGGCATTGCTGGAGAAAGAAACCACAGAAAAACCTCCGAGTTTCTGGGTAGAAATCCTGAAAGAAAAAGGGAAGGACTCTTAAAACAGGTTCAGGGAAGATTTTCTTTTCATTGGCTTTTGCTAGGTGACAGACTGGGACAGGGAAGGGTTGAGTCACTGGAAGAGCAGGAAGCTGTTGTTGGCTGGATGAGGGAAAACAGAGGGCTGCCATGAGCAGAAAGAGGAGGTGCACAGTGGTGGTTTGGAGCATAAATGTATGGTTGCCGTGGCAATCTTTATGAGATGTTTGCCTGCATATGAATGATCCCAACATAGATAAGGCTTCGTGACCCTTTTAGTGGTAATTACTCATTTCAGTCTCTTAACACTGATGCTGAATCGTTTGTGCAGAAAAGTCCTATGAAGGGGTTTAGCTTCTTATTTAAATTTTTAAAAGTGAACATGGTCCAGCAGTTCCCAAAAATAAGGCAAGAGAAAATGGAGAATTTAGTAATTTTTCATTTACTATGAAAATCATAGTAATCAGGAGATTCCATCCATTCCTCTGCCTGTGCTCCTGATCCATTCCAGCCTGAATCTGTGTGTTCCTGCCTCCAGCTCCCAACTGCTCCTGACCCCAGGATTCCAGCCTGGACTTTCCCAGGGCTGCCCTGCAGCCTCGGGGGTGACGTGAGAGTTATTGGGGGAAAGGAGGGAGGAACGTGGGATCAATTTTCCTTTGTATTTGTATAGATTTAGTAATTTTTCCTATTTATCATTCCTGTTTCATTAAAGTTGTGTAGTTTAGTTTCCAACCCATCAGTTTCTCTCCCTTATTCTCTCTCCTTTCCTCATCAGGGAGGAGAGGGGGATGAAAAGAAAAATCTGTTATTGGGTTGAATTGCCAGGCCAGTGTTAAACCCTGACACTGAGACATGGCTGAAAAAAGTGCCTGGTGCTTGGGTCTGGTCATAGAGTCCCTTGTAAGGTTCAGTGAAGATTTGCTGAACAGAGTGTGAGGTTCATCTCCTACAGCAGGCATCTAAAGTAGGGCTGGGACAAGATACCCCAAAATATCTATTTCACAGCAATGATTGTAAAGAGAGGGGTGATAAATTCACCTAGAGACATCCACATTCTCTACAGCAAAGCTGGCTGAGGTGAAACTTGCTTTAGATAAGACCTTGGGCNCTTTGCCCAGGTTAAAAAAAAAAAAAAAAAACAAACAAAAAACAAACAATAAAGGATGGGACTGGAATTAGAATCTCGAGTCTTGCCTCTTTCTAAAGCAAAATTCACCCCCTTTTGGCAGAGATTTAAACCTTTGCAAATCATCCTTTGCATGGGAGATTTGCAACTATTGTGTAACTCCTCCATTTCTTCTGAGCACACTGTATCCTTGAAAGACATTTCTGCGGTCAACCATCTGTGGGACTCATCTTCCCAAGACATGTTTGAAGCCCCTTTGGAAGACTTGGTGCATGCTATAAGTTGGATGCTAAACAAATCTAACTGAACCTTTTTTTTCTTTCATTCATCCTAGCTGTGCTACAAAGCATTGAGAACTTCCCCTTCGTTTGACAGGCTGGGCACAGAGTGGCTGGAGAGCAGCCAGACAGAGAGGGACCTGGGGGTTTGGATTGACAGGAAGCTGAACATGAGCCAGCAGTGTGCCCAGGTGGCCAAGAAGGCCAATGGCATCCTGGCCTGGATCAGGAACAGCGTGGCCAGCAGGTCCAAGGAGGTGATTCTGCCCCTGTACTCAGCCCTGGTGAGGCCACACCTTGAGTCCTGTGTCCAGTTCTGGGCCCCTCAGGTCAGGAAGGAGATTGAGGTGCTGGAGCAGGTCCAAAGGAGGGCAACCAGGCTGGTGAAGGGACTGGAGCACAGATCCTATGAAGAGAGGCTGAGGGAGCTGGGGGTGTTCAGCCTGGAGAAGAGGAGGCTCAGGGGAGACCTCATCACTCTCTACAACTCCCTGAAAGGAGGTTGGAGCCAGGGGGGGGTTGGTCTCTTTTCCCAGGCAACTACCAGCAAGACAAGAGGACACGGTCTCAAGTTGTGCCAGGGGAGGTTTAGGTTGGATATTAGAAAGAATTTCTTTACAGAGAGGGTGATCAGGCATTGGAATGGGCTGCCCAGGGAAGTGGTGGATTCTCCGTCCCTGGAGATATTTAAAAAGAGACTGGATGTGGCACTCAGTGCCAAAGGCTGGGAACCACGGGGGGAGTGAATCAAGGGTTGGACTTGATGATCTCTGAGGTCCCTTCCAACCAAATCTATGATTCTATTATTCTATGATTTTGCTCCTTCAAGACCACAAGGATGTCCAGAATTGAGAGGAATGGGATTAAAGCCTTTGTTTCTTGCATTCTCAATGCAGTGCAGTTTAGTTTCCAACCCATCAGTTTCTCTCCCTTATTCTCTCTCCTTTCCTTATCAGGGAGAAGAGGGGGATTAATAGAAAACATCTGTTATTGGGTTTAATTGCCAGGCCAGTATTAAACCCTGACACTGAGACATGGCTGAAAAAAGTGCCTGGTGCTTGGCTCTGGTCGTAGAGTCCCTTGTGAGGTTCAGTGAAGATTTGCTGAACAGAGTGTGAGGTTCATCTCCTACAGCAGGCATTTAAAGTAGGGCTGGGACAAGATACCCCAAAATATCTATTTCACAGCAATGATTGTAAAGAGAGGGGTGATAAATTCACCTAGAGACATTCAAATTCTCTTCAGCAAAGCTGGCTGAGGTGAAACTTGCTTTAGATAAGACCTTAGGCAGTTTCCTTACTGTATGTTCCTACACACTTCATTCTTTTTCCCTGGGACTGACTTCGGAAAATGTCACCTTCCCTGACATTGCCCTTTAAAAACTCCCAACCTATCAGCTTGAAGCAACACCAAGTGCTTGCTGGTGGTGGTTGCTCTGTAGATTTACTGTGTTAAGCCCAAGCCAGGGTCAACCAGTTGAACAGCATTAAAACAGCATTAACAAGGGGGAGCTTGGCAGGGGCTGTTCAACACCAAGGACGTAGATGTCACCCTAGCAAGGAGCAGACCCTAGGACTCAGGTCAATGCTCCCATTGCCTGAGCTGGTGAACAGCACATTTTGCCCTTTTTTGTCTGCGTTTCCATTGGGTTCACATTCCAGGCCAGCAGCTTGGGCAGGACCAAGGGAACAAGAGAGTTCCTAGGGCTTGCTGGGGATGATTCAGGCAGAAATCAACACATTCCCTCTTCCTTTTGAAAAGCTTTTTGTAGACATGAACTTGCATGGCATTTTTTTTTCTTTCTCCCTTGAAGCAACCTATCTTTTAACCAGTACTAATTTGGCCTAAGCTCTTTTTAATTACTATATAAAGGCTCCCAAAGCCCTGTGGGATGAAATTATTAGAGACCAGCTGTGGCTAATTACATTTTTCAACTTCACAGGACACAGCTCCAGAAATGCTGCTTATTGTTACTCCTTTTGTTTTTTAAAGCTCAGTTGAATTTCAGTCTGGCCTTGGAAGAGGTCAATTCTCTCTTTTCCCATGTGAGAAAAGTGAATCCCATACTTTTCTTTCCAAATAAAAACTTAGCCTCAGTCATATTGCTTTTCTCTAGACACTCTGTTATAGCATGATACAGGGGCTTTACAATATTTCCCCACTAAAACATATTTTCTTGTCAATGGGTTGACCTGAGCTCCAACACCCACAGCATTTGACTGCCTAAAAAATCTTTCCAGGATGGTATACTCAACTTGGCAGGTTTTGCAGTGTTTTTTTTCTCACTTATCCCCAGTTGGTAACTGTTAATACTATTCACAGCCTGGTAAGTGTTGGGAATTGTGCAGGAAAATCCCATTATTGGCCTCCACTGCCTTCCATTTTGTTTGATTATGTCTCACTGCTCTTTGTTGGAGTGTGAGCTGGTTCTAACGATGTAAGACTGATTTTGACCAATCTGCCATGGTCCAGCTGTGAGTTTAGATCTTTGTGTGACAGATCACAAAATGTGGGGTGGGAAGGGACCTCAAGGCCCATCTGCCCCAACCCTTCTCATATTATTGTTGATCTGAGATCTCTCAGCACCCATGGAGCTGAGACTTCAAACTTTCCCAAGGGGGGGAATCCACCCCTTCCCCTGGGAGACCATCCCAAGGTCTGACTGTCCTCAGGGGGAAAACTTTTCCTCTGGTGTCCCATGGGAATCTCCCCAGGAGCACCTTGTGCCCATTGCCCCTTGTCTTGTCCATGGGACTCCTTGGACACAGGGAGTCTCCATCTGCTTTGTAGCCCCCTCCAAGTCCTGAACATGGTCAGAAGGGCTCCCCTGAGCCTTCTCCTCTCAGTTTTCTCAGCCTCTCCTCATCTGTCAGGTGCTGCAGTCCTCTGATCATCCGAGGATGGACCCTATCCAGCCCATCCACATCCTTTTTGTACAGTGGGGACCAAAGCTGAACTCAATCCTCCAGGTATTTTCCTGGAGTGTTCTCCATTTCTTATGAAATAACAGCAGGAGGAAAGCTTTAACTTCCTGAAACTCCCTTTTGTTTCCCTCATTTTTCTGTGGAACATGAAGGTTTCTTCCTGGGCTCCTGTGCTTTATCAGCTCTGCTTGAGTTTCCTGCAGTTCCCCATCTCCTCACTGCAGCTAACGGGGCACTTTTACCTCTTTTGCAGGGCTGGGGTTTGCTGGGGCCCAGAAATGAGCTCTTTGATGCTGCCAAGTACCGGCTGCTGGCTGAGCAGCTCGGCTGTCCTGACGAGAGGTGGTGCTCGGAGGGCAAGTGGCGCTCCAAGTCGGGACCCTCCCTGGCTGACTTGTCAACCTGCTGGCGCCGGATGGAGCCGGATGATTCCATCCAGCCCATGGAACAGGGCAGGATGCCTAAAGCCATGAGGAGAGAAGAGCTGGAAGAAGGGGAGCTAGAGGAAGGGGAACTGGAGGAAGGAGAGCTGGAAGAAGAAGCGATCGATGTTTCCGATTATCTCCCCATGGCACACCAGGATGCTCGAACCCCAGGCAGAGACCCGAGGTATGTCTGCCCTGGTAGCTGCTCAGGCAGCTTTTTTTGGCCATCCTGGTTTTGAGGAAGGTGTTAAATCTGCTCCTTTTCGTCACCACGGGTGCTTCATAGAATCAGAAAATGCCAGATTGGAAAGGATCATCCAGTCCAACCTTCCTAGGGAAAAATGCAGTTTAAATAATATGGCCCAGCAGCCTTGGTTGCTTGATTTCATGTTTTATGAGCACAGAATCATAATGAAAGCATAATGCTTTGATTTTTAGTAGTCAACAGGAGTAATTTCATTAAGGACCTGGTGGTGATGGTGGGTTTTAGGGATTCTTTGTATTCAGAATTTCTCATTAAATCTGTTACAAGCTGTAGATGGTGGTGTGGTTTGTAGTGCTAGTGTCAGAACTTGATTGGTTTTTTGTTAGAGGGTTTTACTGGGCTGGGTGATTGCTCTGTGGGGAAAGGATTTTAGTAGCAAGACACAGCTTGACTTTTCAGATGACCAAATTTATCTGTGCCTTTAGCTGCTCAGTTCCAGGGCTCAGTAGCAGCCTGAGGAGAGGTAGGTCAGAGCACAGAGTGGGTATTTGTATATCAAACTGTTCTCATCCTCCATCTAGCAGAGGAGGGAGTTCCATTGAGATGACAGATGACAACACTGCCATCCGTGCCCTGACGCAGTTCCCACTTCCCAAAAATCTTCTGGCCCAAGTGATTCAGATTGCAACCTCTTCCTCCACAGTCAAGGTAAGGCCCTGGTGGCCCCCTGCCTGGCACCTGCAGGGGATTAAGCTTCAAAACTTCCAACTGGAGTCGCTTTGGATGCTTTTTTGGGCAGCTGAGAAGTGGGGGGAGAGAAGGAGGTTGAAACTAGGCCTAGAAAAATCAGCCTGGAGAGTGAGAAGACTTTGTGTTGAGAGTTGAGGAAATGTCTTAACAGAATCATGAGGAATGTTCTTACTTGGGGTCGAGGTGAGAGAGGAGCTGCTGTCTGAACAGAGAGTATTTTCTAAGGTGATTGGTTTGCATTTCCCCCTTATACCCACAACAAACACAAGTTTGTGTTGCTCAAAGTAATGTGTAATTTCTGTGCTGTCTCACTTTACTGGCTGTCTTTGCTTTTCAGAAAGTCACTCTGCATATAAAGTGGCCCAAGAATGTGGAAGTGGAAGGCTATGGGACCAAGAAGATTGATGCGGAGAGGCAGGCAGCAGCTNAATTCTCTCTCTTCTTCCCCTAAAAAAGTGGCACTGAAGGGGTTAATCTAGCCAGGCAGCTGGAACAGACAGACCACTAACTTTTTCCCTTAATTACGTTGTAGGGCAAGAGGAAAGAAATCTTGCCTCTAGGATTAGAGCCCTTTATGGCAGTGCAAATGGAATAAAGCAGGAAAGCAGCAGCACTAATGAACTTGCAGTGAGCTGCAGCACAAGCCGTGACTTTGCAAGAAGGAACTAAAATAGCTCCTGAATTGCTCCCCTGACCTTGTTCTCTGGTGCTCCAGCACCAGAGGAGGACATGGGAAAAGGAAGGGCTGAGTCAAACAACAGATCAGCAGTGGCATCTTTAATCTGCACAGGCTTTCAAACCAGGCAGTTTTCCTCTGTTTTATCCTCACATACACAGGACCCATAGTTCCACTTAGAGGGCAGAGAATTCATGGAGAAGTATCTCTAGGTAGTGATCACTGGTGGGTATTAATTAGTGGCCCAGGAGAACAGTGTCTAAACTCATTTGGCTCCCTGAACAGATGAGAGATGGAGGTAAACATCCTCATGCAGAGCTCCATGTTATTCAGGCTCCTGCAACCTCAATTAATTTATATTAAGATGATCTGGGTATCTCTCCACCATTTGCCAGTCTTGTAGAAGCACCTGGGTGGAATTCATCCCACTCAGCTACAGATGTTTTACATCTGGCTCGTTGCCCAGGTCCCTTTTGTGTCACTGAATCAGGGATTTCCAAGGCAAAAATAGATTTCCTCATTATAATGATATCCCTCAGGATATCATGTGGGTATTGGTGGGGAGTCTCTGTTACCAAATGTCTTTAAGGATAGGTTTGAATAAACATCTGTCAGAAATAATGTCACTAGGAAGAAGGGGCTAACTAGTCCCCTGGAGGGTTTCCTTCAGTTCTGTGATTCCACTCTGGAAGGTGGCCAAGAACCCGACAAAATCCCAAAGTGGGTATTTAGATGGATAGGAAGAGTATTCATCATAATCATATTTAATGCTACTCTGAATTCTGGAGGGATTAGCAAGCCTGCTGATTCAGGATTTACTTTTTACTGGGCTGGCTTATGGCTAGACCTCAGTTATGGACAGATTATTTTCTATATACTGGATGCAAATGCTACAGAGCTTAATTTAAGCTTTTTAATGAAGTGCAGGAAACCAGTCCAAAGAAAACTTTCTTCTTCCTCATGCTCTGCCCTAGAGAGGAAAAGAGGAGCCAAGGTCACAAGATCCTAGCTCCAAAGATTAATTCCTCACTCAACCGAAGAATCCTGTATTGCTGGGAGGGTACTGAAGAAAAGAGAATAAAAATGGAGGAAGTTGGGAATTTTGCACACTCAGAGATGATTCTTTCACCCTTGCCAGGGACAAGCTAGGTTTGCTTGACAGACCTCTGCTTTTTTCTGGCCCAGATGTTCCACATCTGCCTCTCTGTGGGTGAGAAAAACTGAAGCTTTTAGCAAACTTTGACGATGCTATCAGTNGGAAAACTTTTCCTCTGGTGTCCCATGGGAATCTCCCCAGGAGCACCTTGTGCCCATTGCCCCTTGTCTTGTCCATGGGACTCCTTGGACACAGGGAGTCTCCATCTGCTTTGTAGCCCCCTCTAAGTACTGAACATGGTCAGAAGGGCTCCCCTGAGCCTTCTCCTCTCAGGGCTGAACAAACCTCAGTTTTCCCAGGTGCTCCAGTCCTCTGATCATCCTCATGGCTCTTCTCTGGACCCTCTCCAGCCTGTCCACATCCTTTTTGTACAGCAGGGACCAAACCTGGACACAATATCCCAGGTGTGGTCTGACAAACACCAAGCAGAGAAGGATGATACAGACCAGTTGGGATTGGAAGGGACCTTAAAGATCATCTGGTTCAACCCCCTTGCCATGGGCAGGGACATTTTCCACTAGAAGGTGTGATGAAGGGTTGTAATTTATAAGATATAAGGATGATGTAATTTATATGATATAATGATGGACTTAGAACTGTCATGAGGAAGGGCCCTTACTTACAAGACTGAGATGCAGTTATCTTGTGTGGTCCTCGGGTGCTACCATAGGAGGATGCAGATCTCCTGCAAATCTTCAGTCATATCTTCCATCCCATGTTGAGGTTCTCTTGAAGTCACCCCCAATGACACAGGCTAAAAGCCCAACTGAGTAGAACCTTTAATTTTTGCATTTTCCTATTTATAAGATACTGACATTTGATAACTCTTAATCAGATGAGGTTGAGCTGGACACAGGTGGCTCAAATTGCCTGGGTTTTTTTTTTAACATTTTCTCTATTTATGTGTTCTTATTTTACTGGATCTAGATGTTTGATATCAGCAGTTGGAACTGACTGGTAAGAAACAAAATTCTCTCTCTTTTTCCCCTAAAAAAGTGGCACTGAAGGGGTTAATCTAGCCAGGCAGCTGGAACAGACAGACCACTAACTTTTTCCCTTAATTACGTTGTAGGGCAAGAGGAAAGAAATCTTGCCTCTAGGATTAGAGCCCTTTATGGCAGTGCAAATGGAATAAAGCAGGAAAGCAGCAGCACTAATGAACTTGCAGTGAGCTGCAGCACAAGCCGTGACTTTGCAAGAAGGAACTAAAATAGCTCCTGAATTGCTCCCCTGACCTTGTTCTCTGGTGCTCCAGCACCAGAGGAGGACATGGGAAAAGGAAGGGCTGAGTCAAACAACAGATCAGCAGTGGCATCTTTAATCTGCACAGGCTTTCAAACCAGGCAGTTTTCCTCTGTTTTATCCTCACATACACAGGACCCATCGTTCCACTTACAGGGCAGAGCATTCATGGAGAAATATCTCTAGGTAGTGATCACTGGTGGGTATTAATTAGTGGCCCAGGAGAACAGTGTCTAAACTCATTTGGCTCCCTGAACAGATGAGAGATGGAGGTAAACATCCTCATGCAGAGCTCCATGTTATTCAGGCTCCTGCAACCTCAATTAATTTATATTAAGATGATCTGGGTATCTCTCCACCATTTGCCAGTCTTGTAGAAGCACCTGGGTGGAATTCATCCCACTCAGCTACAGATGTTTTACATCTGGCTCGTTGCCCAGGTCCCTTTTGTGTCACTGAATCAGGGATTTCCAAGGCAAAAATAGATTTCCTCATTACAATGATATCCCTTGGGATATGGTGACTCCAACTGTCAACATCTTGAATGAAACTCGGTTGCCCAGATGTAAGCACTTGGTAGCACTTCAACCATCAGCTGAAACCCTCTCAGGACTGACTTCCAGCTGCTGGAAGGTCCTCTGTTACAGCTGCCAGCCCTGTAGGGATGTCTCCTTTCCCTTTAGTGGGTATCAAGGAATAGAACTCTGCCTTTTCCTTTTGGTCAACACTTGCTCACCAATCACTCTGAGCAGAGCTGGTGTAACCATACCTGAGCTAGCTTCAAAACATCCATCAGAGAGCCTCCCAGCCACGTGGTCCTGAGTTTGTGCAACATCTTCCTCTCTGTTCTTGCTTCCTTCCACTGCAAACAACCCACATTCAGCCCATACCAAACCCAGGGTTTGATCTAGGGGGTGTTAAAGTCAGTTTGGGAGCAACTGGTGTTATAATTCTAAAGGCAAGGCTGGCCTCCTCTGGCATGAAAGGGTTAATTGGTTTGCCCTGATTCTAAACAGCAAGGAGTAAATAATTGGGCTTGGGCTGAGAAAGAGAACACCCATGTGGGAAACATATTAGTCTTCATACATATCTATATATATATATGAGAATATTTGAAGAAGAAATATTCTTAACTGGGAGTAAAAAGATTAAGACGAGGCTTTAAGCTTCCCATCTCTAATGGGATGAAAAAATGAAGCCCTGGAAATAATCATGTGGGTATTGGTGGGGAATCTCTGTTACCAAATGTCTTTAAGGATAGGTTTGAATAAACATCTGTCAGAAATAATGTCACTAGGAAGAAGGGGCTAACTAGTCCCCTGGAGGGTTTCCTTCAGTTCTGTGATTCCACTCTGGAAGGTGGCCAAGAACCCGACAAAATCCCAAAGTGGGTATTTAGATGGATAGGAAGAGTATTCATCATAATCATATTTAATGCTACTCTGAATTCTGGAGGGATTAGCAAGCCTGCTGATTCAGGATTTACTTTTTACTGGGCTGGCTTATGGCTAGACCTCAGTTATGGACAGATTATTTTCTATATACTGGATGCAAATGCTACAGAGCTTAATTTAAGCTTTTTAATGAAGTGCAGGAAACCAGTCCAAAGAAAACTTTCTTCTTCCTCATGCTCTGCCCTAGAGAGGAAAAGAGGAGCCAAGGTCACAAGATCCTAGCTCCAAAGATTAATTCCTCACTCAACCGAAGAATCCTGTATTGCTGGGAGGGTACTGAAGAAAAGAGAATAAAAATGGAGGAAGTTGGGAATTTTGCACACTCAGAGATGATTCTTTCACCCTTGCCAGGGACAAGCTAGGTTTGCTTGACAGACCTCTGCTTTTTTCTGGCCCAGATGTTCCACATCTGCCTCTCTGTGGGTGAGAAAAACTGAAGCTTTTAGCAAACTTTGACGATGCTATCAGTAGAGCCAGAGAATCTTTCAGGTTGGAAAAGACCCTTGGGATTACCAAGTCCACCCATCATCCCTGCTTTATAAAGTTGTCCCTATACCATATCCCCCAAAGCCACATCTAAACGACCCCTAAACACATCCAAGGATGGTGACTCCACCACCTCTTTGGGCAGCTTTATTCCAGTGTCTGAGCTCTCTTTCTGTGAAGAATTTTTTTCCTGATGTCCAGTCTAAACCTTCCCTGCTGCACTTTGGATCCCTTCCCTCTTGTTCTATCACTGCTCACCTCTGAGACCAGCACCCACCTCTCTACAACATCCTTTCAAGGCTGTTAGAGAAAGGCAGGAGGTCTCCCCTCAGCCTCCTCTTCCTCACAATGGGGTGAGGGAGCCAAATGTGAATTTAGGAGGAGATCTCAGTGGCTTCACTCAGAGCTCACTTTGAATACTCTGCCTTCCAGCAGTTTTTGACTTCATTGCAATCAGCCAGTGCTACCTGTATTTATTTTCATCATGGGCTGAGGGAAAAAAAACAAAACAAAACGTGCTTAAGCAAACACAGTCGAGCTAATCCACCAGTATTTCAGTGAACCAAGAGAAGCCCTGATGCTGATTTTCTTCAGGCCACAGTTAAAAATGATTCAGGAGATCAATACAGTTGAAAGAGTCAAGCTCATAGAGCAGATAATGAACACAAGTTATGAGGACATGACTTAAAAAACGTGCCACAGGGAATCAGAGAAGATCTGGAAGGGGTATGCAGTGCAGGTCTGTGTCCTTAGGCAGGAACAGCAATCTAAGCCAGCCTTGGATAACATTTACCCTATCTTTAAAAACACCCAGTGGAGGCATCTCTTCCTCCAAGCAATGGATTTTATGGTATTGTAACTCTTTCTACTATAACATTTGTCCTCATCACCAATCTGAAACTTTTTTTGGGGGAATTTATCTCCAAGGATTCCTGACCCAGCCCCTGGGGACACAGAGAACGAATTGCCCTCTTCTACACTGAAATGATTTCTGAGCCCCTCAAAAGCTGCTTTTGTGCATCCTCCAGCCTTTCTTTCTTCTCAAATTAGGTAAACCAAATTTTTTTCAGCCTGTTGCCTCGAATGGTGTCACATCTTTCTCAGGAAATAGAAATTAAGTCTATTTGAGCTTTTCTCATTAAAAAGCACTTTGATCTCTCAGCTCCTTTCACCCATCCTTGCAGGCAGGACTGCCTTACAGCTTTATTTTGCCTCTGCCAGCAGGAAAGTTACCTGGTGGAGAAGACAAATGCTCCATCCAACAGTAGGGATTCTGAGGGTGAGAAAGGGATCAGCATTCTGGAGGAAGGCTGCCAAAAAAATGCTAGAAAAATATGCCCTGTGCTCTCACAAATTAGCCTCAGCCTCTCAGTAGCAGGAGTTCTTCCACTCCCTGCTGTTGCAGCACTTTTCACTCTGGTTTTGTCCAGAGATTGCAGATTCTACTTGAGAAGGGACTTGGCTGCAGCTGGGAAGGTGCAATGCAAATTTTCCATTTTCAACTATCAGCATTTCTGGATTAAAAAAATAAATAAAGCACAACAACCGCAACAAAACCCACACAACAACCTGAAAAACCACCACAGCAGCAACACGTGTGGTGCTGTAGAAAAGTAGAATTAAGAAAAAAAATCCCTTTCCTCCTCCAGAAGCAGGAAAAATTTGAAAGACATAAAGCTTGAGTCTTGCAGTCATCCTTGGGGGACAAAGATAAAAGCTTTTAAGGACAAAGAGAGATGCAAACCCTCCTTTATTTGGCCAGGGCTTCCTGAGCTCTTGGTTTAGGCTGAGGGTTGAGATGAGATCATTCTGAATTTGATCTCTGCTGTGGTTTCAATAATGGGCAGTAAAAAAAGAACAGGAGGGAGAAAATAAATAAATGGGAAAAAAAAGAAAAAAAAAAAAAAAAAAAAAAAAAAAAAAAAAAAAAAANAAAAAAAAAAAAAAAAAAAAAAGAAAACAAAAAGAAAACAACAAGCCACCACAACTGGATGGCTTCCACCAACAGACAGGGCCCATGACACTTGTAAATAGTCAGAAGTAAAGTGAGGAAGAGAATAAACTTCATCATTTCCTGAGCACTTGTCAGAAGCAGGCTGGGCTCCCAGCAGATGAGCAGGATCAGGCTGATGGTCTCACCCAACAGAGATTCAGCCTCTGGATGCTCTACAGGAAGGGAAGAGATGCCCCCTAATGGGTGATCAGAGAAGAATCTTTTCTAAATTTTCCTTTTCCTCAGTCTTAGAGGCTTTTGTGTTCCCCGAAGTGTGAGTCTGTATTTCTCAATATCCATCTTTGGGGCCCGGAAAGGAAAAAAAAAAAAAAAAAAAAAAGGAAAAAGCAGCCAGAGGGCATCATTGGACCTCTTCTGTTTTCCTGACCTCAGGTCTCCTTCAGCTCCTGTTTTTCCTACAGGGAAGGTTGTCCAAAGCCTCTTTTGAAGGAAAAAGATGAAAAAGGTTTGCCCCATGGACTATTAAACCTCTTGTGAGGCACAGGAAAAGTCATTGCCATGTAATTTGCAGGAAAACTCAGTGTCAATGCATATGGGGTCATTTGATGGAGAGGAGTCATGGTAAGAAGTGGTAGAAGGTCTCTGATTTCTCTGGGAGGGGGGGTTATGGTCAGGTCTGTCCCCTGCCAAGCAGACCCAGAGGGTTGACTGATCCCAAATTCGGTCCAAATGTTAGTGGGGCCATGAGGGGTCTTTGCCTGTGGCTGTCAGAGATGGGAGGTGTGACCTTCCTTCCATGTCACACAACCATAGAAGCTGCCAAGTTGGCATCAGGAGCATCAAGCCCAACTCCTGTCCCTGTTTAGGGCACCCCCAGGATCCCACCAGGTGCCTGAGAGTGTCATAGGCCTGAGATTTGGGAAGTCTTTCAGGGCAGAGTCAGAAAGCTGAGATTTTTCTATACCTTTAATATTTTGCATTCCTAAGGGACATAAAGGTGATTCCTGGTCCTCCAAAAAAATTCTTAAAATCTGCGTATTGACACAAAAACCTGACAGTACCTGCCTTCTGGTCTTCACTGACCACCAACCCAACTCTCCAGACTACCTAGCAAGGATTCAGACACCTTTCCTAATCTTACATTTAAATGAAAACTGATTAATTTTCTTTTTCTCTCCAAGCTTTTTCCCTCCAAGTTGCCAAGTCCACATTACACTACTGAACACTATTAACTACTCGTTATTCTGTGATTTTTGGATTTTTTTTTTTCTTTCCTGTTGTCCTGCCATGATGTTTGATAGTGCCTAAGCAAGGCAGATAGACTTTCTGGTTTTTTTCCCTAAGGTGTTGAGCCCATATTGTTCTTTCACATCTCTTCTGAACTGAACCAGCTCATCTGCCCACTGCCTTGCACTAACTAACTCCCTCCACAAGTACTTTTTAATAGAGAAAAACATAATCAACCAACCCCTTATGCTGTCATGGTATCAATATGATGGACTTCAGCATTAAAATTTCTCTGATAAATTCTTTTGAACTTTATGCTTCCCATAATCATCAAGAATCGGAGTAGATGAGCCAGGTGAATTTATCTTTGTTTCAAAAGAAACTGTAGAGAGGAAAAGAATTGGCTGTGATTGCTTGCACTGCACCATGGGCACACATCCAAAGTGAGAGAGGAACAGGCTGGAGAAGTAGCAATGTTTTCTGTACTGTCTGCACTCACTTGGTTGTGTATCAGGAGCCCCATGTGGATTAGAGGAGATTAAAGTAGATGTTCAGTGCCAATTCATGCTTTCCCTTGTATCTGTAAGGGGATATTTTCTTCCATACTGAGGCTATTCTAAGCTTCTGAACAGTGGCCAAGGGTCTTGGGGTAAGGAGAAATGAAGCTGAAACCTGCCCTAAGGCTCAGCAGCAGAGCAGACTAAAGTAGCTATCAGAAAAGTAGAATTAAGACTGTCTCCCCCCTTCCCTTCTCTTCCCTTCCCTTCCCTTCCCTTCCCTTCCAACCCCTCAAGAATAAAACAACGCCGCCCCGCCAAAATCCATACGAACAAAAAACATCCCCACACTGTCGACAGTCTCCACCCCCAACTTTCACATCACGGCAGAACCTCCCACTACCACCCCCAAGACCAACACCAACANTTCCCTTCCCTTCCCTTCCCTTCCCTTCCCTTCTCCAGAACCATGAAAAAATTGAAAGGCAAAAATTCTCTGCAGCAAACAGATGAATCTTTCAGGTTTTGTCTCATCTCAAGGACGTGTCTCTGAGAAATTTAGTATCCATTTGGGTGGAAATATTACAGGTTATGGTCTAGCACCTCAGTCCTTATCATACCCTGAGTTAATTCAGACAACAAGCTGGTGACTTCAGGAATAAATCACAGAATTATGGAATGGTTTGGGTTGGAAAGGACCTTAAAGCTCATCCAGTTCCATGCCCCTGCATGGGCAAAGACACCTCCCCCAGCCCAGGGTTGCTCCAAGCCCCATCCAACCTTCAACACTGCCAGGGATGGGGCAGCCACAGCTTCCTTGGGCAACCTGGGACAGGGGCTCACCATCCTCAAATTAAAGAATTTCTTCCTTATATCCAACCTAAATCTCCCCTCTTCAACTCTTAAATAAATTTAAAATAGATTTCATACATATATAAATATTTATTATCTTTGTATTTATCTTTATATTTATCTATATCTTTATATTTATATTTAATAAATTATATATGTAAAATCAATTTAAATAAATCTTAAATTAATTTAAATTTCCCCTTGTCTTCTCACTACCCCACATGTCAAAAGCCCCACCCAAATGAAGGACTCCAAGTGTAGGTAAGAGTTTTTGTGTGTATTGTGCATCCAGACTCCACTCCAAGCAGTGGAGGTGCAAAGGGGAGGAGAATGTCCCTGCATGGGGCTCGTAGTGTTTGAATTGATCTCACACACCCAGTCTGACCTCCAGCTACCAGGGCAGGACACAAAGATGTCCAGATGTCCTTGGCCATATTTGACAGTTCCCTATCAACATCTCAGATACTTCACTGTGTCTAAAAGGCACTGGAGGCAACAGACTCTCATCTTCTAGTTCACAAATCCTAGAGAGTAGCTAGGACAGAACCAAGTTCCATTTCATAGCAACACAGAATGGTTGGGGTTGGCAGGGACCTGAAGGAACACCCAGTTCCACCACCCTGCCACAGTCAGGGACACCTCCCACTAGAGGTTGCTCCAAGTTCCATCCAACCTGGCCATCAATAATTCCAGGGATGGGGCAGCCAGCAGCTTCTTTGGGCAACCAGGGGCTCAGCACCCTCACAGCACAGAATTTCTCCCTCAGATCTCCTCTCCATCTCCCCTCTTTCAGTTTGAAACCCTTCCCCCTCCACCTATCCCTCCATGCCCTTGGAAAAAATCTCTCTCCATATTTTGGGTAAAAAGTCCTTCTCCACATTTCAGTGGTTTTACTTTTCAGTTAGGTTTCTTTTAAGTGATTGCCCTTTTTCTACATTTCAAAAAAAATTATTTTCCTTTTGATCGTTACTGTTCCATTAAAGCTGTTTTGTTAATTTTCCAACCCACAAGTCTCCTTTATTCTCTTTCCTTTCCCCTCCCTTGGGAAGGGAGAGGGGTTAATAGGGAGCATATGTCACCCATTTAGTTTCCAGCCCAGCACCAAACTGTGACAGTGTCACAGGACATTACTGACAATTTTTTCCCAATGGTCTTCTTCAAAGAGAGAACCACTAAATGCAATCTCTGTGAAAATCACAAACCATAGGATGAAGGCAGAGATGTCTGTGGCATCCTTGCAGGGCCTGGGTTTGGGTGGTATGAAATTGTGTGGGTGACAGGGACTTGCTCAGTGCTGGCCCTGGGATCAGCCAGAAAGTTGGGGTGCAAGGAGCTGATGTTTATTCTGAAACAGGGAAGCTCAGGACTTGGGAGAAGTACGTGGTGGCAGCTCTTCTCCTGGCACTCAGAAACGGCACCAAGAGTGACTCCTGTTTAGGAGCTGAGTCCAGGGTTTGGCTGTGCCTCTACCAACAAATTAAATTGTGCCAAAGGGTGTTGCACAACCTGGGTCAGTTATATTTTCCCATTCTTCACGTTGGTCCCTGGCATGCTTGTGATCTGTGCCAAGTAAGGCTCGTGTTGACAGTTTGGATGGTGGCCAGAGACCATTCCCAACAGGCAATTTGGATGTGGTGATCTCATTTGGGAGGATTAGAGAATCTAATTGTGGGGACGTGGGTCTTCCCTGCCAGCTGGCATCAGGACAAGACAATGTGACCTGGACCTCTTTGGTTTACTATTGTAAATGTCACTTTTTTTTTTGTTCAGATGGCATAAGGCTGGTTTTGAGTGGATGCCCAACCTCCCTAAAGGAGTAAAAATCAAGCACTAGGTGCTGCTTTGAAAGAGCTGGAGACTTCTTCTGTGTGGACAGAAAATCATGGAATTACCTTGGCTGGAAAAGACCTTTAAGATCATCAAGTCCAACCATTAAAAGTTCAAGAGTAGAAGGTGTTTTTGTACAGACAGAACCTCTGCTGCTCTGCTTCTGCAAGGTTCCTGGTTCCTCACATTTTTTCTTCATACCAGATGAGGCGTGACCTTTTCTCAAAGATATTGAGATATTACTGAGATATTTTTGAGATATTACTTAGTCCAGAGTGGAAACTGCTGGGTCCCACCAGTATTTAGAGGCCTTCAGACTTTCTTTTCTCTGGATCAGTTTTTCAGTGGCTCCATATTCTAGAGGAACATCAGACTGGCTGATGAGGTGCCCTGATATCTGGAGATATTTGTGGCATCATTGTCTAATTTCACCCAGAGCATTACAGCTCTAATTTTGTACTGCATTTAGGGGCCCTGGAAAATAATACAGGACTTGTGTAGCCTTTAGATCTCTTGAGCAACCTATGATTATGGGCTTGATAATAATCCAGGCCCTGTGTATCCATCTAATGACAGGGTACATTTGGAAGGAAGATTCTATGTAATTTGGTTGCAGTTATTCTTATTTTTCTCCTAAATTTAGGGTATCAGGAATGATCAGAGGGGAAGACCACACTCAGTTTTCAGAGGAACCAACCCAGATTCACTGGAGGTAGGAAGAGCAATGCCAAAACAAGAGAGAGAAATATTTTGTAACTCTCTTTGGTGCTCTCTGAAGTCAGAACATTCCTTGTCCATTTGTCACTTTGTGGCCACTATTTCAGTTTACATAAGAAGTCAATTCAGTTTTTTAGATCCACAACAAACACATTCTCAAAGGTGTTCCTAAAAGCAGTGTCAAGCCACATCTACAGGATTTTGTCCCTAATTCCTTCTTCCTCAAGTTAAACCAATAAAGTCTTAAAAAAAAAAAACACTCAATTTTCTTAAAGTACTATGTTATTCAGGAGGTATTTTTAACTTCTTGTTTGATATTTTTCATAATGATTGACTAGAATAAGCCACACATTCTGTCTCACAGCACTGAGGGCTATAAGGTTCTCCCAAGAGGAGAACTGTGGCACAGATTTACACCAGGGAGGAGACAAACCACGGTTAGAATTAAAATAATTAAAATTGTTTCTCAGCCTGCTGAGTAGGCTCCAGTCCTTTGGCTTCCCATCCTTACTCTGCTCTTATCTTCTGGTTTCATGATTTTTGATCTGGTCATGAGCCATGGTCTTTAGTGTGTATATTTTATCATACTTCCAGTTGGAAATCTAAAATGTGTGGCGAAAATTATAATATTGCTCCCCACTGAATCAAGCTTCATGTGTTTAAAGCTCCTTCACTTTCTTGATATAAAAGAAGCTCCAGGGAAGTCTGGCCCAAGATCTAGTGAGTTTAACAAGCCAGCTGGGATTGAATCAGAAGGAAAATTGGGTTTGTCAAATCTACCGCAAGTCAGCTATGGGAAAAAACAGAGGTGGCATTTTCCCAGCTATCTGAAAGGGATATATTCCACAAAATGATCATCTGTGAGCATGAAAGCTCTCTAGCAGTGATGTGATGGATGCACTGGGGAAGGTCTTGTGTGTAGAACCAAACTTGGAGGAAAAAAGTAGAAAGATGTTGCCACTTGATGTCATAGTTGTTTCTGTCCCTTAGAAAATACAGCCAAACTTCACATTCATTGGTAAAAGAGAAGAGACATTAAAAAAATGTTTTCCTGATCAAGAAACCCTTGAATGGGGCATGTCATCATCCCATGCCCCTTAAAAACTCTTTAAATGGGTAATTTCTTATATCCACTATTTTTCTTCTTATTTTCCCATGAAGCTGCTACGTTTGGAGGAACCTCAACCTCTGAACAACTTCTGGTGCAATTTCAGGCCATTCCCAAGAAGCCAACACTCACCTCCCCACAACCTCCTTCCAGGTAGCTGTGGAGAGCCCTATGGTTCCCCCTCAGTCTTTTCCAAACTAAACATTCCCAATTCCCTCAGCTTCTCCTCACAGGACTTTTTTCTCCAGACCTTTCACCATCTTGGTTACCCTTCTCTGGACAACTCCAAGTCCTTTTTGTAGTGAGGGGCCCAGAACTGATCACAGCACTCAGGGTGCAGCCTCACCAAGTGTGGAGCAGAGGGGCAAGATCAGTTCTCAAGGGACCACAGGTCCATGCAGCAAAAACATGGTGTGATGCTTTAAAACACTGAAGCAGTAAGATGCACAGGAACATGAAGTCAAGAAAGAATTTTGTGCCTCATATTAAATGTTGTTTGTTATTTTTTTCCTCCTGTTCAGCTCAAAATGTGGGTAGAAAGCTCTTGTTCCTCCCAACTAATGGAGCTGGCATGCTGGCTTTGGTTGAAAGGTTTGATAGAGTAGCAGCATCAAAAAGCTTTCATTTGAAATCTGCTTGAACAACCACGCTGGAAGCAGCTCTGTTCTCAGGACAAGGTGTTTTTTTGGCTGCAGCTGCTCAAAACAGGATGCCAGATGAATCAGCTTAGAAAATGTGTTCAACTTTGTCTCTGGTTTCAGTCTCGCCATGTAAATTGGGGACAGGTGGTGGGAGGGAGAGCGTTTTGCCACCTTCTTGTGCAGAAATGTCAACATCTTAAGATGAGCACATCTGATAGCTGCTGCTGCTGCTGCTGACCACATCCTTCTTGTTCCACGAATTGTCACCTGCAGGCTGTGCTTGGGGCTTCCTGTGCCACCACTGTTAAGCAAGCAGAGAGGATGCCTGCCTGCCCTGCTGCCTTTCTACATGAGGAGGTGGTGGGGCCAATAGGGGTTCTCAATTCAGTGTGAGACCACACCTGGAATACTGGATCCAGTTTTGGACCCCTTGGTTCAAAAGGAACAGGGATCTACTGAAAAGACTCCAAAGGAGAGCTATGAGGATGGTGAACGGACTTGAGCATCTCTCCTATGAAGAAAGACTGAGAGAAAGTCTGTTTAACCTTGAGAAGGCTGAGAGGGGATTTTATTAATGTCTATAAATATCTGATACACAAGATACCCCAGTATCAGTTGTCTGTCCTTCTGAGCTTCTAATGCTCAAGCAGCTCTGAACACCTGGGAAAGGAACTTTTCCACACAATGATCACCAATGCTCTTTAATGCCCCTTCCTTGTCCAGACTTGAGTTTCTATCTGAGAAAGAAATATCACCTGTTAATTGTTTTTTGGAAGCAACCCATCCAACTCATTTCCTAGGACTGGCCTTGCTGAGCTGACTTGAAATAAATAAATGATATAATGGAGAGGGTACAATCAATACAGCATGCCTGTAGGCAAAAGTAAAGATTGGATACTTTCCTCCCCGCATAACATATGCATAGAATAATCAGAAACTGCACATTTCCTCTGTGACTGCAAGGGATGTAAAAAGGAGATGATTTTCTCTGGGGTCACTATTTCCTTGACAGTTGTCTCTCAACTCCTATTGCACAGGCAATAGCCAATTTATTAGCAAACATAAATAACTCTCAAATATCTTGCCTGTCGGTGCTTTTTGACTTAATGTTAAATTCCCTGACTCAGTTTTGAAGAAGAGGGAGATGGTGGAATAGAAGGAAGGTGTTCTGGAATATTAACCGTGTCTCTTCCACTCTTTAGTAAAGGAGATCTCCTGTAAGCATGGAAGCAAAAAAATCAGTTTAACATCAAAGCCACTCTCATAAAAGTGCTCGGCCAAATCTTGAGTGCATGAAAGAACTAGGGGGTTTATTGATTTTTTTTTTTTCTTCCATGAGATGGGGCATGCTGAGGGGCTGCCTCACTTTGAACTGGAAGATAAAAGGTATCAAAGGTCGAGAAGAAACAAGGAAAAAGTTAAAATTTTATTAAGCACGACAGTAGATTACTTAAAAGCTATCCTTAGAGATTGCATCCTCCTGAAAAAAGCAGTGTTAGAATCAGAAAGAATCCCCAAGAATCACAGATGTCATATGCTATGGAGATTTCAGTGCCAGGACCCTTGGGCAGTGAAAAAAATGTTTGGTTATTATTATGCTTTAGATAGTCTCAAATCTCTTTCAGAGAGAAGAAAATCTTTACTGCAAAGGGAAAAGGAGAAGAATGTTTTGGCTAAGAGGTTGCTGTAAAGACTTTTTTTTTTTTTTTTTTTTCCAAAACTTATATGAGGTTTGTTCCATTTTAGAACACTTGTTCTCTGTTCTTGAATTTAAGAAAAACATGAGGACATTTTTCCTCTGGGACGTCCGAGGATCAATTTTCCCTTCTGTCTTCCACACCTTGTGACTCAGGTCACCTTCAGCATCAAAAAAGGGTGATCATGAATCAATGCTGATTTTGGTTTTAGTGTTATGGTTTTCTACAGTACTGTCAAACCACGATGCCCATCTCCCATCATTCTAAGAATTGTAATTATTCCATTTGACCTCATCCTGCTTGACATAAACACAAGGAAGTTTTGCCCAACAGGCTCTCTGTCCACTTGAATCACCTGTGTTTTGATAAAAACAACAATGTGGATGGATTTTAAACCTCAGAGGAAGATCTAGAAGCAGCTGTCCCTAATCCTGTTGTTCAGGGGACTGCTGGAAAATTTGTCAGAGTTCTGACAAATGGTAGGAAAAATGACCTCTTCTTCTCCAGACCTCTTCTTCCAGCCCGTGCTGTGTGAACAGATCATAGAATCACAGAATCATCAGAGTTGGAAAGGACCTTCAGGACCATCGAGTCCAACCCTCAGTCCTACATCACCTTCAGCACTAAATCACCTCCTGAAGCACCACATCCACTCATTTTTAAAATACCTACAGGGATGGCCACTCCACCACCTCCATGGGCATCCTGTTCCAGTGCTTTACCACTTTTTTAGTGAATATTTTTTTCCTAATATCCATTCTGAACCTCCCTGGGTGCAACTTGAACCCAGTACCTCTTGCCCTATCAGTAGTCACAGATGATGTGTCCAACCCTGGAAGTGTCCACTGGGAATTCTACTGGATGTGTATGGTCAGTACCAACCATTAGCAAAGCCTGTTAAATTTTCTTTTTTTACAAACACTTTGTATTCAATTTTTACATTTTTCCAATTTGGCTGATAAACAAAAGTTCTGTGCCTGACCCAAATTCCATGAAAGTCAGGGGGAAGTTTTCCTTTCGATTTCAGCGAGCTTCCCAAAGGCCTTTCTGTGTTTTCTTGTGATAAATACACAACAGAATATGCCTGACATTAGCAAAATTGCAATGTTCCAGTCCCTTGGTGGAGAAACTACAAATGTTTCCTCTGTAATTACGGAGCAGAATCAGCTTTGCTAGCTCATTGCAGTGTTAATGATCTGTGTGTGGCTGTCACTTCTCTGTTCTTTCTTCTTGCCTCCAGAATTCACTTAGCAAGGCTTTCATCATTCTGGATGGAGATTAAACCTAACCACCTCCCAGCCATAAAAAGAAACAAATCATCAAAACGTTTGGTGTGAGCATAACGAGAAGCCAGCTGTGAAATTTTCTGCCTTTTCCAAATGCCATGCCTGAAAGATGATGGTTTAAAGCAGGTACATCTCTCCTGACAACAAGAACAGGAAAAAAAAAAAAAAAAAAAGCTGAAATGATTCAGAACAAGGCTATCAATTGCAAACCTCCTGGTGCATCAGAGGGGGGGGGTTGTTCAGCAGGCAAAATGCAAAAACCTGAGGGAAATAGATGGGAGGCAATTCTTGAGTACCAGACTGAGGTTTAAAGTCAGCTGCAAAACCAGGTCTGGTTATGTTTCCCAGTCAAGGTAACAATGATGGGCAGGAGTCAACCTGAGCACCATCCCCAGCCTTCTTCCTTTACTCTGATTCACCCCCAGTAGGAGAATTTCTATAGTTATATAAAAGGGGGTTGGAACTGGATGATTTTTAAGATTCTTTCCAACCCTTCTATGATTCCATAAAAGTATGCTTATAGGAAATGGGGCTGCAACCTGATTCTGCCCTGTTTTAGCTTTCTGCTCCATCTGAGAGGAGGTGATCAGCCATGCTTTGGCTTTAAGAACCTTAAGGAGAGCTTTGTTCTCTTTTGGAGTGGGAGTTTTGTTGCAGGAGTCAATGAACAAATGATAAAGCCACTTGTTTGGTATTCCAGGCCCACCACATGGAGCTGGAAACTGCCAGTTGCCCAAACTAGAAGAGGATAAACTTTGTTTACCTCTGCTGACTTCTGGAGATAGATAAATCCTCAGCTGGTGCCAAGCATTACAGCTTCCTGAATTGTAATGAAACAAGATGTAAAGCTCTTGCAATCACTTTTGCCTCCTGAGAATCAGCCTTTTGGAGGCATATTTGCTTTGAAAGAAAGATTGTCAAGCTGTTTGCTCTGGCTTTTAATAGGCCAGAAGCAGAACAGCAACATCTGTGTGCTCTTCTGCCTGAGGGAGTTATCCCCCCCACTCCATGGCACTGGAGGAAAACCTTGTTCAGGGTAAAAAATAAAAAAGCCCACCCTACCCTTGGAGCCCTCTGATGATCATCCTGCTTCACCCTGCACTGTGGCACTCATGCATAAAAATGTTTTAATGTTTCGAGCAGTAACACTGAAAGGGATTAGAAATCTTAGTGTGTTGCAATGATTTTTTTTTTTTTTTAATATGAAATATTCTGTAAGGCACGCAGTTAACTGGCCATTAAGAGAATTTAGAAAAACAGATCAATCATACAGAAAAAGCCAAAACAACCCCAAAATAGAAACAGTCTCATTTCCCCTCCCAAATCTTGGCAGTCTTCAAATCTGCAGCAGAGTTCTGAACGCTTACAAATAATAGAGAGATTGGAGGAACTCAAAATAACCAAAACTAATCTTGATTTAATAATCCCTATAGCATATAAATTTATTTAAAAATAAAGTTCTGAATTTAGGCCTAATTTGTGGAAAGAAAGTGGAGCTCCAGAAGACAAGAAGGATCAGGCATTTTAAAAATTCTTATCCTTACTTTTTTTCAGCCAGAAGAGCAACAGTATTCTTCATCTGAGCATGATGTTCTCCTGTTCTTTCAAAACCATGCCATCAGCAAATTCTTCTTTCCTTGCATCATTTTGAGTTAGGGAGAACCAGTCCTAGCAAGTGACTCCATCCATCTATCCACATTGCATCCCTAGGATGGAATTATGGCTGAGACACAAAACCTGGAGCTGAGACAATTCTTATCCCATTGTAGCTCATCTTGATAGCCACAAGTTCTCATGATTCTGTGGCTTTGATTAGTTTCTTAAACACCAATTTAACCTTTATTCGTGAAAACAAAGCCCAGGCAAACAGAGAAACTCTGAAATAACAAAAAAATCATAGAATAGCTTGGCCTGGGAGGGATATTTAAAGGTCATCCAGTCCAACCCCCCTGCACTGAGCAGAGACATCTTCAACTGGACCAGGTTACTCAGAGTCCCATCAAGCCTGACATTGAGTGTTCCCAGGGATGGGGCATCTACCACCTCCCTAAGCAACCTGCACCAGTGTTTCACCACTCTCACTGTGAAAAAAAAAAACAAACAACCAACAAAGCTCTGGTTGTTTTTTTATAGATGTCTAATTAATTCGTGCATCAGAGTATCTTTAGAACTCGAAGAGGGAAGATTTAGGTTGGACATTAGGATCTAATTCTTTCCTGTGAGGGTGGTGAGACACTGGAAGAGGTTTCCCATGGAAACCTGGAAGTGTCCAAGGTCAGGTTGGATGAGGCTTGGAGCAACCTGGGCTGGGGGAGGTGTCCCTGTCCATGTAGGGTGTTGGAACTGGATGAGCTTTAAGGTCCTTTCCAACCCAAACCATCCTATGGTTCTATGAAGACATCTAATAACATTTGAATGTCCCTAGACATCCCTCCTGATCCTTGGTTTCTTATCCAAGAAAATACAGAGCTCTGATGTTCAGGTAACTGGATAAACCCATCTATAGGGTGTCTATAGGCAAATGCAGCTCTCCTGAGTGGTGAATGCTGCTTCTGATCACCTTGCCATGCCAAAGCTCCACCTGATCTCCTCTCTAGATGACCTGGTCCTGTCAAACCTGAGCAGTTTTCTATTGCTGACTTTCAGATACAACAAGCTGCTCCTGCATCACCTTCCTGTGCTTCAGATTTATAAACCCTATTAATTTTTCTACCTTTTTTTTTATTATTTTTTTTTTAATTATGATTTGTTGCACAAACTACAATGCAGAGGTACTCATTTCCCTTTGAGTTGCCCATCCTAGGTAGCTCTTGCTTTTTTTTTATTATTATTATTTAATTGCTTTTTAAAATGAACCCTCTTTGCTTCAGAGCTGAAAGGTGACGTAAATCCAACAGGCAGAGTCCAAGGGCACGTGATGAGGATATGAGACTCATTTGGAGCATCTCGTGTGCTGTGCATCAGGTGAAATGTCTCCAATGAATTCATAAAACCAAGGCTGACCCTGGAAGTGACATCTCAGCAATCTGCATGGCATTTTGCATATTAAACTCTAAGCCTGATTCGATTTGCATGGCTGGTGTGCTGACACTGACCATGATGCTGACTGGGTGGTGGAGTATGTTTTGGGGGGGGCATTCAGCCCAAACTGATCTTCAACTATGCCAATGTTTTGCTTTAAACAACTGGTAGACTCCAAATCTCTAAAAATAACCCAACAGGGCTCACCCATCAACCTTTGCTTGAGCTAAAAATACCTTTTAATGTCTCTTTAATCTGTTGCTATTTGTAACAGAAGATCCCAAAGGAAGGTCAAAAAGTCCCTTTGATGAGAACATTTTCTCTCCTGTTAGATCAGAAGAGGGTTTGACAAAGCTTAGATTTCAAGACTGTCCACACTGGGAAGTGTTTTCACCTGGTGGCTGTTGAAGAGGAGAGTCCTTGCTCTTCACCCTGTGTTTTTGGTCTGACCTCCATGTGTCTGGGCTTTCCCAGAGCGAATTGGAGGTGAAACTGGGTTCACTGAAAAAGTTCTGTTCTTTTAGATAGTTCATATCTAGCAAAACCAGAGATTTCATCACCTATTAGATATTTCATTACAACACAGCTCCTTAGGCCCCAGGTGGAAAAAGAACTGAAATAGTACTGTGAGAAAATTCCTTCTCTTAATATTGGTGGCTGGAGGAAAAATAGGAAGCACATCAGAGGATCAGACCCAAGTGATTTGGTTTGTCATCTTTTGGCTGGCAGAGAAACAGTTCTGTTGTTGCTGCAGCCCTGAAGACAGCAGGAGGAGAAAGCTGAAGAGCAGGGAGCATCATTTGGGTGCCACTCTTCTTGGAACCTTTGTCCTTTCCTGGGTGGAGAGAAGGAGAACCAAAATTGCCAGAAGCTTTCACAGGTTCAGACCCAGGTGGTTTGGTCTATCGTGTTTTGCCAGCCAGAGAAGCAGCTATTTTATTGCTGATGCCCTGAAGACAGCAAAAGTAGAACTGGTGGTGATAGAACAGAGTTTGTTTCCCCAGTTCCTGTCGTGGTTACACTCAGCCAAGCCAAAAACCTCTACAGCCTGTCCTAAAAGGAAATGCATGGGGAAAGAGTGGAAGAAACATGGAATGTAGAAAGTGATTCTATGTCTGGAATAAACTCCCACGATTTGACTCTCTCCAGCTCAGAAGGTTCCTCAGCTGGAAGTTCAGCCCAGACCCCTGAATGTAATAATCTCAGGAGATGGATCTTCCATGCTTCTGTCTTTATTTTATGAGCTTATCTATATATTTGGACTCCACAACTTCCTGTGACAATCAGCTACAGGATATGAGCTTGGCAGAAAAAAGATTTCCTCTCGTTTATCTTTGAAGTGCTTTACCAAAAATGTCCTGAGTGCTCTGTTTAATGTTTGGGTTCCTTTACTCTCATCTCCTCACTCCCCATGCATTTTCTCTATTTAACAAGCTGAAGAGCAGGGAGCATCTCATCTGATATAGCCCTGGGAATGTCACTCTTCTTTGAACCTTCCCTGGTGCCAACACATCCTTTCCTGGGTGGAGAGGAGGAGAACCAAAGAAGCATTCAAGATGTGGGTGCACTATTTTTGGAGTGATTTTTTTTTTGTCTTCTAACACAAGTATTTCTGTCATCTTCTCTTTGGCTCCATCTTTTTATAGTCATTGTTAATATTTATTATCTCCTTGAGCAGTGAGCTGAACAGAAAACCCAACACAAACTCTAAGATCACTTAACCTCTGTGCCACAGTCTATTTAAAAATAAAGAGAAAAAAAAACAACAAAAACCCTCAAGAGCAATTTGACCCAACTAAGTGGTATTACAGAGACCATAATTCAGCTCAAAATCTTATATTACCAGTGCTGTCAGAGTTCATAACTCCAAAAAAGATGTAATAATTCAGAAAAAGAGTCATTAAGCAAGTAAAGTGGACTTCCTACTACATTACTCTGAAGCTGTTGGGGTTCAAGTGGCCATGGGGTCAGTTGGCATGAAAGCAAAAGCATCAAAGACTAATGAATTTTCTAATTAAAATGCACTACATGAATAATAAAGCTGAGGTCTGGAGGCACTGAGGGTGGAGACAGGGTTGCAAGCCTGAACCAAAAAGGTATCAGTAACAGCTTTCCAGTTTAGCTGTGGCTCTGAAAAGACACTCAAAGCCCAAGAGACATTCTGTCACCATCTTCTCTTCATTGGAAGTCACCTAGGAAGGTTGTCTCTTCCCTGGAAGTGTTGAAGACCAGGTTGGATGCAGCCTTGTGGAACCTGGTCTAGTGGGAGATGTCCTTGCCCAGGTGGAGGGTTGGATCTTGGTGATCTTTAAGGTCCAACCCAAATCACTCTGTGATTCTATGAAGTCTCCATGTCTGGGGAACATGAATACTCCTTAGTACGTAACTTCATAAAGTACCTTAATCATACTTTTAATTCCTTTTAAATCCAGTCAGAAATAGACCAAGGGAGGAATAGGATGTTGGTGATAACCTCTCTGTTAAGCATCACCCAACGTAGCAGCCTTTAGGCATAAGATGATGGACAGTGACAACAGAAGCATTCTTCTGTTCTGGAAAACAATTTTCAGTTGCTGTTCCAAGGTTTTCAAGGTCTTTTGGAAGTCTGAACCTTTGGACTCTTGACTGCCAGTAGCAAGATACCTAAAGCTTTGTATACAGCTTTAAGAACTGGTGTGGTTATAGCTAGGAAAGGGATTCTCTAGGAACCTAAACTTCTCTCCACAAAGATCTGTTTCATTGTGTCTTTGGATTCTTTAGCACCAAAACTAATATTTACCCCTGTTGGTTCTGCAGAGCCAAAGCTATTCATGGAAAAATCATCTCCATTGAGTTCCAGTTCAGGCATCATCAACAAATGGATTGGCCAGATTCCAATGGCAGAACTTTGGAGGAGGACTGAAGAGGCACACACAAAAGGTTTTCATCCCAAACTGAATTTGTGTCCCCGGTAATGAGGAGAGGGGTGAGCACATCCTTGGTTTTGTAAGTCAAATGGATGCAATCTGGAACCATTTGAGTGAAACCAGAGAGGGAAAGAGAATTTTGAACTTCACCATCTTTACTGAGCTGATATTCTGATCAATGGTTTGTTTTTTTGGTTTCCTTTTTTTTGTGTGTGGGGGTTTTTTTGTTTTGTTTTTCTTGTACTGGCCTGCAAAAAAGCTGCTGGATGTGGAATGAGGGATATGGAAATGCATCCGTGCCCAGAGATCCATGATATTCAAGGATATTTGAATTTTGTTAAGGTTGCAGAATGGTGACATTAAAGCTGGGCCACTTAATCTTTAAAGGTTGGATAGAAAAGCCTGAAAAGCCTGAGGTCTCACTTAAATTAAAAGGCAATGCTTGGTTTTCAGGTTTTTTTGGTGTTTTGTTTTGTTTTGTTGGTTGGTTGGTGTTGGGTTTTTTGATTGGTTGGTTGGTTTTTGTTTGGTTTTGTGTTTTGGGGTTTTTTTTTTGTTGGTTTNTGGGGGGGGTGGGAGTGAGGTTTTGTTGTTTGTTTGTTTGGTTCAAAATCTTTTGGTCTATAACATCCCTCCAAGGTCTAAATGTAAAGTCATCCCCCACTGCAAATACTGAGATTTTTTTGTAGTGTTTAAAATTTATCAAGTACTCACAAGTTCTGACTTCCTTTTGATTTTTCTCCCTCCAGAAGAAAAAAAAAATCAGAGAACAGAGTCTATTAATGCCATTGTTGAGCCCTTTCTATGCAGGGAAGCTCCCCTGTTCTCTAACCAGGTGGTCATGGTTCTAGGGGGGGGTCTGATCCCAACAGCAGCTCCTTTGGATGACAAGGCTGCTGTGCAGTAGGAACTACACCCCCAACAATTTGGCTGTGGATATTTTCTTCCCTTTCCCTTTTTCTCACCATCACCCTTTACCAATGGGTGTTTTAGCATGAACCCCTCAGGTTTAAGAACCCATTTGATGTTTCCTGGCTCTTCCCCACAGCTTCCCAAGGGACCACAGTTTCAGGATTCCCTGTTCTGTCATCATCCAGATTGCCACCCTTCTCTTTAGGTTTAGATTTTAGACCTTCTCTGCTCTCCAGCAGGACACCACAGAGAGAGAGAAACCTCAGATGCCTTTTGATGGCTACAGTGCAGCAATACACCTCTGGTTTTGGGTACCTTTTGTCATCAGTAGAAAGGACCAGAGCCTTTTAGGGAGGAATTTAGTCTAGTGACTACCTTAGAATGAGAGGAGCAGTGTCTGAGGCACATTTACTTCTCCTAGCAAGCTATAAAAGAATCCTGGGCTGCCTTCACCAGCTGTAGACATGGAGAGCTCAGATGCCTGCACTTTATTATGGAATCCCTGTTCTTCTGTCTCAATTTCCTCAGCACCAGGAATCCAGAGACTTTCAAAGATCCTGGAGACTCAGCCAGTGGTTTTCTTTCTCTCTCAAAATTGAATTGATCCCAAGAGCCAGCTTCACCCAGAACAAAGCCTTTGTCCTGCTGGCAGTCCTGTTGTAAAGAGGTAACTAAGCAGGTTAAGAGTAGCACCAGGTTTAGAGTCTCATGCTGACTGATGTGTTGGAAATCTCTGGGATACTTACCCATTGGTTTTAAGAGTCTCATCCTTACCAACAAAATTTCCAGAGATGTTGATCACATTGATTTAAATCCAGGCAAGATTATTTTTAAAAATTTAAAAATAAAAAAAAAAAAAAAAAANATCTGAGAGAGGCCTTACCTCAAGCTCCACAGAATGCTTTCCTCCTTATCTAGTTCAAGTATTTACTTACCCACTTGCTTCTCTCTTGCTCCCACACTGTTATCAAGTTGTCATCTTGTTCCATTACTGAAATTAATTTTTACCCATATCAGTGCAGTTCTTTCATTTTACTGTATGGGCAGCCCAGCCCCCAAACCATTCTTTCCATCAAATATTTACTGACTCATATCTAAAACTCTTGCAGGGAGCCAACCCTGTTTGAGAGTGTTCCCTCAACAAAGATTTTATTTGCCTTGATGAGTGGTAAAAAGAATAAGAAAGTGTCTTATGGGTTGGAAAATAAACTTAGAAGCTTTAATGAAACAATAATGATGAAAAAGAAGTGATGAAATAAGTACAAATATATAGAATTATCTGCAAAACCCACTATTGCCCTCCCCCCAACAACATGTCACCACCAAGGCTTTAGGGCAGGCCCTGGGAATGTCCTGGACTGGATTCCTGGAGTTAGATGCATGTGGGAGCTGGATACAGGACTGCATAGATTTGGGAACACACAGAATGGGATTAAGGGCAGAAAAATGGATGGAATCCTCCCAGGACACCAGCCATGGATGAAGAGCTTGACCCTTGTGATCCCTCAGGTTTATCCCAAGAATGACACGTCCAGGATGGAATATTAAGTTTGGTCAATTTGAGTTATCTGTCAGGCCCTCTCCTCTCCATAGGAGGTCACAGTGCTGACCCCTTTTCCTCCCTTTTTTTTTTTGGTACCGTAAATTCAATAGAACCAAGAGGTGACCTTGGTTCTGCATCCCATTGTCCAGCAGTGACTGCAAACATCAGCATTCTCAGTCCTACAAGCAAACACTAATTGAAAACCACGCTGTTGATCTCAGCAAGTGCATTTACTTAGAAGAGATTTAACTGAAAAATAAAGCTACTAAAAAAGAAAACTGGTTCTGTTCTGGCTCAGACCAGAGCTTGTAAGTGCTCATCCTTGCACCCACTGGATATCATGATGACCTTCTTAGTCTGACAAGGGAGTATAATTGCTTCCCAATCTTTCTGGGCCAAAAATAACCAAGTTTGCAGTCATTCAAACCATACCTGTGTGCTGTTGGGTCGCTCAGAAGTTTCCTCCTGGTCTAGATCATCCCAGACTCATAGGCACTCTTGAATCAGCCAAGGGTGCAATGTGTAAGAAGGGTAGGAAGGCTCTGAAAAAAAAAAAAAAACCTGGACAAGCTGGATCAGGGGGCCAAAGCCAATAATTTGAGGTTTATCAGGGCCAAGTGCCAGGTCCTGCCCTTTGCTCGCAACCCCACTCAATGTTTGGGTGGCATGGCTGGAAAAAGCATGCAGAAAAGGACCTGGGGGTGGTGGTTGGTACCCAGCTGAATAGGAGCCAGCAGTGTGCCCAGGGGGCCAAGAAGGTGTCAGGGTTTAACACTGGCCTGGCAATAAAACCCAATAACAGATGCTCTCTATTAATCCCCCTCTCCTCCCTGATAAGGAAAGGAGAGAGAATAAGGGAGAGAGACTGATGGGTTGGAAACTAAACTACACAACTTTAATGAAACAGGAATGATAAATAGGAAAAATTACTAAATCTATACAAATATACAGGAAAATTAACACCACATTCCTCCCCCATTCAGGGGGGCAGCCCTGGGACAGACCAGGCTGGAATCCTGGGGTCAGGAGCAGTTGGGAGCTGGAGGCAGGAACACACAGATTCAGGCTGGAATGGATCAGGAGCACAGGCAGAGGAAGGGATGGAATCCTCCCAGGATGCTGAAGCAAACAGGGACAGGGGAAGAAAGGGAAGAAGGAAAAGGGTTTGAACCTCATGATCCCTCCAATTTATCCTGAGTATGAGCTGTATGGGATGGAATACTCTGTTTGGTCAATTTTGGCATCTATCTTGTCTGTTCCTCCCCAAAGGAGGGTCTCAGGTGTGACCTTTTTACTCCTTTTCTCCTTCCAGAGGGCAAAATGTTCCTCAAACCCGAGCAGTGTCCCTGGTTCTGCAGCCCATTCCCAGCAGTAACTATAAACCTGGAGTGTTATCAGTCCCAGATCAGACACTGAACAGAAACTTGCTGTTCATTTCAGCAAGTGCAGCTACTTGCAAGAGATTTAACTGAAAGCAAAAGTACAAACCAGAAAATCACCTTTATCCTGGCCCAAACCAGGACAGAAGGCCACCAGCATCCTGGCTTGGATCAGGAATAGTGTGGCCAGCAGGAGAAGGGCAGAGATGGTGCCCCTGGGCTGTGTTCAGTTCTGGGCCCCTCACTCCAAGAAGGACATTGAGGGGCTGGAGGGAGTTCAGAGAAGGGCAACCAAGTGGGGAAGGGGCTGGAGAACAAATCTGAGGGGATTGGGAATGTTCAGTTTGGAGGAGACCTTATTGCTCCCTCTGACTCCCTGAGAGGAGGTTGTAGGGAGGTGGGTGCTGGGCTCTTCTCCCCAGGGAACAACGATAGGACCCCAGGGAATGGGCTGAAGTTGCACCAGGGGAGGTTTAGACCCAATCTGAGGAAGGATTTCTTTACTGAGAGAGCAGTCAGGGGTTGGAATGGGCTGGCCAAGGAGGTGGTGGAGTCCCCATCCCTGGAGGTGTTTAAAACCCATGAGATGCGTTCCTCAGGACATGTTCTGGTGGGCATGGTGATACAGATTTTGAAATATATTTTATTTATCTTATTTGAGGACATAGGGGGGATGATGACAGTTGTATGCAGTGATCTTAGAGATCTTTTCTAACTGTGACAATTCTGTGTTTTTGTGAAGGTGTCTTCCAGCTCTGTAGATGCACACCAGCTTTATACCAGGGTGGGAGGGGAACTGGTCCCCTGTCCATCCTGAAGCACACAAATATAAACTCATACTGCCCAAATGGTCAGTCTAACAAGTAAAGAACTCAGCCAAGTCTATAAAACCCTAAGCAGCCTGAAAAGGTATTTTTTTTCACTGTCTTCTCTATTACAAGTAGGGGACAAGAAAGGAAGCCCATAGGAATCAGTTTTGAAATAAAAACAAGCCAGCAGTTCTTGACATAATGATTAGTAAACCTGTGTGATAACTTTCTACCCCAGGGTGTTGTGGATGTGGAAAGCTCACAGGAGTGCCAGGCAAGACCGAGGGGAAAAAAAAACACCAAACAAAAACCAATTATAAAGGATGCATTCAAATATCTGAAAATAGTGGGACGCGAAGGAGGTGTTGCATAGATTAGATCTACTCTTGTTCTTCTCTTGAACAGGCAGAGATGGAAATTTTCCTTCTTCCTGTTCAATCCCTACATACTTTTCCACATTTATGATTCTGTTTGTCCTTGACAGTTCAGTAGGAACGATGTTGATGTAAAACAGAATTAGTTTCTTTTTTTTTTTTTTTTGGTTTGCTGGGAAGGTGACTTGGACAGGGACTTGTTCATGGATGCTCAGAAAAAGATTTCCAGTTCTTGGAGCAGTAATGGTGTCTTTGTGCTGGTGAGTAGGGTCACAAAACAAATTAGATAACACCTCCTTCAGTATTTTAGAACCCAGAAACTATATTCCTAATCATAGTCTTTGAAATATTTGTCGGGTTCTTCAGGATGGGCAGTGGTGACAACAGGAATCATCACCAAGGACTCTTTCTTTCATTTCACTTGGGCCATTTGAGAGGTTCTGGAGTGGCCAAGGCAGAACACATGGGAGACCCAAAGGTACCTTAAGACACAGTTGCTCTTTCCTGGACTTCTCTCATCTCTCCTACCTACCCTTTTTTTCCCCTACATCTGAGAAACCTCTGTATGCCTCCCCAGATAAGAGATGTCACATGGCTTTTACAAAACCCAGCTGAAAGAGAAAAGAGGAAAAAAACCCTAAAACCAATGTCAACAACCAAACCCCCTTCACCTGTGAAAATTCAGGAGATTAAGAAGAGTGAAAAGCAGACAGGGGAGGCAAAGAGACATCCCTGCAGATGGTCTGGAATCGGTAGCAGCTTTGAATCACTTCGATGTCAATCTCCGCTTGAGGGTAAACTCTAACAACTGGCAATGTATTTCATGATTTGTATTTTGTCAGCATTTTATCCTCAAGTCAGACAGCTTCCCAGAGCAGGCACCCAAAGGGTATCTTCTAAGGTTTCCTGACTCAGTTGGCAACTTTCTTCAGTGCTGCTTTAACAAGCAGTGACTCCCTCAAAGGTGTTGGGAGAACTACTCTATTCCTATTCAACTCTGTTGGAGTGTTGCTGCTTTACATTTGCTTTTGAATTTCAAGTTTAAGCAAAAAAAATTCTCTTTCTTCCTGACTTTGTTGTGCAACAGACTTCAGAATATCCGTTTCCAAGGCAATGAATTTAGTGTCTGACATTCACAGTGTCTCTGATGTTTGTAAAATATTTATCATCGTGTTGTGTGGGGGTCTAATATCAATAATTAATTTGGAAGAGTAAAAGTCTGACAGCAATAAAATCAAACCTTCTACATATATTAAAAGAATGAGAACCACTAAATCATGCTGAGCCTATAAATACTGGATCTGGCTTCACCTTTAGAAGTGTTCCAGTGTTTTCATGGGTCATATCTACACTTGTAAAACCAAAAGAAATTTGGAGGGTAAGCCAAGACGGGAGATTTCCATGCTCTTCATTCACATTTTTGGGTATGAACCTGACTCTGGATATAGATACAGCTGATTCTATAAATAAAATGGGTCGGGGTCTTTCTGGTGGTCCTGAGGCTGTTTGGCACAAGGCAACCCTCAACCCTGAATTCCTCTACTCCTATTTTTAGGTTGTGACAATCTGGAACAGGATATCTTCACACAGTGCATAGTAGGAACAATCCTTGGCCAGTGTAAAACTCAAAACTGGCTCAGGGATTTGCTGGAAGGATGCTAGATGGCATTGGCCAGGGCCAAAAAAACCTCATAGAATGCTTTGGGTTGGAAGGGACCTTCAAGATCATCTCATCCCAAACTCCCTGCATGAGCAGGGAAAACCTCCCACCATCCCAGGTTGCTCCAGACCCCATCCAATCCGGCCTTGAATGCTTCCAGGGAGGGGAATCCACAAGTTCTTTGGGTAACCTGGGGCCAGTGTCTCACCATCTTCATGGAAAAGATTTTCTTCCTAATATCTCATCTCAATCTCTTTCAGTTTAAAAACAATCCCCCTCACCCACTCCATGCCCTGGTTAAAAGTCCCTCTCCAACTTTCCTGAACCCCTTTAGGTGTTCTAGAAGTTGATCAAAGGTCTCCAGGGAGCCTTCTCTTCTCCAAGCTAAATTAACTATATAGATGACAGAGTTCTTGCAATGGGGGAAGTTCCTTGATAATCTTTAATTTACAACTACAGACGTAATCAAAACCTTGCTGTTAACAGTCTGGAAGGAGGCAAAAATTCTGGGTTTATTCTTTTAGAAGTTCCAAGCCTTTCTGCACAGCAGGAGTGATTTTCTTGGCCAGATGATTGGGTTTATTTTCCTTACTTAACAAAGTATGACACTCAAAACAAATAGAGCTCTGCAGGGCTCTACAGGAACAACTCCTGGAGCTCAATTGCTGCCAAGCCAACCGTGGCCAGATCTTGCTTCAAAGCATCTTATGTCCTCAGATATTCTTCACTTCAAGGATGCTTGAGCAGTGCCCATGGTTGAAGGAGCAGAGTGGAGGGACCAGTGATACTGCAGAAGGGTGTTCTAGGAGGTTTCAAAGGATGGATTTTGTTGCTTCAGTATCCCCAAGGGACATTGTGGTAAAGCTGGACCAGGAAGGAGGAATCTTACCCTTGTCAGGGGGAGCCCAAAATAAAGATGTCAAAAACAAGTGGGTGTGCAGGAAATATGTGCCTAGGTACATTTAGACTGAGGTTTTGGAAGATACCTCTTGGCTATAGGTCAGGTTGGTGGGGTGTTGAATTCTTTTTTTTTTTTTTTTTTTATCTCTTTGATCCTTTAAAAAATGCTCAAATTTTGGAAGGACAGATCACCTGCATGAAGAGGCTGAGCGGTAGATTTCAAGTCAACTGTTAAACCAAAATTTTCTCATTTTCTTTTGATTTGAAGAATAAATAGAGTAAGAAGCTCTGAAAAGCAGAGAGTCCTAAGAAAAAAAAGGCCATCCCCAAACACATCTTTTTAAAATTAATTAAGCAAGTCTCATGACTCTCAGTGTGAAATGAACTGGAAATCTGGTACCTCAGAGCCATCACCTTCCCACATGACATTATCCTTGTCATAGCCCCAGATTTGAATCTGCTGCACCTCAGCTATTCCTGATTTGCATCTAACCTGTTCTTCAACTCTTAAAATGAGGGATTTTCTAGTATTTCATTACTCTCCTCAATTGGAGTCTCTTCTACTACCTGCCTTAAATCCCTATTTTTATAATTAAGTTCCTTTTCATTTGTTCTGTTCAGAGTGGAGCATGAAAATAAAATCTATCTCAGCAATCTCTGAGGTTTTTGCAGGTTATTTCCAGGCTTTTCTTTGGCATTCTCTGCAGTAAAACTTTGTTTCATTTTTCTTTGCAGTCCATTATTTCTGCTTCTCTGGTGATTCTCCTCCTCTCTTTCTGGACCATTTTGACCTTCACCATTGACCCCAGATGGGATGTATTAACCTTCTCAGATATTCACAGCATTTTTTTTCTGTGTTTCAACATTCATTAAACCCTTGCCCATCGTATTCCATCTTTTCCACTCCTTTATAACAAAGGAATTGCATTCAGCCACTCCTTTCCTATTCACAAATGTGTGAAAGTTGAAACAGTGTTTGGAAAAGTCTGTTTACTTTGAACCTAAGGAAAAGAACCAAATAAAATAGTTCAGTTTTCTCCAAAATCTTCTTTAGCCATTAGCTTTTTGCCCCACTGAAATGCTTCTCTGAAAGTCCTCAGACTGAACTGCTGCTCAGTAAGTAGAATAAAATGGACTCTCCTTTCTGTTTGTCTCTTTCCAGTACATAACAGGATAAAATATTCAGTCTGGGGAATTTGTCTGAAAAGGTTTGGCAGCCTTCTGAGATTTTTTTTGGCCAGTGGGACAATCTGATTCGACAAAGTAGCCAAGAAGTTGTTGAAAGAATTAATCTGTATTATTGGATCAATGTGATATGGCTGGTTTGCCAGAACTCTGGTTTGGAGGTCTCATTGCCATTGGTTCAAACTCAAATGATCCAGGCCAGGTGGCTTTAGTGCCCATGTGTGCTCCCAAGGGTCCTCAGATTCCTCACACGATGCACACCTCAGTCTGAAATGACAGCAGAATCATTTTCACACATTTTTTTTTTCCCCTTAAAAACTTCACATTCATTGTCTAAGCCATGAGATAACTAAGTTATTAGGCCAAAAATCCCACTGTAAATTTACCATTTATTTTATGGGTAAAAGCCCAGCAAACAGCAGGCCAGTGCTTACAGAAGTTTCATGTCCTTTTTTCTTACCAGTTCTTGAGCTCGATCGAGTTTTTCAAGTCTGCAGAGGAGAATAATGGTTGTCTTCAAGACTCAGATCAGATACTTTTATTTACCTCCTTCCTCTGCCCAGGAAACTGCTTCCTCAGGGATTTCCCATGAGGAATGTGCCCTTCAAATCACTTTCAGGCTTGCAAAAAAAAACATAAATAAAGACAAAAAAATTGTCTTTGGTGAATACAAGAGTTTTCCTGCATCAGCCAAAATGTTCAGGTCAGTTGTCCCAAACATCAGTGCTTTTCTTTTAAGTTGTCTCAACCCCTCAAGAAGAAAAAGGGCATTGCTTTATTCCAGCATGGCTCCACCGTGATCAGCCTTGGCTTCTATTCAACCCTTGAGCTAAAGCTTCAACTTTTAATTAACATCAAGATTTCACGTGTGCCAGAATGATGTCAGAACACAGATTCATGGAAAATCTGGTATTATTATGTACCTGCTTGTGGTTTGTTTAATTTTTATTTTGTTTTGTTTTTGTTTTGTTAGGCAGTTTAACACAATTAACCTGAAAATGTAGACACAGGCCACCTGGGATTGATGGGTATTAGCTCAGATGTGCCACCACTCTGAAGTGTTCCATTAACTACTCCCCTGGTTATGATTTCTGTCCAGTTTACCTTTATTTCTGAATTATACAGCCCATATTCAGGTTCTTTGGAAACAGATTATTACAACCTGTCCTACTATTTCGTATCTCTAGAAACAACAAGAGTGAAATGGATGTTAGGAAAAAGTTCTTTCCCATCAGGGCAGTGGAAAAATGGCCCAGGTTGCCCAGGGAGGTGGTTGAGGCCTCATTCCTGGAGATGTTCAAGGTGAGGAGGCTCTGAGCACCCTGATCTGGTTGAGGTTTTCCCTGCTTAATTCAGGAGGGTAAAGGACAAGATGACCTTTAGAAGTCCATTCAAACCCAAATTATTCTATCATTCTATGCTTGATTCTGGGATGCTGTAATTCCATGAGATGTGTTCCTCCTTCTGCATCATTCTTAGGATCTCCCAGATGTTAGGTGTAAAACTAACCTTAGAAATCCAAAATCTTTGCAACACCAGGGTGGTGGACCTGGCTCATCTCAGTGGCATGAGAAATATCCCATCAGAGGAGTTTAGTCAGGCTTTGCTGTCTCCACATCTCTTGCACAACAAAGGAAGGAGAGTTCAAGCAGCTTTCTTCTTATATTTTTTATATTCTTTTTATATTTTTCCCCTCTATAGCAAGCCTAAAAATACCCTGAAAGTGTAGAACATCTCCAGAAATGCCTTAGATGGGCAAATTTTCTAATATCCAAAGCTGGTACATGACAATTCTGTGGCAATCAAAGAAATTAAGGAGACATTATTTCCAATAACTGAAGGACATGAAGTCTCAGTCTCCTAATAGGTTTCTTTCCAATCAGACATGGGGAAATCATTCCATTGAAATAACTTCAGATTTGCTCTCAAAAAAACCAAAATATGTTTCTGTTGAGGAGATTTTTTTTTTCCCCGACTGTTTAGTAAAACTCCAGGATGGAAATTTAAAATTAAAATTAATCCTCTTCTTTATCCCAATTTGATTTCCAGACACTGTGACACAATTGCTTATCTCAGGACTGACCTGTGAGAATCACCTAAACATCAGAAATCACCCTTTGTGTTGGTCTCACAGGGGCTTGGACACAGAGCAGCTCTCAGAAACCCAGGGGAGTGAAAATTAATTAAAAAATTAATTAAGCCCAGACTATTTCTCTGAAAGAAGGATGAGGAGGAGCCAAAATCAGGGCAGTTGATTTCTGCCTGGCAGGCAGACCTCTGTAGCATGGATTTATCTCTGATAGGTGGTGGGGAACCTTAACAGAGCTCAGGCAGGACTGATGGTCCACTCCTCTCTCTGAGGGAAATGGTGTGGATTTGCAAAGCACTGCCCAAAAAGGAAAAAAAAATCCCAGATTATTAGGGAACAAGATACCTCATCAGCCAATAACAGAAAAGACAACCCGTGTCTGTGGGCTGTACCATCACCTACAGCTTGCATCAGCAGTTCCTGGGACTGTTAGCAGCAACTCAACAAGACCAGGAGATGGGCCAAACATTGTTCTAACACCACCTAAAACAATTTTTTTTTTTTTTTTTTTTTTTTCCCAGCTGGGTCTCTAGCGTGCTTTTGGCCCAGGTTAACTAATATTTTCCAAAATAATTCCTGGGTATCATTCAGGCATTATCAGAAGCCAGGAGATCTTCCAGCTGAGCAGTTGGGATGCCACCAGACTGTTTCAGATTTCAGGTCTGTGGATTTCTTTTGGGCCAGGGGATGGGTGCTGGCTCCCTTGTTTTTTACCAGCATGGGTGCATCTTTGGAATGCAACAAGGATGGGATTTCTGCCCAGAGCTGAGAAGTGGCAATCCTTAACTGGACTGCACTTTGTTGGTTTTTTGGCCATAACAGTTGAGCTGTGAGAGTCAAGCTGTTGGATGTGGACATTCATGCTTCCACTAGTATCATATGTCTGGGTCTTTTATAAATATATATTTTTTGTTTCCTAGAAATCTTCTCTGCCTATATGTCATAATGGTTATTACCTTCTTCTTTGGATCAGTTGACTTCTTTGCCCTTCCCCAGAAGTCTGGCCTGATGCACACTGTTGCTTTTTGAAGACAAACCTGCAGCTCTGCCCTTTCCAGCTCTGAATTTCTGGGTTTTTTTCCATATTTCTCTCCAGCTCTCTAAGAGGTTTTGCTTGCCCTCTTCCTACACAACTCTGGTTCACCTTCTCCACTCTGGTGGAGAGCAGAGAGGACAACTTTGGTGTCCTTTCTCCACTGTACACGTCTCAGAAAGGAGCCAATTTGCATCCCAACCAAGATTACTGCTGAATACTCTCAACTGTGCTCGCTTTTAGGCTGCTCACTCCAAGGACATTGAGAGATTGGAGCAAATCCAAGGAAAAATAACAAAGTTCATGAAATGTCTGAGGCACAAACCTAACCAGGAGCAGCTGATGGATCTGGGGGTGTTCAGCCTGGAGCAGAAGAAGCTGAGGGGAGACCTTCTCACTCCACAGCTCTCTGGGAAGAGGTTGGAATTAGGGGGGGGGATGAAGTTCTTTCCTCCAGGAACAAGTGATGGGATGAGTGGGAATGACTTCAAGTTGTACCAGGTTGGAGCTGGGGAACAATTCCTTCCTGGAAAGGGTCGTCAGCCCCAGGTTTTCCATGGCAGGGGTGGAGTCCCCATCCCTGGAGGGATTTCAAAGCCTGATATCCCATGTTCCCCAGGAGAGAGGTTTCCCAATAGCATTGCTAGGAACAGCATCTCCCTGAACTCTCCTCCTCAGCCACCCGCCAGCACCCAGTGGGTCAGCTCAGCCCAACTTTCCACCTCTCTGACTCCAAGAAAAAAATGAAAGGGGGGACATCTGTGTTCAGGCCCCTCATTAATAACCAGAAACACCCAACACAAGTCAAGCTCAGTGTCCCCTTCCCCACCAATGTATCTGTTGTCCCCAGGAGCTTGTCCCACATTCCAGTCCCAGGATGGGACTTCTGCCTTACACAGAGGTTCTGTCCCTCTCCCAGCTGGATGACTGATCAGACAGAAAGCCACAGAAATTAAACATTTAGGCTTTATTTCTATACACACGGGGCATTGATCCCTGTGTCTGTTTTATAGGCTGGGGAGGTGGGAAAGGGGATGGGGACAGGGTGGAGGAGAACATGAGTGCATTTCATTTATAAAGCCCAGCCCTGTTCTAGTGAAAATTGAAGTTCCTGTTTCTTTCCCTCTGTATCAGACTCCCTGTCCTCTCACAGGAACTCTTAATAAAGTCTCCAGGGATGTTTAAAAATGAATTTTACAAAATCATAATCCCCAGATGGAAGCACTGGCATCAGTAAGGTACACCACTGTGTGATAGCGTGGAGCCAGGGAATATTTGAAGGCCTGTAAAATAAACTCATTAAATTGGTATTCTGAATTCATTGCCTCTGGAAAAAAGTCCCCCATAGGCTACTTCCTATTTCCTGAGCAAAGAAAAAGATGCAACTGAGTTTTGGAGCTGAGGAGTTTTTAGTCTGTGATGGAGGAAGATGATGTAAGAGGGCCAGACAGCAAGGGACAAACTCTTTGTGCAAAGAGGAGCAGATTTTCTGGTTTGGGGAGTTTTGCTTCAAAACCATCCCTCCTCATAGCAAAGAATAAAGAGTTCAGAGCTCCTCTGGTCAGCCACAGACAGATTTTTCATGTGCAAAGGGTGGCAAAAGGTTGATGAATGCTAGAAATAGTATCAAGTAGAGACCATTAAAATGCTTTGCAGGGGATGAGGGACAGCAAGGCAGGACCAACCACCAAAATTCTTGGAAATGGTGACTCCAGGGGGCTGCAGACCCCAGGCAGCAAGCACGACATGCTACAGAGGATCATAAGAATAGACTGCCCAGAAGACTCCCAAAATTCAAGAATCCTTCAGCATCAGCCAAAGATCCCTTCAGCCCAGATTCTTGTCCTGGGTAGAAGCACAAAAATGCCCAGGAAAGTCAGAAAACAAAGTTTAAGTATGAAAATGAAGATATTCTACTGCACTTTTCCAGCCTCCAGGTAAAAAGAAACTTCCCCAGAATCACAAATTCAAGGAAAGGCAAATTATAAAATCCTTTCTATCCTTTCTGTCCTGTTTTCCTTCCTCCCTTCAGTCTCCTCAAAGCAAAAGGAGTTCCTCCAGTGCCCTGCACCACCTCTTTAGTTTCTCAGCAGCAGATTTGGAAAGTGAACATGCATCTCTACTGGGTCTCAACAAGGAGGGTTTCTATTGGGTCCTATGAGCTCCCTGCAAATAACTTGGGTTTGACAGGCAGTTTTATGGGAACGGAAGATAGCAAAGTTCAGGGAGGGATTGCCACTATTATTTGAGATCAAATCCCTGGAGCATCTTAAGGAAATGTGCACAAAGCCTTCTTTCCCAAGATCAGTGCTCAGGTCCCATCTATTGTCCCATATTTTGCTGCTGACAGTAAGCAGATTCCCTGCTCTGCCCCAGTCACCCCGCATGAGACTTCCCAGTCTGCAGGAGACCAAACTCAGGGATTTAGGAGCTCAGCAAATAAAGAAACTGCATTATGTTTAGCCAGAAAATAAAATCAGGCCATAAAAATGGTTTGGGTCTATGTGTGGAAATGAGGGGAGTGCCAGAGCAATAAAATCAGGAGATGCAGAGAGGCAGAGTTCTCCCAGTTCAGTCTCTGACCCATCCCTAAGGATGGGTACAATCCAGGGGGTTGGGGTTGTACCTCCTGGGGGTGTTTGGCTGCCTGGGGCATTTCTTGGAACATACTCAAAGGAGCCAAGTTTCTCACTTGCCTTAACTCCCCCCCCCCCAAAAAAAAAAAAAAAA
>JAAWXA010000079.1:326432-351613 GCA_038090715.1 Florisuga fusca
TTTTTTAAAAAAAAAAAAAAAAAAAAAGGGGGAAAGGGAAAGGGAAAGAATGAAGAAGAAAAAGGAAAAGGAAAAAGGAAAAGGAAAAAGAAAAAAAGGAAAAGGAAAAAGAAAAAAAGAAAAAGAAAAAGAAAAAGAAAAAGAAAAAGAAAAAGAAAAAGAAAAAGAAAAAGAAAAAGAAAAAGAAAAAGAAAAAGAAAGAGAAAAAGAAAGAGAAAAAGAAAAAGAAAGAGAAAAAGAAAGAGAAAAAGAAAAAGAAAGAGAAAAAGAAAAAGAAAAAGAAAAAGAAGAAAGAGGAAAAGGAAAAGGGAAAAGGGAAAAGGGAAAGGGAAAGGGAAAGGGAAAGGGAAAGGGAAAGGGAAAAAAAAAAAAGAAAAAAGAAAAAGAAAAAGAAAAAAGGAAAGAACCTCCCTAGCAGTGGCCTCCCATGTCAGAAACACAAAGACCAACCTGACCTACATGTGGAAAGCTCCATCCCTACTCCTGAAAATATCTGGGATTTAATCTTTAATCTTCTTTCACTGGAAGAAAAAAAATCAAACCCAAGCAGTTATGGTTTGAACAGCTCTGTGTCAGGTTTGGGACACCACGTGTCACCTGGTGGAAGGGGAAAACTCCAGTCCCAGTGAAGTTTGTTCTCCATGTGTGAAACCATGGGATCAGGATAGCACAAGGGATGCATATTTTTTCCTTGCTGCATCTCAAAAGGGAGCTGGACGTGGACATTTTCCTTTCCAAAGGTAGATCCAAGAGACTTCTAATATTTATATCTATATTATTGTACCAGTAAGAAGCAGCAATTCTTGTTTAGAGTCCCACTGGGGAAGGAAGTACACAAAGAGAGGAAAATAAAAGGACCATGTTTTGCCTTGAAAGCCTCTGGGGCAGCTTGAATTAGTCCTGGGGATTTCATCCTTTAAAGAAAGCTGCAATTTAATGGTGAAAAGGAATCCTGACATTTCCCAGCAATAGATGAACTTTGTGCAACATCTCCTGGCAGATCAGCATTTTCCCTGCTTTGTATTAATACTAAATAATACTAAATTCATTAAATAATTAATACTAAAAGCAAAACCAAGGAGGAAAGGGGAGAGGGAGGAAAATAACCTGGACTGCTTTTCCATGGCTTTCTTTCCCAAATAATCTAAGAATGAAATTTTAAATAAAACTTCAGCTTCCTACCTCCTCCTATTGACCTGCTCATCCAGACTTAGGATCCTCACCACAAGCCCTTGGGGACATTTAGCAAAGCTGACTTAGGTTTTATCTAACCAAGGCAGTGATTGTTTTCTTGCTGTTTCTTTCATCAGTGATGTTCTTGGGTTCTTAAGATACTGTCAGCTGAACTATTAACCAGTGGAAGAGCAATACTAGGGTAAGATAGATAAAGGTAGATAAACCTGCTCAGGTAGATAAACCGATGCCATGAGAGGCTTTTTTAGGTCCAAGAATTGTTACTAAACCCAAGCTTGATTTAACACCACGACTAAGACAAAATACACCCAGCACAATCTACGTTGAAAACTGTCTCCAGATATAACAGAAGAAGAACAAGGTCCCCTCTACTGGAAAGCTATGGAATATATCAAGCAGGAAATCCTGCAAGTGCTTCTTCATCTGAGCTCTGGAGTATCTTTTTGGTTTTTTTCCTCATCACCCTTGCCATGTACACACCCTCGGGTCCACTCAATAAAAGCAGAGATGTCATTACTGTCTGGGTGGCTGAGGGTTGGGTCTTCTGGGCTCATAGAATCATGGAATTGTCAGGCTTGGAAGGGATCATCCAGTTCCAACCCCTCTGCCATGGGCAGGGACACCTCCCACCAGATCAGGTTGCTCAGAGCCTCATCCAGCCTGGCCTCAAAAACTTCCAGGGATGGATGGGGAACTAAAAATGTACTGAAGAGCATGGGAAGCATGGAAAAATGCAGCTCCTTTAATTATGGCTAAGGTAGAACATTTGGAAATGGACACTTTTAAAGTTAAGCTTACACCAACCTTGTACATTGTTAAAGAGAAGGAAAATGACTTAGCTGTAAGCCTGACCAGGTAATAACTGCAAAACTCACCTTATTCAGGTTTCCTAAAGTATGGGACTTTCTCTGTTGCTATATTACCTCTTTGATAGGAGCTGCTACACTGCTTTGGGTTGCAGAATGAGCTACCTGAGGCCCTTAGTGGAACATGATTTAATTACCTGGAAAATACTCATTTTTTATAGGAGTACAGGATTGTCCAGGTTGGAAGGGACCTTTGAGATTATCCAGTTCCAACCCTCCTGCCATGGACAGGGACACCTCCCACAGCTCAGGTTGCTCAGAGTTTCATTCACCCTGACCTTAAAAATTTCCAGGGATGGATGGGGCTTCCACCACCTCCCTGGGCAACCTGTGCCAGTGTCTCACCACCCTCACGGGGAAGAACTTTTTCCTAATGTGTAATTTACCCTCCTCTAGTTTGAAACAATTCCCCCATGTCCTACCACTACTCAAGATCCCAAGGATTCCCTTCCCAGCTTTCTTGTAAACCCCTTTAAGGTACTGGAAGACCCCAAGAAGGTCTCTTCAGAGTCTTTTTTCAGGTTCATCATGGCATTTCTGTTTTCAGAGAAATGGAGCCTATCTCCAATCTTTTCATTAATGATTCACTTTGCAAAGCTTCAGCAGCAGGGGATGGAAACTTCCCAAAGCAATTCCTCCATCTGGTGGTGTAAAAAGCAGCTCCCAAGCTGCTGGTGCTCAACGTTTTCCACCTCCCAAGATGTGGAGTTCAGATTCCACCAGAAGATGCTCAAAGGCAAAAGACACACCGGTGTTGGACTATGCCTGGAAACTGAATAAGTTCCCTGCCCTTTGTGATAAGTTTTATCAGGCAGAATGTTTTGCTGAGAGTTTTCAACCCCCAGCTGATGTGTTCCCTTCATTCCACCCCCTGACAACCTGACAGCTTAGAAACAACTTCACATACTCCCCTCAGGTGCTTCTCAGAGGAGAATATTTTTTTTTCTAACTGATCCAACTTTTTTTTTTTTACATTAAGACACAACCTCAAACTGTGTGTTGTCCTATCTAAGAGTTTTAATGTATTTTCTATCTGAGCCTGGCAGAAATTAGTGAAGATGGATTGCAAAGCAGTTCCAGCTCCAGTGTTTTAACTTTTTCAATGATATTTTTTTTGTTGTTGTTTAAGTGAGAGGTGGTTTTATTGGGGGAGGAGCAAGTTAAGGAAAGAGCTATTTTAGTCTGTGAGGGTGAAATGACAAAGTGAAAAGGCAGATTTTTCTTCACTGAATTTTTAGATCAGGAATAGACTTGGTCCTCTCACAAAAAAAAAAAAAAAAAAAAAAAAAAAAAAAAAAAGGTTCAAATTGAGCCAATATCCTCATTCTGCACACCCTAAAGGGCATTAACAGCACTGCACCCTGATTCCAGCTGCAGGACAGGGCAGCACCACTTCCTGACCAAATCCCAGCTGGATCCCATCCCAATCCTGGGAACAGGACTGAGTTTATAGGACATAAGTTCAGCCCCCCTCCCCCCCGAAAAAAAAAATATAAAGTGAGCTCCTACAGCTTTCTGCAGGTCCCAGGAGGTGACATCTCTGCACACAGGAGGAGAATATGGCCTGAATGACATTTCAGAAAATCTTTTTTTTTTTTTTCTGTCCTTCATTTTGACTCCTTAGGGAATAAAATAAGTGGGCAGGAGGACAACCTTTCTGGCAGATAAATGGAATATGTTTAAGTTTCTGTGTGCTGGAATCACTGGTCTTTCATTAACTCAGGCACTTGGAGCCTCTGCAGCTCCCTGAATGCTCTTTCCTGATTTTACATATAAATATACATATAGCCCAATAGTTGTCCTAAGACATAAACCTGGACATGTGAGACCTCTCAGGCTGAAGAGGGAATTGAAAATAAGTCTTCTGCTCCAGTCTGGAAGTTGCAATCCCCACTCCTGTTCAGTCTCTGAAAAAGTAGGGGTGGGACTGAGGTCCAGACTTCAACACAGATGTCAAAACCAGAAATCTTCCCACTCAGCATTGGGTGTTGTTGGAATGGGTGGAGATTTAGGGCTCCAATCACTGTCAGAACTTCTGACCTTGATTTTTCTCTGTAGCATGGCAGATCATACCTGGAGACAGGGAAGTGGCACTCTTCATCCTTTTAGGAAATATTTGCCTGTCCAGGGTAGGGAAACAAAACTGGGAAAGGGTCTGGAGCAGAATTTTAATGAGGAGCAGCTGAGGGCCCTGGGGGTGTTGATCCTGGAGCAGAGGAGGCTGAGGGGAGACCTTCTGGCTCTCTGCAACCCCCTGAGAGGAGGTTGGAGCCAGGGGGGGTCGGGCTCTGCTCCCCAGGAACAAGGGATGGGACAAGAGGAAGGGCCTCAAGTTGTGCCAGGGGAGGTTGAGGTTGGAGCTGGGGAACAATTTCTCAATGCCTGGAAAGGGTTGTCAGGGCCTGGCACAGGCTGCCCAGGGCAGGGCTGGAGTCCCCATCATCCCTGGAGGGGTTTCAGAGCCCTGGAGATGTGGTGCTGAGGGACAGGAGGCAGTGGTTGCCTTTGGACTTGATGATCTCAAAAGTCTTCTTCAGCCAAAATAATTCTAGGGTTCTGTGATTCCTGTGGTTGTGAGCATCTTTCTCACCCTTGCTCTTCAAGTCTTCCATCACACCTGCAGCAGCTTTTGGGGTCTTTTCTGAGCTGATTGCCCTGCAGAACTTCATTTGGATGGGTTCCTCTTCTACCAGGTTGGGTTGTGCAGGAGAGAGGGGAAAGGAAGGGGGGATGAACATGAAATGTCTCTGCAGTGATAGGTGATGTCTCTCCCTCTTGAAACCCCAGAGTGAAAAAGAAAGCAGTTGGCTTACTAGAAATCTAATTCATGAATAAAGTACTGGATAAATAACTCCCTCCTTGCCCCATGGAAGGGACAAAGTCGTGCATTGGATGATGGATCCCATAGGGACAAGAGACAGAGCTTTACCCTTCACAATAGTTTGCAAATGATCCCCCCTTAGCTGTTCAGCTAAATACTCCATGGCTTTGGATTTTCAGGAGAAAATCTGCTTTGGATAAAACAACTCTCCAAAAAAATTTTCCAGGAGGTGAAAGAAACAGCAGCCAAAGAAAAGTGCAGCAAAATCCCTGGCTTCAGAAGTTCTCAGGGAGAGAGCAAAGCCATGAAGACATCCAGCCCTGCTCTCCTGAGAGCCTGAGATTCTGTGGCATCATGCTGAGCATCTCCACATCCCTTCCATCCCATCCCAGTGGGCTCTTGTCATCTTCTGCCTTTCCTGAAGGGTGGATGAACGGGGGACAGCTACTGCTAAGAGCAGCACAAATGCAGTCTTTTTCTTTTTCTTTTTCTTTTTCTTTTTCTTTTTCTTTTTCTTTTTCTTTTTCTTTTTCTTTTTCTTTTTCTTTTTCTTTTTCTTTTTCTTCTTCTCTTTTTCTTTTTCTTTTTCTTTTTCTTTTTCTTTTTCTCTAAATTCTGTGCATCCTCCTACAGCTTGATTTATATCTTCTCATTAGAAAAGAGAGGAAGGTGGATAAATCTGCTGGAAGATAATGCAGTTATTTGTATTTCCATCACCAGTCCACAAATATCTGAGACAGAAGGAAAGCTTTTTCTCCCATGTGTCCAAGCCACCTCTCAAAAATCACATGAGCCATGATTTAGGAAGCTCCACTTTTGGGGTTTTAGCATCCAGAATGTCTTTAATCCCTAAAATTACCCGTATCTGAATCTTATCTAGGAGGAGCTGAGTGCTAGTAAATATTTCTCAAATTCTTTAAGGTCTTCAAGAACAACAAAGTTGAAACAAATCAGGTCCCCCCACTAGTTTATATCTTCTCTTTCCACTTCCATGTTTCTGCAAAGTCCTGATTCTCACTCCAGGCTCCACTTTGGTTCTTGTTCTCCTGGAGCTTTGCAGGGTGCATTTTATTTACAAGATTCTCCCCAGCCAAATGGCCAAGTTTTCCTTGGGTGGATGAAGAACCAGTGTCTTGGTCTTTAAAAAAGTAATAAATCCATCCAACCAGTGGCACTCAACAGCCTGAGGATATGGAGCCAGCGTGGGCCACCCCCTCCCAGCACAGCAAGGTGACAGTGTCCCCCCTGAAGGACTGCCACCAAGATCACTTCTTCTTTGCTTTAGCATTCCCACCAGCCTTGCCATTATTTTTGGTGCTTTCTCCTGATTTTGATGCTTCGTTTTCTTTGTCACCTTTCTTTCCACCACCTTTTTTCTTCTCAGTAGCATCCTTTTCCCCCTTTCTTCCCTTTTCTCCCTTTTCTCCCTTTTCCTCATTTTCTCCTTCTTTCTTTTTGGTTCCATCCTTCCCTTCTTTCTTGGATTCTGATTTCTGGTCCTTTTCACCATCCTTCTTCTTGGGGTCTTTGGATCCATCTTTTTTACCCTGCTCCTTGTCGACTTTGCCAGATACAGTGGGAACTTCTTCTTCTTTTTTTTCTTCTGTTGGCTGAGCTGTATGCAAGGATGAAAAAGGAAAAAGAATAATTAAAAAAAAATAATAAATGTGGGTTGGCAGTAGCCAGGAAGAGAGGAAAATTCCTGCTCCCATCTGGCAAATCTTGGACAAAAGGAAAAATACTTCTACTGGGGCTTTGTCCATGCAGCTGTTTCCCTCTCTGATGATCTGATTTGGGGATTTTGAAAAGACAGACAAATGGGATAAAGCAGAACTGATAATTTCAGATATTAATTACAGAGCTGAGGTGTGGCTCTGTTGGAGGAAATGCCTCCTGTTGGTAGGAACTCATCCCTGACCATTACAAGTGGAGGCCATAAGGAATTCCCAATGATGATATTCAGTGTGGAGTTGTTTCTTTCCACAAAAAGGAACAGAAACATCTCTCATGCACTTCAGCACAGACCTAGCTTGGGTTTCTTTCTCCTTTTTTTTTTTTTTTTTTTTTTTTTTTTTTTTTTTTTTTTTTGGGTTGGTTGCCATTTTAATTCTTTGTTTTCCTCTATGGGGTCTGCCTTCTGCAGCTCAGAGCAGGCAGTAGGGATTCTCCTGAGCATCTTTGCTCTCAAGCAGACAAGCAGAAGATGATTTGCCCCATGTAAAACTAAAAAGTAGGCTTAGTTAATGTCCTCACCTTGGGACTGGCCTCCTACCTGCACCACTGTCATTAATGGGAGCAACACACCATGGGCATACAGCAATTAACTCCAGCTCATAATCTGATATATTTTAACACACAAGCCTTATTAGTTATAGGAAGCTTGTAATAGCTTGTGAAACATTTTATTTAGCAATATCTTGGATTCAGTGCCCACATTTCAGGTGAGGAGGCTCATAACTACCTCACTGCCTCTGCAGCCTTTAATTATTCTGACACAGGATTCAGTAGCAGTGAAGTTCTCATCTTATTTGTCTTCCAGGAGAAGTGGTTCATTTCCTTGCAAGTATTTCTGGCCTCAGAGTTTCAGGCACTGAACTCTGATCTCAGGCTGCAACTTGATTCTTAACCACAGCTCATATTTCATATATTTCTTATATATCTTTTGCTCAAGACCAGCAGAATATCAAGTTTTGCCCAAAAGAAGTGAAAAAGGTGCTAAGTTTCCCACAAGCCCCTTCTCTGAAAATCCCCAGTGTAGGTCTCAGAAAGGTAAAGAGATAAGGAAGTTAACACAATATAATAATGAAAGTGGGCCAAAATGTAGCAATGCCCTGGAGGTGACCTCAGAAAAACAAAGGATGGGTTTCAGTTTACACTTTCTTCAGCTGGCACCAAAAAATCAAGTTATTTCACATTTGTCAGAGGATAAGGAGAGATGAAAGTGAACTGGCTTAGGAAGTAATTTGGTGTGGACCTGTGGTGGGATGTCTCAACCCTTACCTGGAGCCACTGGACTCCAGTTTGTTTAAATAACCCCAGATTTCCCATTGCTACGGATGTCTGGAGCAGCACTTGCAAATTGCTGCAATGCCTTGCAGTTACAAAACAAACCTGAATTTATTACATTTAACTCAAATACTGCTTTGGTGGACATATTAGAATAAAATATCACCCTTTGGTCTTGGGAGCTTTCAGTCAATTTTGTACATACAAATGGGAGTAGAACAAAGCAGACTCTTTTTTACAAGCATGGGGGAACTCTTGACACCTCACACTGAAAAAAAAGAGATTGAAAAATTTAAAAATACCTCAAACAAACAAATAAAAAAACCACGTTGGTTGCTTCTTCGACAAATATGGTAGGAACTGAGTGAACTCCCAAAGCTGTCAGCTGGAGCAGCCTCAGACCAGAACACTTTGAAATCTCCCACGGACTCAGTACATCTCCATCTAGAGCAGAAGCCAAGTCCTGCTTGTACTTCTTGCCCAGCAGAAATGAATCCATTTGTATAGAACATTTTACACGCTGAACCCTAAGGTTCATTTTATTTATGTCCAGCAAAAGGCCTTGCCATATGAGAGACTCAAAAAAGTGCCTGGAGAACCACTTGGCACTTAAAATATTCCATGATAGTAAATGTGAAGTAGGGTAATATACTGCCAAGAAGTGAAATTATTTAAGTACTTTAATATATATTCATGATTAATAACTTTTGACACTTAGAGAAATCTTTAAAGCATTTAATGGCCAATCATTAATTAAAAACACCCAAGTCAGCTGTCTGGCCTTGACTGAGTCTACCAGGGCTTGTCACAATATGAGGGGTAATAAGTACCTGACCCATAAAAACAATTCCATTTTGGGACTGGATAAATCAAGGTGGGTTGCCAAATGGCAGGGGGGTGACATGGCAGAGAATCACACCCTGGTCAGAGGAAAACAACAGCACAGAGATGAAGCCCAAAGGGTCACATACTTTCCACTGTCATGCCCAAATCATGGAGGGAAACTCTTTGGGGAGGAGAAAAGGTGCAGATTAACCTCAACAGAGAGATAAAACCTCAGCCTGGAGTCATACAGGTATTTTTCAGGCATAATTTCTCTCTTCCACTTTAACAGCTATGAAAGGGACCAAATTGTTTTTATTTTTCACCATGGGTAAAGGGATAAAATCTGGACCAGCAGTGCTGATGCAGACTTCTCTATGGATAGGGATCATGTCCTTGTGGATAGATGACTCCTTCAAGACAACTTTGGCAGATGCCTATTTGCCCCCAGACGACTAGAAACTTCAGGGAATGTGTTCATGAGCCATCACCAGACATCAGCAAGGACTCATCAATGAGTTATCCACCAGCATCCTGCTCTGCACCATGCCAGGACCAGAATTCTGGGATTCACAAGGTCAAAGGGTGGTCAACTGCTCAACTTGTACAGTCAAAAGAGAAAAGATTTAGGTTTAGGGCAATGCAGCTGACTTCCTATAAATTGCTTTCTTGTGGTAATTTATTCATGATTGAAATTTTTGGACTTGATGATCTCTGAGGTCCCTTCCAACCCAGCCAATTATGTGATTCTATGAAATAATTTAATTAAATCTACACCCAAAGCAGCAAGCCTTTGTGTCCTACTGTGAGATGTGAAGGCTGCTTACAGGACATCAAAATTTATCAGTATTCTGGTGTGAAATGACCATTCTGCTGCCCAAATACCCTTTCTAAAGTCTGGATGTTCTCATCCTGATTTATTTTCCAGAAGTACCGGTTAGACAGGAAGAGGATGGAGCAGCAAATGAGTGAATTTGGCTTTCTGCCAGACATGATCCTTCACACCCTCTGGGATTTAAGGGTTAGAGATGGTCCTGTTCATCCAAGGCAGGTTGGACTTGACCTTTAAGGTCCCACCCAACCCAATGGATTCCGTGATCTACTGATAACTGGTTCTGACAGAGTCAAAATTTGGTCTTTTGGGCAGGAAATTGAAGGGTACAATATGAAACACTCCCATGTGTGATTGCTCATCCATGTAAGAGGAATTAACAAGACCTTTGGAAGAAATTTAAAGTTAAGAGAATTTAAGTATGAACAAGGACTTATTAATGCCAATTGGGCTCAGTTCTTAGAGAGTGGTCTGGCCATCCTCAGTTCATAGTATAGGCATAGAGAAATGTCTGAGCACCTCTGAAATACAGGAGTATGTGCAAGCTCTGTGTTAAATCCTTAGTTCTGTATTCTGCTGGTGTAGGACAACATTTCTACAATGACATTTGCTGCTTTCAGAAGTTTCACGGACTGAAGCATCATGTTTGGAGCCAAAGAAACTCTCAGTTTCCATGAAGCTACAGACCACAGGGCTTGCAGAGACACAGGAAGGAGGAAAAAAAAAAAAAAAATCATAAAAAGGTATTGAGATAACAGGGGGGAAATGCAGAAAGGGAACTGAGAAGCAGGGAGTCCAAGGCATGATGTATCTCATCAGAAAAGAGAAGCCATAGACAGACAGACAGGAAGGCAGTCCCCTAATGTCCTTGCAGGGCCATTTCATCTTCTTCTTTCACCACAGGCAGGGAGTTGAGAGGTCTGGACTGGACATGACCAGAGAGAGTTAGGAGAGTTTCAGTAGAGCCTAGGGTACAGAATCAGGAAAGATGAGTGAGAAGAGCAAAGACCAGGGACAGAAACACTCTTGGCCATCCCAATAGGGCAAACAATTTCAGAGTAATGTGAAACAACTGTTTTATTTCCTACTGCCAACCCCCTCCCTCAGCCCAGGAGGTTGTTCTAAAAATGAATCAGACTCTCTGGAAATCAGGGCCATGGTTTAGTGGTGGACTTGGCAGTGCTGGGTAAACAGTTCGACTCCATGGTCTGAAAGGTTTTTTCCAACCCAAATGATTCTATGGAATTTTGTTTTCCAACCCAAAATTCTATGGAATTTTAAGCATGAACTGCAGAAGAATGATCCTGACTTGTACCAATGGAAAAAAAAAAAATGTTTCTTTCACCTAAACGACCATACCTGCTTCCACAAATTCTGCAGGTGAGTGGGAAGTTTTTACCAGGATATTATCATAAGCATAGAACCTTTCAGGTGGGAAAAGACCCTTGGGATCATTGAGTCCAACCATCATCCCTGTTCTACAAAGTTCTCCCCTACACCATGTCCCTCAACACCCCATCCAATAGCTGTGCCCAAGGTGCCCCATTGACCAGCATTAAAGGATGCCTTAACCCTTTCCATTCACGGATCCAGAAAGCAACCCCAAAAGAAGAGATGGGTCTCACGGGTAGGTGTGGGCATGGGAGGTACCTCCAGGGATCTCTGTCAGCTCATTGAGGGGTGGCACAGTCTCCAGTTTGTCAGCATATGTCTTGGCTGCTTGCCTTTGAGCATACCGGGCTTCAATCTCTTTCCTTGTCCGGGGAATCCGGCACTTGAAGATACAGCAGAGTGTGATAACTGGGAAAGGAGAGAAACAAGGGCATCCAGTTTAGTCAGCCAGGCCTCTTTCTAGTACAGGCCAGCCCATTTACAGTGAGGAAACAGCAAAAAGAAAAAAGAATTCAGCACAGTTTTTTTTTTTCCAGTAGGAACCTGTAGCTATTTACGTCGATGGAAGCATCTTGCTGAGTGTGAGAAATACCCATCACGTTGCCCACTTTGGTCTCTTTTTAATTTTCACTTTAGTGACTTTACCTCTTCAGCAGCAACATAGATCCTTCTATTTTATCTGGGCAATTAATTAAAAAATACTAATAATATTAAAAAGAAATAACTTGTCTCTTCTAGGAGCTGAGGAAGATGGAAATATCTTCTGCAGAGACTGCTTGGTGCAATATTTCAGCAGAGCTGTGACTGAGGAGTGAACAGGTTTACAAATTGAATGGAAATTGGCTGCAATACACAGGTTTGTTCCCTTAGAAGATGGAGGGGAAAAAAAAAAAAAAAAAAAAAAACTGAGTTAATTAGGCAGCCATTCCATTGTTAATAATGCAAGCAATTAATGCAGATGTATCCAATAGCAAGTTAACTGGTGTTTAAATTCTCTTGGAGAAGCCTGGGGAGCTGCTCAGGAGATAATTGCCATGAAGCTTTAAGGACAGAGCTACCATATTTTGGCTGTTCAACCTTCTCGCAGTAGTTGCAATAACCCTTGCATTGTGCTCAGGGAATGATTAGTGAGCCCTACTAAATTCTTAAGAAAATCAGTGATGGGTGACTGCTTGCAGGACTGGTCCATCCTGAGTGCTCAGATGCTGCTGGTGACTGAACCACTTCTTTTAAAGATGCTGCTACCAGATCCATTGCTCCACTTCTGTGCTTCAGAAGAGGTTCCTGAGCTGAACTCCAGAAGAATCCCAGAATGTGAGGTGGGAAGGGACCTCAAGGCCCATCTACCCCAACCCTTCTCATATTATTGTTGGTCTGAGATCTCTCAGCACCCATGGAGCTGAGACTTCAAACTTTCCCAAGTGGGGGAATCCACCCCTTTCCCTGGGAGACCATTCCAAGGTCTGACTGTCCTCAGGGGGAAAAATTTTCCTCTGGTGTCCCATGGGAATCTCCCCAGGAGCACCTTGTGCCCATTGCCCCTTGTCTTGTCCATGGGACTCCTTGGACACAGGGAGTCTCCAGCTGCTTTGTAGCCCCCTCTAAGTACTGAACATGATCAGAAGGGCTCCCCTGAGTCTTCTCTTCTCAGGGCTGAACAAACCTCAGTTTTCTCAGGTTCTCCAGTCCTCTGATCATCTTCATGGCTCTTCCCTGGACCCTCTCCAACCTGTCCACGTCCTTTTTGTACAGTGGGACCAAACCTGAACACAATATCCCAGGTGCAGTCCCTCTCTAAAGAGTGTGCAACCATCTCCAGGGCACCCAACAGCATTCTGGCTGTGGCCTGGGGTCAAGTTCCAGCAGTGGGGACTTGGGATTTGCTTTCTTCTGGAAAACAGGGATGTGGATAGTAAAAAATATCAGATTTAAAGCTTTGGTGGGAGATGGATTAGGTGCCCACACAAAATCCTACTCAGCTCTCTACTTCATCCCATTCTATGGTTGTTCTTTCAAGGAAGATTTAGACTTTGGATTGATACGTTGATTTCCTAGCAAGCAAAAATAGAAGCCAAATAATGAAGACTTCTAGGTTGTAGTCCCACTAGTTGTGTCAATAAGGCTTGAAGCAAAACATGTTTTTTAAGTATGTTCACCCTCGTAAAATGTTTTGAGGCCACGTGGACAGAACTGCTGCAAGAGGTCAGAAAAGCTCCAATATTTGCTCAGCCCTCAGGCTTTACTGTGCCTCTCCACGTGTTATTTTCCTGGTGTCTGGAAATGAGGGTCTCTTCACACCATCTGACCTCTCTGCACATCACAGGTTTTTACATTTAATTACTCCCTGAGTGAAATAACTTGGGTTGGATTGAATCCCACCTGACCTTGGGGAGAGCTTTTAAATGGTGGAGAGTGTGGTGATGTTTAATCACCCTCCCTGCCATATTTATTTCCCAAATTCTCACTTGAATTGATGTGGTTTTAATTTCCAGCCTCCATCCCTTAGACTAAAGAGATCTTTAATTTTTTCTTTTTTTTCTTTCTAAAGTCTTTCAATGCTGCAACCAAGACACCTTTTGCTCTTCTCTCCAAGAAGTTCAAGTGAATTCAATGTGACTTTTTGTTTGAAGAGCTTCCTCCAGGCATTGAGCAGAGGTAAGGATTGTTGTTGTTTGTTTGTTTTTGTTTTTTTTATTCCTACAAGTCGTGGGTTTTCTCAACACATGCTTTCATACACAGGCACAAGAATCTCTCCAGGACAGTACAAAGAGCTCACCAAACCTTTCTGTCTCACTAATCCACACGAAAAGGGCTACAGGAAAGCTGGGGGAGGGCTTTGGACACAGGGGGGGTAGGGAGAGGACAAGGGAAATGGGTTAAAACTTGGAGAGGGGAGATTGAGGCTTGACATGAGGAAGAAATTCTTTAATTTGAGGGTGCTGAGATGCTGGCACAGGTTGCCCAAGGATGTTCTGGCTGCCCCATTCCTGAAAGTGTTCCAGGCCAGGTTGGATAGGGGTTGGAGCTGGGAGGTGTCCCTGCCCATGCAAGGGCTTTGGAGCTGGATGATCTTGAAGGTCCCTTCCAATCCAAACCATTTTATGATTCCAATACATTCAAATAACTCCTGGCTGCAGCAGTACCCTCAGCTGCATTGTTGAGACAATTGCTTTGCTCTATAGTTATGAAGTTGTGCTAATTATTATTTAATCACTGGATTTTTGTTTATTTTGTAGATGAGTTTTTGGTTCCTTTCTCCTAACCACAGATCCTTGCTCTCACCTGCCTTCACTTTATTTTATTTGAATGGATTCAACTGATTCCTTGCATTGCTCCTTCCACATCTTTATTTTTATTTATTCTCCTGTCTGCTGGCAAAGAGCACAGCTTTGACAGCTGCCACTTTGTTTTATTCTGAGCTCACCAGTTGTCCTGGTTTGGGCCAGGATAAAGGTGATTTTCTGGTTTGTACTTTTGCTTTCAGCTCAGTCTCTTGTAAGCAGCTGCACTTGCTGAAATGAACAGCAAGTTTCTGTTCAGTGTCTGATCTGGGACTGATCACACTGGATGTTTATAGTTACTGGTACAGACTGGTGTGCAGAGCCAGGGACACTGCTCAGCTCTGAGGAACATTTTACCCTGCAGAAGGAGTAAAGAGGTCCCACCTGAACCCCTCCTTTGGGGAGGCCCGAGACAAGATAGATGCCAGAACTGCCCAAACAGAGTATTCCATCCCATACACCTCATACTCAGGATAAATTTGAGGGATCACGAGGGTCAAACACCCTTCCTGCCCTTCCTTCCCCTGTTCCCTGTTTGCTTCAGCATCCTGGGAGGATTCCGTCCATTCCTCTGCCTGTGCTCCTGATCCATTCCAGCCTGAATCTGTGTGTTCCTGCCTCCAGCTCCCAACTGCTCCTGACCCCAGGATTCCAGCCTGGACTTTCCCAGGGCTGCCCTGCAGCCTCAGGGGTGACGTGAGAGTTATTGGGGGGAGAGGGGGGAGGAACCTGGGATCAATTTTCCTGTATATTTGTATAAATTTAGTAATTTTTCCTATTTATCATTACTGTATCATTAAAGTTGTGTAGTTTAGTTTCCAACCCATAATTCTCTCTCCCTTATTCTCTCTCCTTTCCTTATCAGGGAGGAGAGGGGGATTAATAGAAAAATCTGTTATTGGGTTTAATTGCCAGGGCAGTGTTTAAACTGTGACACCAATGAATAATTTGGGTTTGGGCTGGACCTCTTAGAAGAACAAGTGTTTCCTTAGGAAAATTTTGAAATGAGAAAAGTTAGATTTCTGAGCTAGCTTATGTTGTGGATGACATAAAGAAACAAATATCCTCTGGGAGCTGCCTGGTGCATCCCTGGAGATCCAGAGAGGGTGAGCAGGGCACTGGAGGACACAGGTCAGCTCATCCTTAGGTAGACATCTAAAGCAAACAGACTGATCATTCCTCTTTGTTACCTGCTCACTGATACCTTCCCTGAAAATTATCTCTAGATCGCTGAGATGAATCATGGTGACAAAGTCCAGATTGGTTGGTTTGGCTGGAAGTCTGAGCTGTTAATGAGCACAAACCTTCATTTAAAAAGAACCTCCTGATTGCTTAAGCTTTCTATCTCTTTCTTGGTGTCTTTTATGCCTGGTGGAATAGCTGCTGAGGTCAAGGTGGACCTCTCCAACCTTCTTTCCCCATTGTCCCACCTTAGCAGCTGGGAGCAGGGATGGGTTTCACCACCTCAGGGGGTGAGAGGTGTGGGATTGAACCTTTTCCATCGCCTCCATGCAAGGAGAAGAGCTGTCACAAGGAGAAGCCAACTCTGCAATTGTCTGAGGCAAGATTTAAGGATGGCTCTTTCATCTGAAAAGGAGAAATCCTTCTGGTCAGGCACTTACTCAAAACATGGTTAACCAGGTGGAACTTGGCTTCTCAGTTCAGCCCGAGCTAGGAAGCAAACCCAGGATCTCAGCACTGACTTGGGAAGATGAAAACCAGATTTGGATCTTGCCTGTGCAGCTCTGACTTCTCTCGCCTCCGATCTCATGTTGCCCTGTGGGTACCCACAGATTTTCAATGGTAATTAATTGCAAACATTATATGAATATTATTTATATTCTTTTACTGAGTGTCCAGAAAAGGATAATGGAGCTAGGGAGAGGTCTGGAGCACAAACCTTGTGAGGAGCAGCTGAATGACCTGGGGTTATTCAGTCTGGAGCTGAGGAGAGACCTTCTCAACCTCCGCATCTCCCTGGGAGGAGGTTGGGATGAGGAGGGGGTTGAGCTCTTTCCCCCAGGAACAAGTGATAGAACAATGGAAATGGCACCAGGGGAGGTTTAGATTGGAAATTAGGAACAATTTCAATATGGAAAGGGTTGTCAGGTCCTGGCCCAGGCTGCTAAGGGCAGGGGTGGAGTCCCCATCATCTCTGGAGGGATTTCAAAGCCCTGGAGATGTGGTTTAGCAGTGGCCTTGGCAGTGTTGGGTTCATGGGTGGATACCCTGACCTTAAAGGTCTTTTCCAAAATGATTCTATACAGGCTGTCCTGGGAATCTGCAGAATCCCTCTTGGATATTGGCTTGGTTTTTGCAAGATGGGGGCTGGGGCCTCTTCTTCACCCATGGGGGGAAATCAACCACAAAATTGCACATGAAGGGCAAATGGGAACTAAAATTCTGAGGGTCCATTGCAATCACAGCAGTCATTATCAATCAGAACAGGAGAAATTAACCAAGTGGGTCAACCCAGGAAGGCTGCAAACCTGCCTTCCCTTTCAGATCCATAAAGCCACAAGTGATGCTCATACCTCACTGTCCCCATCCCTGTCACCAGAGTCCACCTGGGCACGAATCTGGGCTCCAGCAGAGACATGAATGGTCCCTGATGGGTGTCATGGGGAGATGGAAGATGAAGAGGCAAGTTAGGCTTCCAGCTGGTGGGACACCCACATAGAAAAGGGGTTTTGGATCCCCACCATCATCCAACACCTCAGTTCTTCCCCTTCCAGACTCCACTCTGTGTCACCTGAGAGCTGTCCCATTTAGGAGAACCTGGCCTCAGGCATCTCCAATGCTTTTAAGCTGATAGGGATCACAGTAAATAACTTTTTAGTAGCCTTGGGGGTGTCAACATGCTCAACAGTGGAAGTTTAATATAGTACAAAACAAGAACAACATTGCTTATTGGTTATCAGAATTACCAACAGGAAATTATATTGGCTTGTTATTAAGTATTTTTTTTAAAAATGGCCAGAAAAAAAGGCAGAAAAAAGACACTTAGATTTCTCTTAAGGACTCTGGATTTGGCTCAGCTTGAGCTTAAATACATTGGTGCCTAAAATTTGGGGGTCTTGAGCTATTTTTTTTTTTTATGCCCAACGGCTCTAAAACAGATGGGAAGGGCTCAAGTGTGAGCAGAGATTTTTGTCTGAGAATTTGAGCTTAGGGCAAAGGAGGGGCTCAGATTATTGTCCCCATGTAAGAGCCATCCCTTGTCCCAAGTGCTGTTCTCTGTGACAGAGGAGAGCACAGCCTCCCCCTCCCATCTCTGATCCTCTGCACCCTGAGGAGGGTTTTTCTCATCTGCTGGGCTGCTGGTGATGCAGGATTTGAAGAGAAATGCTGAAGCCTCATCCAGAAAGCCCCATGTGAAGCAGGCTGAATGATCTGTGCCTCACTGGAAATTCTGCACATTTAATGGAAACATCTGGGCAGTTCTGCCATCCAAAAAGCAATGGGTATTTAAGAGTGTAAATCTTTCGCCTGGCATTTATATTTCAACACCCTCAGCAAGCTGGTAAATAAACCCTCTGACTCCTCAAATTAAACTGTGCTGAGTTAATTGCTTTCAAGATGTTTGACAGCTTCATTGGTGCTCATTAAATGCTACTTGGTTCCTGGGAACACTTGTGTTCAGTGTGGGTCTCCCTTGGACTCCCCCAGTATTTTATCCTCCTCTTGAGCATTTGGAAGGTTCAAGGAAAAGAGGCTCAGCTAAAAAACTTGTGTTGATGATTCCCAAGCATCCTTCCTGCTGACAGAGCTGCTTCTCCAAGCTTTCCATGGCTCTGTGTCAGGAGTTACTGGTGCTCGTTGGGGCTATGTGTTAATATTTGAATGGAAAAATGGGGAAGCATCTCTGGAAGGTCTTACAGAAGGACCCAAAGATGAAGGAAAGAGATCAGAACTTTCTACTTTGGCTCTCAGCTTCTTCTTGAACCCACTGCTTTGTCACTCCTCATCCAAGCCCTACTTGGGTAGACCTGGTGTGGAGAGGCTGTAAGGATGTGTTAAAGCTGTTTTCATGGACTAAGAGCTGCTCTGGTGCCACCAAAACACAAATTCTCAGACAAAAATCTCTTCTCACACTTGAGCCGTTCCCATCTGTTTTAGAGCCGTTGGGCATAAAAAAAAAAATAGCTCAAGACCCCCACATTTTAGGCACCGATGTATTTAAGCTCAAGCTGACCCAAATCCAGAGTCCTTAAGAGAAATTTAAGTGTCTTTTTTCTGCTTTTTTTCTGGCCATTTTTAAAAAAATACTTAATAACAAGGAAATATAATTTCCTGTTGGTAATTCTGATAACCAATAAGCAATGTTGTTCTTGTTTTGTACTATATTAAACTTCCACTGTTGAGCACATTCACACCCCCAAGGCTACTAAAAAGTTATTTACTGTGATCCCTATCAGCTTAAAAGCATTGGAGATGCCTGAGGCCAGCCCTGGGGAAAGGGACCAGGGGGTCCTGGTGGACAACAGGCTCAAGATGAGCCAGGAGGATGCTGGGCTGCATCACCAAGGGCATCACCTGCAGAGAGAAAGAAGTCCTCATTCTGCTCTACTCAGCACTTGTCAGACCACACCTGGGATATTGTGCTCAGGTTTGGTCCCTGCTGTACAAAAAGGATGTGGAGAGGCTGGAGAGGGTCCAGAGAAGAGCCATGAGGATGATCAGAGGACTGGAGCACCTGAGAAAACTGAGGTTTATTCAGCCCTGAGAGGAGAAGGCTCAGGGGAGCCCTTCTGACCATGGTCAGTACTTAGAGGGGGCTACAAAGCAGCTGGAGACTCCCTGTGTCCAAGGAGTCCCATGGGCAAGACAAGGGGCAATGGGCACAAGGTGCTCCTGGGGAGATTCCCATTGGACACCAGAGGAAAATTTTTCCCCCTGAGGACAGTCAGACCTTGGAATGGTCTCCCAGGGGAAGGGGTGGATTCCCCCACTTGGGAAAGATTGAAGTCTCAGCTCCATGGGTGCTGAGAGATCTCAGACCAACAATAATATGAGAAGGGTTGGGGCAGATGGGCCTTGAGGTCCCTTCCCACCTGACATTCTGGGATTCCCAAAGCCCTCAGTCTTTGTGGATGAAACAGGCTGTGCAAGATTCCAAGGGTATGACTCAGTCTCATCCTACCAGGGAGGTTGTTTGGGGCCTAAATTCCCATTTTACAGCTTTCACGGTACAGAGAAAAAGAAAAAGGCAGACAAGGAGGTGGGTAGCAGTGCTCCTCAGAATCAAATCTTCCTGATAGCAAATCTCCTATCACTTGGTTGTTGTTGTCTCATCAAAGTCTCCAGAAAAGAGAGACAGATGAAGCTGCTGTTGTCTCTTTGGCCTTCAAGGAGTCTCTTATCAACCTTCTTTTTCTGAGAAGAAGCCTCCGACAGGCTGAATTCTTTGGGAGTCAGCCCTGATAAGGATTTCAAGGTGCACTCCCAGGACACTTGTCAGACTCATTGCCTCTATCTGAATCAAGCATCCCCCCCAAAAAAAAGAATTTTTTCCTTTAACCAAAGAGAAAATGTCTGACCTAAAACCGTGGGGGTAACGGAGCAACCATGAGCTGACCTGGTCTGGGTGGCACCTGAGAAAATTTCATTTTCCTCCCATTCTTTCCAGATTTTCCTCTGCGGAGAGTTCTCGTGTGTTTCCTTCCCTTGTAGCAAAAAGAAGTGGAATTCCTGATATCTTAATAGGTGAGCAAGAGTTGATGGAACACATCCATGAGTTATACCTCCAGCATCACCTGAATGATGTTTTGCATCTGCTAGAAAATTATAATTTCTACTGTGGGCTCCTTTACTCCCAAAGTTTTTTTTCCCCCCTTGTGATGGATCTAAGCACAGAAACAAAGGAAAATTATGGAGATGGAGGGACAGACAGATCTTTCACATGGCATCTGAGGAAGTTTGCTATCAGTTGCTGCAGGAGAGACAGAAAAACCCTCTGCTAATAGGTGTGCAAACATTTCATCCCTTCTGGTCTCTGCCAGATGGAGCTCAGAACCATCCCATTTGGTTGGTAACCTGCCTAGAAAGCTTTTTATGTATTAGAAGACCTCCCCAGACAGTTTTTATCCACTTCAGTGGATGCATTAACATACAAGATGCTTTTATTTAAGATTATTTTTTTTTAATTTATCCTTTTCGACTTGATGAGGAAACGCGAGGTTTGGATGCAGCTGCTTTCCCTGCCTTTTATTATGTGATGATGCCATCTTGTGGAAGTTGCTAAGAAGATGAGTTGGGAACCCCACCTAAGGTCACATCTGTATTTTTTGCACGTTGTCACTCAGCAGGGACAGCTTTGGGAGGTGGCAGGACGGGGAGGATCTGCCATTCCCATTTGGTGCTTTTCAGGGAGGTTACTCTGGCCCAGCTCCAGTTTGATCAATTATCACTCATGGCTGGGACCAAATATTTTTTGGTTTTTGGAGCAACTATCTATTCTTTCCATCTCAACTGAAAAAAAAAAAACCAAAAACCAACAGTTCAGGTGCTCCACAATCCCCCAAGGTGAGGTCCCTGGGGGCATTGACTTGAGAAGCATCTCAATAACTCTCCTCATCTTCACTTAATCCTCACTTAATCCTCATGACAAAGTAGTCACACCCTTGCTAACAAGGTGAGAGGATGGCAAACCAATGGGATCTTCTGGAGGCCCTGGGAAGGATGCTTTCCTGTCTCCTAGTGCAGGGGGTTGGGGATGTTTGGGGGTTGCCCTCCCCTCCTGCTCTCCTGGGGTTGGTCCTCCTGGAACCAGGAAAAAGCCGCCCCACCAAAGCTCTGCTCCAGCTCTTGTCCCAGGATAAAAGTAAGGAAGTTGGGCTGTTTCCTGGACTTCTAACAAGGCAACCTCCAAGAGCTCATTCCCTGAAAATCTCTGTCTGCTCCTGAGAGCTGGAACTGGGCTGGTAAAGCTGGGGAACCACCAATGCTTTGGGGATGGCAGAGCAAAGGAGGAGGAAGATGTGGCTGGAGGAAAAGCTGAGAAATTGGTGAGAACTGACTGCATGTTTGAGTTATTCTGATGCCATTAAGTCCGAATTGATCTTGGTTTAGTTTTTTTATTGGTTAATAGTTTCTGTTTTCACCAAATACTTGTTTTCATCAAAACCCTTACTGAGCTGGTATAGCTGCTTTCACCTCCCTTCTGCTTACTCAAAGCCTTCAAAGAAAAGGGGCTTAGGGTTTTTTTGTTTTGTTTGTTTTTGTTTTTTTTCTTTAGCAAAGCAGCAGAGCCCTAAATTAACTCCATTCCATGCTGCCATGCACTGAATCTGTTTAGCACCTGGAGACTCAGCAAGCCAAACCCCTGTGATCTCCTAGGAAATATTTTTAAACTCCTCCAACCAGGAGCAAACCCTGAGCTAGCAGTTGTCTGGATTTGTTGAACTCCCTGGGTGTGTATTAGTGGCAAATTGAACCTTCAAGCAAAAATTACTCTACTGATTTATACACAATTTATTTGTTTTCTTGTCTAAGCACAGATGCTTAGAAATATTTTAATTTGTCATCATTTACTACTCTTAGAACTCTCTACACCGAGGTAATAACTTTCTTTGTGGGTTTTTTTTTCCTTCCTTTTCTTTTTTTTTTTTTTTTTTTCCTTAAATACATTTTACTTCTGGGCTGTCAGTAGATGAGTAAACTTTGGGTGTTTGCATCTTGCAGCTGATATTTTTAGGTGACCAAAAAACCCTTTAATTTCTTTTTATGCAAGCAGTGCACCACCTGATTTACCAGCATAGGAGACTTTCCATCTTCCTAACCCTAAATAACCTGGTATGGCCAGAGCCCATTTTTAACAACAGAAGAATCAAACCCATTGCTTGAAAAATTTATGCCCCCAAACCAAGTAAAAATAATAATAAAAAAAAAGTTAAATAAACAACTTCACCAGCCCACTTGCTTTCTAAAGCTCCTGCTGTTAATTTTGATGCCTCTTTCCCCAGGGTGCATGGGTTCACTGGGGTTAAATATTTGGCTGTGGAGTTCCTTGGGAGTGTTTGCAAAAGGGGTTGTGGCATGTGAGGAATTAGGAGAAGCTTCCCTGAATGAGCTCAAGCAAGTTGTAGGAGTACTTATCCTACAGATTTTGGGTGTAGGGTGTGTTGTTTGCCCCGAATTGAGGGGGGGAAAAAAAAAAAAGAAAGCAGAAGAAAATCCTTGTGTTTGCTTTGAAAATGTAAATGTCTGATTTAAACAGAGCACAAGGAGGTGGCTCCCAGGGAAGGGCTGATACAAGCAACTCACAGTAGCCACAGAGGAGGCTGTGGCAACAAGAAATGTCTTGATTGGTCCAATAAAAGCTGAGAAAACAACACCCAGACAGCTGAGGGCTTGATGAAATTAGGGCTACACCTGGATGAGGGTTGAGCATCCAACTAAAAAGTACCTCGGAGCATCAGAATTTGGGTGTCTGCAATATGGTGGGTTTAGAGCTGGCCCAGCAAACCTGTGTTCTCCTAAGCAGAGGTGTATTCCAGGTCAGGGTTGGCAGCACTTGTGGCTGATCCTCACCAGGAGATGACATGGGGTCATCCTGTGTCAGGGGGTGCCCATTGCTGATGGGAAATAAGAGCAGGAATGATGCAGGAGGCGAAGGCACTCAAAGCCTTCCCATCATCACTTTAAAATGCTTCAGTGCTCCACTTATGAAATTAATTTTAAGGAGCAATTAGGCCCACAAGCCCTCAAACAGCATCCTAGCCTGGATCAGGAACAGTGGGGCTGGCAGGGCCAGGGAGGTGATCTTACCCCTGTGCTCAGCCTTGGTGCAGCTCCTTGAATATTTTGTGTACTTTGAGGCATCACAGTATGGGATGGACATGGAGGTGCTGGAGAGGGTGGAGAGAAGGGCAGCTGGGCTGATTTAGGGGTCTGGAGAACGGGGTTTAAGAGGAGAGGCTGAAGGAGCTGTGGCTGTTCAGCCTGGAGAAGAAGAGGTTGAGGGGAGAACTTATTGGCCTCTACAATTCCCTGAAAGGAGGATGTAGGGATGCTGGTGTTGGCTTCTTCTTCCCAGTTTCCAGTGATAGGACAAGAGGTAATGGGTTCAAGCTGCACCATGGAAAATTCAGGTTGGATATTAGGAAAGATTTCTTCACTGAAAGATTGGTGAAACATTGGAACAGGTTGCTCAGGGAGGTGGTGGAGTCTCCATCCTTGAAGGTATTAAAAAAAAAAATAAAAATGGGTAGATGTGGCACTCTGGGAGGTGATTTTGTGGCTAAGGTGGTGTAGGACTGATGGTTGGACTTGATAACCAGGAAGGTCCTTTCCAAGCATGAGGATTCTGTGAATGAGAGTGGTAAAAGGATGCCTGGAGAACTGAAGTGTCTAAATCCATATGGCTTGAAAATACCTTTCCTGGAGTTGTTTGATTTGACATGGTCTCTGAGATTTGATATGGTCTCTGAGTTGATGTGATTTGCCTTCAGGGACAGGTTCTGTCCCTCTGCTTGTTTGTTCTTAACAGGAAAAAAGAGGAGCTTGAAGGGACATAGAGATGAGTCAGTGTAATTTTGTTTGCTGGAAGAATTAGTTACACACTTTGCACAAGCCTCGAGTAACAAGAAGATGGAAAAGAAATGGATTTATCCCATTTGACTCAGATTAAACTTGTACGAAGTTACACTTGGCTAAAGCAAAAAGAAGCAGAAGGTCCTCCCTTTGAATTTTGGTGGGGTTTTGAAAGTATCCTAAGGGTTATGGGAGCTTGGAACATCCAGTGACTCTGGTTTACATTCTACCCAGAGATTGTGAGCTGTGAGGGGATGAAACTGGATGAAGACACTCAGGTGGGGAATTGGCCATGCCCAGACAGATCCTCAAAGTGTGCTGGGAGAGTCTGACCCTGGCCCACTGGAGTCACCAGGTTTGAACTTCATGAACTCAAAAAAAAAAAAAAAAAAAAAAAAAAAAAAAAAAAAAAAAAAAAAAAAAAAGTTTTGAAGACCTGAAAACCCTGCTAAAATGAAGTGGGGATCTTGGCACCTTGAGTAGGAACTAAGGACCTTAACACCAGGTCTGGCTTTGACCTCTTGAACCTCCTTATCTCAACACATGGGACAGAACCCCAAGAGCTCACATGGGTTACGTGGTTGTGTGATGGGGCAGGTCCAGGGCTGTAACACACATCTGGGAACAGCCCTGTAGTGACATTCTCTGGTATGTCACCACCTCCAGGACTGTTGATCAGCATGGTACAAGCTGAGGGAGCTGGGGGTGTTCAGGCTGGAGAAGAGGAGGCTCAGGGGAGACCTCATCACTCTCTACAACTCCCTGAAAGGAGGTTGGAGCCAGGGGGGGGTCGGGCTCTGCTCCCAGGCAGCTCTCACTCAGACAAGAGGCCATGGGCTTCAGCTCTGCCAGAGGAGGGTTAGGTTGGAGATGAGGAAGAAATTCTTTCCAGAGAGGGTGATCAGGCATTGGAATGGGCTGCCCAGGGAGGGGGTGGATTCTCCATCCCTGGAGGTTTTTAAGAAGAGACTGGATGTGGCACTGAGTGCCATGGGCTGGGAACCAGGGGGGGAGTGGATCAAGGGTTGAATTTGATGATCTCAGAGGTGCTTTCCAACCCAAATGATTCTATGATTCTGTGAAGATCAAGTCATCGTAACCCATGTGTGGTTCCATCAAGGAGCACCCCTGCCTCTGAGCCCTGAGACCACAGAGTGGTGACCTCCATGGCTGCTGGCCTGTAGTCCTCTTGGAAACTGGTTCTACTCGGAGGGGGGGTGAGGGGAGGAGGTTGTTTTTGGGGTTTTTTTGTGTGTGAAGCAGAGAATTGTGACTTACTGACTGAGAGGACAAAGAGGGCAAAGATCCCAACCACCTGCCAGAGGCGCAGCCCCCAGATCACCACCGTCTCCGAAGTGACAGGGTCCGGTTTCTTTTTTGGGGGTGCTGTGGTGGCCTGGGAAAAAGGGAGAGAGAAAAAAAAAAAAAAAAAA
>JAAWXA010000079.1:351633-365986 GCA_038090715.1 Florisuga fusca
AAAAAAAAAAAAAAAAAGTGGTTTAAGGCTTGTAAAGGTCTCTATAGCAGCCAGATGGATGCCAGCTGCACAGGGGAGGATGGACCTGGGTTTACTGCCCCCTCCCACCCTTCCTCCGGCCATTGTGGAAATGATTGAGGAGCAGAGAAATGCCCAAAGAGGTCGTGTCTGAAGCTTTTGTCATTTTTGAAATGTAGCTGAAGGACAACCAGAAAAGGGCAACCAAGATGGGGAAGGGTCTGGAGAACTAATCCTGTGAGGAGAGGCTGAGGGGACTGGGAATTTTTAGTTTGGAGAAGAGGAGGCTGAGAGGAGACCTTATTGCTGTCTCCATCTCCCTGAGAGGAGGTTGTAGGGAGGTGGGTGCTGGGCTCTTCTCCCCAGGGAACAATGATAGGACCCCAGGGAATGGGCTGAAGTTGCACCACGGGAGGTTTAGACCCAATCTGAGGAAGGATTTCTTTACTGAGAGAGCAGTCAGGGGTTGGAATGGGCTGGCCAGGGAAGTGGTGGATTCTCCATCCCTGGAGGTCTTTAAAAAGAGACTGGATGTGGCACTCAGTGCCATGGGCTGGGAACCGCAGCGGTAGTGGATCAAGGGTTGGACTTGATGATCTCTGAGGTCCCTTCCAACCCGGCTAGTTCTATGATAGTAGCCAAGTATTGGCCAAACGAGGGCCAGAAGTCTCAGTGCAGTCTCAGTCCTCTACATCCTGTGGGTTCTCCATCCCTGAAATGGGGCTGACCATGTTTATCAGGTGTGTTGGGTGGAATTTTATCCTCCTAGGCTGCTAGTGAAGCAGTTTTCTGAACCATCTCCTGTGAGGTTATGGCACTGGTGATGGCAGTGATGTTATGGGTAGGGTCCCAGATCAAGGCTGGGTGAAAAATGGATTGAGAGCAGCCTTGGGGAGGAAGACTTGGGGATGTTGGTTGATGAAAAGCTCAAGATGAGCCAGCAATGTGTGCTGGCAGCCCAGAAACCAACAGTGTCCTGGGCTGTATCGCCAGCAGTGGGATCAGCAAGGAGAGGGAGGGGATTTTCCCCCTCTGGTCTGCTCTAATGGGACCCCAGCTGGACTACTAGGTCCAAGTTTTGGGGTTCCCAGCTTCAGAAGGATATGGAGCTGGTCCAATGGAGGGCCACAAATATGATCCAAGGGTTGTCTGGGGCAGCTCTGCTCTGGAGCCAGGCTGAGAGAGTTGGGGGTGTTCAGCCTGGAGAAGAGAAGGCTGCAATGGGGAGACCTTAGAGCACCTTCCAGTGCCTGAAGGGGCTCCAGGAAAGCTGAGGAGGAACTTGGGACAAGGGCCTGGAGGGATGGGATGAAGGGGAAGGGTTTCCAGCTGCAAGAGGGGAGATGGAGAGGAGATCTTGGGGAGGGAGAAATTCTTCGCTGTGACTGTCACAAGACACTGACCCAGCTTGCCAAGAGAACCACAGAATTATTGAGGCTGGAAAAGACCTCTTGAGATCATCAAGTCCAACCTATGACCTAACTCTACCACACTGGCCAAACCATGGCACTAAGAGCCACATCCATTCTGTCCTTAAACACCTCTAGGGATGGTGACTCCAGCACTTCCCTGGGCAGTCCATTCCAATTCCTGATCACCCAGGATCAGGAATTTTCCTGATATCCAACCTAATCCTCCCCTGGAGCAGCTTCAGGCAACCTTCAGAAGTTGTGGCTGCCCCATCCCTGGAAATGTTCAAGGCCAGGTTGGATGGGGCTTGGAGCACCCTGGACTGGTGGGAGGTGTCCCTGCCCATGGAGGGGGATTGGATCCTGTTGATCCTTAAGGTCCCTTCCAACCCAAACCAGTCTGGGATTCTATCCCAACAAACAGTATTTTTTTTCTTGGCTGATGGCTCCAGGGCTAACAACTCCACTGCTGATGAGCCTCGTATTGGGCTGTGTTGTGGGGCAGCAAATCCCAGAGTTGAAACCTTCTAGATGAATTTTCAGGAGAGTTGTTAGCAAAACACCTTCTCTGCCTTACACCCGAGCTCAGGACCTGAGCTGAATTGCCAACAAGCTTTTGATAGAAGCTGAAAACATTTCTTAAGCCAAAAACAATGAAATCCCCAAAGCAGACACTTCTGATTCTCTGCAGTTCCCTTCTCAGCCCATGGAAGTGCTGCTAAAATGCAGCTGTAATGGATACCACAGAGTCAGCTGGAGCTGCTCTCCAATTTCTTGCCTCTTTGTGCAATGCAAACCAGATTTTAGTCTCTTCCTAATGAAGGATGCTTCCTGCCCTGTCTGGAGTGCTTTGTCTCCCAAGGGCATCCTATTCAGAATCCATTTGTGGTGAAGAGGATTGTTGGCTGAGCTGGTTTCTTGGCTTCTCAGCACCACCCAGCCACAGCTCAGGGTCAACCACCTTCACCCCAAACCTGGGAACTGCTCCTGGGGCATCCAGTGCTCCAAACCTCAAATTGCTGCAGGTGAATTAAGGGAAAAAGAATGTCTGGCCAGAGTGGTGTGGTCTTGTAGAGGGATCTGGGACAATCAAAGAGTCACCAGCTGAGCTCTAGAAGGGGTTGGGTTGGAAGGGACCTGAAAGATCATCTAATTCCAACTGCTCTGCTATGGGCAGGGACAACTTACACCAGGCCAGGTTACTCAAAGAAGCACAAATATGTGATCCTTGACACTGGGAGACCTCCCTGAAAGGAGGATGGAGCCAGGGGGGGGGTTGGTCTCTTTTCCCAGACAACTTTCAACAAGACAAGAGGACACGGTCTCAAGTTGTGCCAGGGGAGGTTTAGGTTGGATATTAGAAAGAATTTCTTTATGGAGAGGGTGATCAGGCATTGGAATGGGCTGCCCAGGGAAGTGGTGGATTCTCCAACCCTGGAGACATTTAAAAAGAGACTGGATGTGGCACTCAGTGCCATGGGCTGGGAACCCCGGGGGGAGTGGATCAAGGGTTGGACTTGATGATCTGTGAGGTCCCTTCCAACCCGGCTAATTCTATGATTCTATGATTCTATGTTCAGCAGACAAGGTCTCAAAGCTCTCAGGTGGGTTAAAAGATGCAGCCCTGGCCCACATCTGGTCCTCTTGGCTTTTTGGAGATGACTCAGGCAGTTTGTGTGGGAAAACATCTTTAACGAGGGTAATTCTTAGGAGCAACTAAGTAGCAAGAAATTGCAACTGCTGATTTGTGCTTGGCAAGAAATGTCAAGAAAACCAGAATGATTGGATCAGGGAGAGGAAGATGGAAGGGGGTAAAACACAGCAAGGATGAAACGGTGACCAGCCCATTCTGATGCTGTCCTGAAGGAGGTGGAAAAAAAACAACCAAACAAACAAACAATTAGTTCCATCAAGGGTGAATTTATGTTCTTGGTCACCAGTGTGGTCCAGATGTGGAAGAGGTTCCAGTTGGTGTAGAAACTACACCACTGTGTTACGTATGCAAAGCAGTTGTACTAACCAAAAGGCTGCAGGCAGTGAAGAAAACTTCTTTTCTAAAGGTTATCAGCCTTCAGAAGAGTCATCTCCAGGTGAAGGAAACTGTTAGAAACCCAACATGTAGGCAAGAAGCAGTATTAGCAATGCCTGGGTTAATAAATCCAGAGGGAATGAGTTCTTGATGGCAAGCAGATGAGAATATATCAAAGGAAAAGGTGGAAGAGCTGAGGTTAACTTCACTGCAACATCACTACCACTCCCTTGGCTGGATAATCCCTACACATGAACAAGTTTGGGCTCCAGGAAAATGGAACTGAGCAGAACAAGGAGGCTCTGGGATGAAAGTGTTTGTGTGACCTAAGAGAGAAACTTCTGGCTTGGTTTAGCAGCCAAAATTTAAAGGAGACCACAAGGTAGGTCTTGGTTAATATTTTTTAATGGAATGTTTAATATCTAACTATTAATGTCCAAGTTTTATGGAAGGTCTGCACCCTCTGGAGCAGTGGCTGGAAAGCAGGAGCCTAAAATAAGATGAAAGTGCCACATTTAGGGAGGTGAAGCCATCTCCTGGCCAATAGCAACGATGGATCATAGAAGTGTAGAATGATTTGGGTGGAAAGGGACCTTTAAAGATCATCTAGATGGAAGTGCTGTACACACATTTTTTTTTTAATTTTTGTTTTTTGTCTCTTTACTTCCAGGTTAAACCTCTCCCTCTAAAAAAAACACCTCTGCCCTTCCTTAGGTGCTTAAAACTAGGTGGTGCAATTAATTAAGCCTGAGTTAATTATTCCCAGGTTATTAATACCTGAGAGAAAGTGGCACTTACATGGGGCTATTTGTGTCATCCAGGAAACTTATCTAGACCTGATGAATAAATTATTATTTCTCTTCAGTGATTATTAGTGGAACCTGCAGTGACAAGTTCAGATTTGGGTGTCTGGTTACTGGGTGGCAAATTTAGAGCTAGTAAATCCTGCCCTTGCCATCCAACTCTTTGCTCAGTTTCTGGGTGTAGGAGCAGGGAAAAGAGACACGAAGATTTTTGGGGGTGTCCTAGGGATCAAGTGGCTGCTTTGGAGGAGCTAGAGGTCCATTGCTGCCTCATTCCAGGGTGTCCCAGAGTTGCACTGAAGAAAGGATCTCTTCATTTTGTTCAGGCAACACCTTTGAAGCTTCTCTGAGAGCCCAGCAAGGGCTGGGGGAAGGAAAAAGTACTCCAAAAGGAACCAGATCTAAACTCCTATGGGATACTCAGGGCTGTAAAACATCAGCTAAACCCCAAACCACGAAATTGTTCCCTGGCAAGTTGCATTTTTAGGTCAGAACAGCTTGACACTGGCTCTTGTAACTAAAAATAATATATATATATTTAGATATACTTGTGATTGCTTTGTTTCTGATTCATTTCAGACAGGCAGAAAATGTCAGTGGTGGTGGTGGGAGAAAGCAGAGGGATCATCCCCAGTGGAAAAGGAAAGAGCTGCTGGGAACAGGAGTTTCATTCTTGAGCAGCAGAAAAGAAAGATTGTAAAAGGCACTGCTTTTCCTAGTCCTTTCCTTTTTTGTCCTTTCCTTTTTTGTCCTTTCCTTTTTTGTCCTTTCCTTTTTTCCTTTCCTTTTTTCTTTTCCTTTTTTCCTTTCCTCTCTTCCTCGTCTCCTTTTTCCTTTCCTTTTTCCTTTCCTTTTTCCTTTCCTTTTTCCTTTCCTTTTCCTTCCCTTTTTCCTTCCCTTTTTCCTTCCCTTTTTCCTTCCCTTTTCCCTTCCCTTTTCCCTTCCCTTTTCCCTTTCCTTTTTCCCTTTCCTTTTTCCCTTTCCTTTTTCCCTTTCCTTTTTCCCTTTCCTTTTTCCTCCTTTCCTTTTTCCTCCTTTCCTTTTTCCTCCTTTCCTTTTTCCTCCTTTCCCTTTTCCTCCTCTCCCTTTTCCTCCTCTCCCTTTTCCTCCTCTCCCTTTTCCTTCCCCCCTTTTCCTTCCCCCCTTTTCCTTCCCCCCTTTTCCTTCCTCCTTGTTTTAATTTGGGGTGGGTTTTTTTTGTTGTTTTCTATAAATCCACCTTCTAACAAGGCCTGATTGGTGCTACTGCTTTGCCTGCAGCACGGCTGGGCTTTGAAAAAAAAAACAAACCAAAAACACACCAAACCCCCAAAACCTAACAATGTTTATTCCTAATTGCATTTGATTACACCTAGCTGCAGGCTACAGAGGGTTCAGGAGCTTCAAACAAATGCCCAAGTGTCCTCACCAGGAGGAGATGATCCATCTGGATCTTCATGCAGAAAACTTTAGTGAGGCCAACTCCACCCTCTGCAGTGGTGAGAAAGCCTGGAAGGGTTTCAAGATGCAACATTGGGAAAAAAAGTAGTAATTATAATTGGTCTGTGGCTTCATAGGTCAAGGGCTATGGTAATGGGTATTTAGGAAAAAAAAAATACTTCTCATAATGATTGAATTCAAGTGTGGGAGCTGAAAAAGCTAAACTGTGGGGTCGATATTTCTCTTGCCCTGGTCATGAGGCTCCTGGGTTGGCTCAAGAACACGTCTTGTGGTCCCAGATCTTCAGCCTCCCACGTTCCCCAGGAGAACCTCATTTTCCTCACCTGAAGCTGTTCATGGTCCTGGGAAGAGCAGCTTCAGACTGAACCCTGGTGCAACTTTTCCTCTGAGAATGGGGACAGTCACCCAATGGTACCTGAACCACAGCTGAAGCATTTTAGGTCTCCAGGTGGTTGGGTGGCTCTAAGGGCATTTTGGTGGGGGATTGGGTGGTCCTAAAGATGCTTTGGTGGGTGGGTGGTGGGTCTGGAGATGCTTGGGGAGGGTTATAGGTGGTTGGGTGGGTGCTTTGGTGGGTCTGGAGGTACTTGGCTGGGTTGGTTTTTAGTAGGGGAATAGATTTATAGATTCACTCTCTCTGCAAATAATGACCCTGTCCTGAGAGTATGTCTGAAATTTTCCTTAATTTTATGTGGATTTGGGGCTGGGATTCCATTACTTAGTCTTCTGCCTACCTTCCTTTGAACTACAGTCACACATGAGGAGGATTTTTAGATGCTTGCATCCAGCATCTCATCCACCCCATTCCCCTGGAGGCTCCAAATGAGGGTGACTCTCCCTTGAGCCCAGCAATATGCAGCTTAAGTGTACTACAAACCCCACTTAACACCCTGTGTATCAAACCCCTCACTCCTCTGTATGGCAAACTGAAAGTAGAAGCTCTTGGGAAAGATCTGGAAGTCTTTAATGAACCCCTTGGGGTTTTTAAATAGCCCTCAATTTATCTAGCAGTGAGCTTGCCCATCTCCCTCAGGATCTGCCTTGGGTCCACTGAAGCTGTTGATAAGTCATAGAAAATATGAGGGTGCTTTTGATCTTTTTTTTTTTTTTCCCCTACTCTCAAATCTGTGTTGCAGCTTTTCCAAGGCAGGATTACAGATGATCAGAAGTATCTCTATTTTTTTTTTTGCTTTCTTTCTTGATAGACTTTTCTCTGGTCTGAAAAATCTTCTGAAGATAACTAAAGTTCTGAAGTTGACTTCTAGCAGAGAGTTTCACCTTTTGACTTGCAAGCTCCGAACTTCAATCTAGAGCCCAAGAGCTTAGGGGAGGTCTGAGAGATGCAGGATTTGACTAATAAGGGGATAATTTACTAATCCTGATTGTTTTCTCCATGAGGAATATATTATATCAGGGGGCAGAGCATCTTCAGGTGGCCCATGGGGTTGGCTGATGGGCCTTGACTTCACCCAAATGCAATGGACCCCTGCTAGAATATGATATAAAACTTCTATGATATAAAACTCCAGGTTTACATTTCCAGAATCCAGTTTTCAGCTTGTTTTTTAAATTATTTTGTTCGTTTCTTTTTCTATCTACTCTGAGTCTCTTCTTCAAATGTCTGCAAACAGGAATGGTTCTCACAAAGGAGAAAAAAAAAACCAACAGATAAATCTAACAAGGGTGGAGAAAAGCTTTGGGATGGGAATGAGAGATAATGATATCAATTACAAACTCAATAATAAGCCACATGGAGGGGGACGGGGAAGCTGAGGTCTGTTCCAGCTGGTTTCTCAGTCCTTTGGAACAATAAAGTGGATTTAACAAGGACAGAGATTTCCCCAAGCAAAATCCTGGTGGTTTTCTGGTTGTGCTGCAAACTCTTCCTTGGGCTGGTTACAAAATAGTGATAAAATACCAAGGGGCTAATTTTCAGCTATGCCCCCAACCCTAAAGGGTGAATGTAAAAAGTGATGGGGTTTATATTTATAATATATATTTATATTTGTTCTTCTTTGTAAGAAGAAATTTCTGTACCAGAGGCAGTGGAAATTTGAAGGTTTCTCCCTCCCTGACTTGTCCAAATTCTGTTTGCAGAGCATCCCTGGGGTTATTTTGAGAGTTTGATGATCAAAATCAATATTAGTATGAACTGTACCATCACCTCATCCCTCCTTCTGTGTGTAAGATGCCTGAAATTCCTACTGTATCTTAGCTGGAGCTCTTGAACAAATGATGTGAAAGCTGAAAAGCTAAGGGATGGACCAGTGCTATATGAATTTCATGTAGTAGTTATTATTTTATGGGAGCTAAATACATTGTCTGAGCAGTTCTGTGCAAAGGAAAAGAAAATAAATTCGGGCCTTCTGTTTTTTTTCTCCATCTTCTTGTTGCTGGAACACAGGTGTGATGCTAGAAGAGACTTTTCTCATTCTTCTGGGTGTTTATCCAGAATCTCTTAATGTCAGAGCATGTGAAAGCATTTAAGAGGTCAGGATACAGAGGAGCTGAGGGGTAGGTAGGTAGAGATTGGGTGTACAGAGAGGATGGGGACAACCTGGAGAGGGTCCAGAGAAGAGCCATAGGGATGATCAGAGGACTGGAGCACCTGAGACATGAGGAGAGGCTGAGAAATCTGGTTTGTTCAAGCTTCAGAAGGCTTAGGGGAGATCTTATTATGATGTTCCAGTACTTAGAGGGGGCTACAAAGCAGATGGAGACTCCCTGTGTCCAAGGAGTCCCATGGACAAGACAAGGGGCAATGGGCACAAGGTGCTCCTGGGGAGATTCCCATGGGACACCAGAGGAAAATTTTTCCCCCATGAGGACAGTCAGACCTTGGAATGGTCTCCCAGGGGAAGGGGTGGATTCCCCCCCCTTGGGAAAGTTGGAAGTCTCAGCTCCATGGGTGCTGAGACATCTCAGATAAACAATAATATGAGAAGGGTTGGGGCAGATGGGCCTTGAGGTCCCTTCCCACCTGACATTCTGGGATTCTATGAGTTGATGAGTGTCTATCTACACAAACCTGTACAAACTCCAACTGGACTTGGGGAGGAGTCCCCAGCTCCAGATGAAGGGCAGGAGATCCCTCTGCAATGTTCTGGCTCCACTCAGCAGCATCCAGGGCAGCTCATGGAGCTATTTCCAAATCTGCCCAGATAATTTGTTAATCTTTGTACAGTTAACTTTCAACCCAGGGGACTGAGAATTCTTCCAAGAGGACTCTAAAAGAGGAATTTTTTTTTTTCAAAGCAATTCAATTTAATATTTAGAGGCTTTTATTACCTCTTAGCTCCCAAGTGGAGAGTGTGCATCAACCTGCACATCTGAAAACACTTGAACACCATTAAACAAGAGCATCATCTTGTTTATTTTTTATTCCTTATTGTTTGGGCGTTTTTTGGTGTTCTGCTTTTTGAATTTTGTAAGCTCTCTGAAATGCTCTCCTGTTTGGTCCCTTTAAAATTTTGCTTTGATGGGCTGGCTTAGCACAAATTAAATTATTCAGGATAACTACATCATAAAATTATTTGAAGTCAAAACTCCTTGCAGAGCTCCTGAGCAGCCTGTGATCCATCTGCTTTCAGAAAGAGAGAAACAAACTGCTCATCTAATCTTATTTTTGAGTACCTGGCAGTTAACCTGCTGCACAGCTGAGATTTGCTCCCTCTGATGTTCTCTAAGTAACAGATAAGTTTGCAAGGAAATCTGGTAGAAGTGAAGCAGAGCAGAAAATTCCACCTGGTTTATAACAATTCTCAGCATTTTGCCCTTCATCTTTGGATTGCTTTGATGGGAGAACTTCCTGGTGGGCTGGATGCTGTGTCTGCACATCAGTCCAGTGATGCATGAATGGGGCAATGTGCACTGTAAGGGAGAGTTCTGCCTGGCTTGTCACCTTGAGAACTGCTGCAGGCTGGACACTATGGAAAAAAAATGTGGAAAAGGTCTGGAGGAGAGTGTGTGAGCTTGTAAAGGAGTTTTAGGTTCCTGTTTGCCTTGCTGGGGGATGTTAAAGTGTGGTCAGATATGGGATGGCTTGGTAGACCTGCTTGGAAATCCTGAATGATGGAACTTGAAAATGAGACTACAGGGAGGTCTGGCAGAAGATAAACTGTGTCCTCAACTTTGGCCACAACAACCCCATGGGGAGCTCCAGGCTGGGCACAGAGTGGCTGGAGAGCAGCCAGACAGAGAGGGACCTGGGGGTTTGGATTGACAGGAAGCTGAACAGGAGCCAGCAGTGTGCCCAGGTGGCCAAGAAGGCCAATGGCATCCTGGCCTGGATCAGGAACAGCGTGGCCAGCAGGTCCAAGGAGGTGATTCTGCCCCTGTACTCAGCCCTGGTGAGGCCACACCTCGAGTCCTGTGTCCAGTTCTGGGCCCCTCAGGTCAGGAAGGAGATTGAGGTGCTGGAGCAGGTCCAAAGGAGGGCAACCAGGCTGGTGAAGGGACTGGAGCACAGATCCTATGAGGAGAGGCTGAGGGAGCTGGGGCTGTTCAGCCTGGAGAAGAGGAGGCTCAGGGGAGACCTCATCACTCTCTACAACTCCCTGAAAGGAGGTTGGAGCCAGGGGGGGGTTGGTCTCTTTTCCCAGACAACTTTCAACTAGACAAGAGGCCATGGGCTTAAGTTGTGCCAGGGGAGGTTTAGGTTGGATATTAGAAAGAATTTCTTTATGGAGAGGGTGATCAGGCATTGGAATGGGCTGCCCAGGGAAGTGGTGGATTCTCTGTCCCTGGAGATATTTAAAAAGAGACTGGATGTGGCACTCAGTGCCATGGGCTGGGAACCGCAGCGGTGGGTCAAGGGTTGGACTTGATGATCTCTGAGGTCCCTTCCAACCCGGCTAATTCTATGATTCTATGATAAACCACAGGAGTGGGGATATGGACTCAGCATGGTTATCTTTGCCTCTCCCATGTTGATAATGAACCACTAAAATACACAGACCAAAGGCTTTGGAGATCAGACCTGGCTTGGTTCAAGGATGGGTGAAGGGCAGGGATCTTGGGGAAATTTTAAAACATTGATGGAAAATCTTTTCTGCTGCTATCCCACCACAGCTCTGCCTGTGGAGAGGCATTTTTGAGCAGTTTAGCTTCTCTAAACCCAGAAATCTGAGCACAACAAGCTCTGGTGCAAGATGCTGCTGCTCATGGGAACCCCAACATCAGGACTCAGATCTGGGGCCAGCACAGAAGTTGCCTCTAAGGTAGCTCAGGCTTTAGGAAAAGTGATGGAGAGGTTGCAAATGGTTGGGCTGCAAAAATTTTTTGGCTGTTGTAATTCTTGGGGGGTTGTCCTTCCAGCTAAAACTCTCACTTCTGAAGTGGAAATGAGAATTTCTCAACCTCCTGGCAGTAAGTTCTAGCTCCTGGCAGGGTGGATTCCTGGGCTGTGAGGTTGCCCTTCCCTCCTGGCTCATCCCAGCTTTGTTGGAGGGAGGTGGAACCCTGGCAGTGTGTCCTCAGCTTCGGGGCAAAGCTCTTCAGCTGAGCTCTGGGTGAGGAAACTCACCTGAAAATTCAACATTTTTGCTGAACTAGAGGAAAGGAGGGGAGGCAGAAGAAGAAAAAGGCAGCCCAAGGGTTTAGCTTCACAGAATTAAAGGGTTACATGGGATGGAAAAGACCTTCAAGATGATAGAGGCCAACCATTAATCTAACAAGATTAATTAATAAATAATTATTGTTAATATTAATTAATATACAATATAATACATGTAATATATAATAGGCAATTATTATATAATTATTAAATATTGTTAATAATATTCTTGTCTAATCTGACAAGACCTTAACTAAGCCATATCCCTGGCTCCTTTGGCTACAGGACTCTGAAATCCCTCCAGGGATGTTGCCACCACCCCAGCCCTGGGCAACCTTGTTCCAGTGGCTGAAATTTGGGCAGGTCCATCTGGGGCCAGGATCAGCTGGGTCATACCTGTTCCTTTTCTTCTTCCCCTGAGGCCCTCTGATGTGGGGCACTCGTTGGACAAAAAGTGCCTTTGCACTCTGTCCCCCCCTTCTTTGGGGTTTAAAGCAACCTGTAAGTGCTGAGTGTGCTCAGCACCAGCTCCTGGCATTCTCAAATCATTTTCTTTCTAGTGCTGGGCCTGTCAAAAAGCAGCAAAGAGCTCCCAGAGAAGCCTCAAACTTTTTTTTTTGGAGCCACCTTAAATTCCCTGCTGTCTGCTTTACCTGTCCTCTCTGGGTAACACATCATGGAAAAAAAAAAAAAAACAAAAAACAAACAAAACCCCAAAACAACCCATCCACCAACTTTGATCCCTGGACACCCCCGAGGAGCCCCTCAAATTGCTCCTTACCTCAATTAGCTGTGCCACAGCAGCTCTGGAGCAGGAGAAGAAGAAAGAGGAAGAGACCCAGGAGAGAGGATGCTGCAAGGCTGCATCCCACGCCATCTTCTCTCTCCCCACTCCCTCTCCCCCTCCTCTGCTCTAGCCCCAAGCAGGGGAGGGGATGAATAACCCATCCCCAGCTTTCAGCATTTACCAGAAGCAGTCCTGTGTTGTCCTGCCCCCTTTTCTTTTTTTTTTTTTTTTTTTTTTTTCTCTAACCCAGCAGCCACAGAGTCATTAATTAATTAGATTGGTGTCACTTACAGAGAGCTCTGCTGCTCCTCAAACCTGGCTTGGGGAAGGAGCAAAATAATCCTCAGAGCTTCCCCAGAGGAAGGCAATTCACTCATTAAGACCCTGGCTTTTCTCAGCTGCTTTTTAAATTATTTTATTAATTATTTTTTTTTTCCCTTTCCCAGCTGCCTGCCTGATTCCAGCTCTCTTATTTTTGTTTTTTCTCCTGGTCTGTTGAGAGAATTCTTTTCCCTTAATGAAAAAAAGGGCTGTAAGCCAAGCTAATGCATCATCTGCATCATAGCTGCCCTCTGCTAGCAGAGTCTGGTGTTCCTCGAGATAAATGTTTGGCATCTTGGGATTTGAAAAGGGTCTTTCAGCCCTGAAGGATCTTGTGGATGTGTTGCTACAGTTTGTAGCTCTGCCTGGCCTTGATCTCTGAAGGCAACTGGGAAAAATATGTGAATAAAAGGGCTGTAGAAGCTGAAGCTGCAAGGACACTACTTCCAGCTCAGCTCTGCCCAAGGGGCTCCAGAAAATTATCTGAATGGAAAGGTAGGTAAAAAACAGCTTCAAGGGTCTGAGGAAGTGTGGGACTCTATCCTGAGCTGTCTTTCCATCGAGAATCACAGAATGGGAGCTGGGAAGGGACCTCAAGGCCCATCTGCCCCAACCCTTCTCATGTTATTGTTGATCTGAGATGTCTCAGCACCCATGGAGCTGAGACTTCCAACTTTCCCAAGTGGGGGAATCCACCCCTTCCCCTGGGAGATCATCCCAAGGTCTGACTGTCCTCAGGGGGGAAAATTTTCCTCTGGTGTCCCATGGGAATCTCCCCAGGAGCACCTTGTGCCCATTGCCCTTTGTCTTGTCCATGGGACTCCTTGGACACAGGGAGTCTCCATCTGCTTTGTAGCCCCCTCTAAGTACTGAACATGGTCAGAAGGGCTCCCCTGAGCCTTCTCTTCTCAGGGCTGAAGAAACCTCAGTACTGGAACATCATAATAAGATCTCCCCTAAGCCTTCTGAAGCTTGAACAAACCAGATTTCTCACCCTCTCCCCATACATCAGGTGCTCCAGTCCTCTGATCATCCTCCTGGCTCTTCTCTGGACCCTCTCCAGGTTGTCCCCATCCTTTTTGTAGAGCAAACAAACCCTTCAGCCAGAGTGAAGAAGGAGGAGAGTGACTGCATGAACAACCAGGTTGTTGTTCAAATATCCTCAAAGTATTTTTTTTTTTTCCCCCTGTCCTGGTTTGAGCCAGGATAAGGTGATTTTCTAGTTTGCACTTTTGCTTTCAGCTAAGTTGCTTGTAAGTAGCTGCACTTGCTGAAATTAACAGCAAGTTTCTCAGACAGTGTCTGCTTCTAGGACTGATCACACTGGATGTTTATAGTTACTGCTAGAGACTGGTATGCAGACTCAAGGACAGTTCTCAGCTCTGAGGAACATTTTACCCTGCAGAAGGAGTAAAGAGGTCCCACCTGAACCCCTCCTTTGGGAGGCCCGAGACAAGATAGATGCCAGAACTGACCAAACAGAGTATTCCATCCCATACACGTCATACTCAGTATAAATTTGAGGGATCACGAGGGTCGACACCTTTTCCTTTTCCCTTTCTTTCCCTTCCCTCTTGTCCTGCCTTCCTTCACCGGTTCCCTGTTTGCTTCAGCATCCTGGGAGGATTCCATCCCTTCCTCTGCCTGTGCTCCTGATCCATTCCAGCCTGAATCTGTGTGTTCCTGCCTCCAGCTCCCGACTGCTCCTGACCCCAGGGTCCAGCCTGGACTTTCCCAGGGCTGCCCTGCAGCCTCGGTGGTGACGTGAGAGTTATTGGGGGAAAGGGGGGAGGAACGTGGGATCAATCTTTTCCTGTATATTTGTATATATTTAGTAATTTTTAGTAATTTTTCCTATTTATCATTCCTGTTTCATTAAAGTTGTGTAGTTTAGTTTCCAACCCATAAGCCTCTTTCTCTTATTCTCTCTCCTTTCCTTATCAGGGAGGAGAGGGGGATTCATAGAAAAATCTGTTTTACGGTTTAATTGCC
>JAAWXA010000079.1:366787-412077 GCA_038090715.1 Florisuga fusca
GTGTCAAACCGTGACACCCCCTTAGTCCTTTGTACTGGGTGAAGTCTGGGATTCCGGGCAGGAAAAGAAGCAATGAGATCCAGGAGGATTTAGTCACTTCTGTCACTGTGCTCTGGCACTTTTAGAGAATTAAATGCCTTTTTTCTTCTTCTTCTTTTCCTTTTTCTTTTTTCTTTTCTCTTTTTCTTTTCTTTTTTCTTTTCTTTTAGGTTTAAGGTTTAAGGTTTGCATTCCTGATTAGCTTGTGAGGTCCTCAGGAGGGTGGAATGATGCCAACACAGCCACCTTGGGGATCACTGCCGACTCCCAGGGGGAATGCTGGGTGCTGGGATGTTGTATGCTTGGAAAATTGGGGTCAGAATTGATGGAAATGGGATGCAGGGTGCTGTGGTGGGAAGTTTGGGCGGGAGGCAACAGAGGGTGGCAGCATTGAGACAGGGAATTCCGGATTTGCTGGAATAATTGTGTAGCTTGGCTCTCCTTTTCCCCTCTGAAAATCCAGGCTGAGGCTCGGAGATCCCAAGCAGGGGTTTTGCTGAGCTGGTTTTCATGTTTCTCAGCCTGATTTCTGAAGGAGATGGGGCTTTGGGATGTGATACTTGACTTGGCATCCTTCTCCCTTTACCCAACTTTCGCTCCTCTCAACTCCGAAAACTTTGGCCAAAGGATAAAATTTTGGGAAGCTGTTGAATAACTGAGCATCTGATTTCAAACAGTCTGACACTGGGTGTAAAATTAAATCAGTTGTAGGACCCAGGGAAGGAAGAAGGGCAAAATGTGAGCAATTTTTTGCTGGTCACCTGTCTGGATGCTGTGATCAGCTGAGCTGGGAGGAGCTTTGGTTTGTGCCTGTGTCTTGCTGGACACCAGAAAATGTAACCACGGGGCAAAAATCCACTGCAAAGGGATTTCTTCCTTTTGGAAAACATTTTCCAAGCCCTAGTACTAGTCTGCTGAAAAGGAGCTTCTGGAAATGCACCTGCTCTGCCCTGGGTCAAACTCAGAATAAGGTCCCTAAGCCTCTGTGCTGCTATTTCCAGAGTGTTTTTCATTATTAATTCCTTTCCCAGGAGCTGGGAGCTCAGCACTGCACCCATCCTTCTATTTGTTGGTTCTTGAGAGGTGCAGGGTTTTGGCTGTTTTGTTTTTTAACACACTGAGCAGCTTAAACTCTGTCTTTTCCTGCAGCTGATGGGGAGCTGCCTCCTCTCTGGGTGGCTCAGGAACCATTCTGGGGCATCAAACCACTGCTGGAAAACATTTGTGCCAAGAGTTAGGTAAAAATAGCCCCCCCAAAACTGGTTTGGTTTTGTTTTCCTTTCCTTCCCAACCTCCAGATTTCTTCTTTTATATATGGGTCACTGTAGCAGAGTGCATCCTTTAGTTTCAGGGGTGGATTTCTGCAGGCTCCAGACCTTTCACCACTTTTTAGCTTCTTGGAACAACTCGAAAATACTTGGAATAGTCAGAGCAGAGTGTCCTGCTGGGCTTTTAAAGCACAGGATGTCATTTTGGGTTTCTATTCCTTTGAAACTTCAGGGTTCTTTCATTTATTTATTTATTTCGATTCATTTATTTGGGATTTTCTTTCCTGACATGGAGAACAAAGAAACCTTTTATATGGACAAGTACCTCCTAATTTGATAACCCTCAAAACTGGATATTTTGTAGAGAGAAAAAGTGCTGCAAAACCTCTGAATTTAGCAACAGGGAGGAAGCAGGCTTTGTAGAGGGAGAGGAGAAATAATCTCTTCCCATATACAGCCCTACCAGCAACAACTCCTCACCGGATAAGGTTACTCCTAGCCCACATTACACATGCTGGGACGTACTCACCCATTAGTGGATGACCACCAATCTCTTAGTAAAACCACAGACACTGTTAAATGTGTCAGCTCCCTATTTATAGCTTTGTGCCTTTTGCATCCTCTTGGGAAAGGAACGAAATGTGTTTCTTGCTGAACGTGTCGCCTCTCCAATGCCTGAGAACAGGGTTGCTCTGCAGAAAGTTGTCCTGAATTGCTCAGGATTTGCTTAGTGTGGCAGGGGACAAACTCCTGAAAAGGGATGTGACTCTTGCTGTCTCATTTCTGCCTCACCCTTTGCTGTCTGTCTGTATTGGGGCTGATGGGGAAATGGATGAAGGGCTGTGGAGCACTCGAGGTGTGGTTTTCTTGGAAATGCAACGAGCATGTAAGAAGAGGGCAGGGAACTGGGAGTCTCCTTGCTTTATTGTGGCTTTATTGGTTTTGATATCTGCTAAGGAGCTGCTGGTTCTTAAGAGAGATTTCTAATGCAAAAATCCTTTAAATCAACCTGCCCAGAGAAGCTGTGGCTGCCCCATCCCTGGAAGTGTTGAAGGTTGGATGGGAGCAGTCTGGGTTGGGGGAAGATGTCCCTGCCCGTGGCAGGGGGGTTGGAACTGGATGATTTTTAAGGTCTCTTCTAACTCAAACCATTCTAGAGACCTATCAAGGCTCCTGAAGAGAGAAGTTGTCTGTCCTGTGTGTGCTTCTTCTCACTCAGAGCTCATTCAAGTGTTTGCAGGCACTGTGGACAGAAATCTGAGGCTGACTCTCTGGGTAGCTTTTGGGGACATCAAAGCTCTGTTCATCTGGGTGAACAGTGATTTCTTCCTTCTGGGTGCCTGGAAGCAACCTGAAGCCCCAGTGATGGGCACTGTGCAAGGTGATAACATTTGGAGAGAAATAACCCTTTGCTGTGCAGAATGCATACTCCTGAATAACAGGGAATAAGGGATTTGAGGGAAGATGGAGGCTCTCCTTTTTTCCCCAAGTATGGGATTATTTCTGTCCAACCACCCCTGGACCCCCCTCCATGCCCTCCAGGAAGCACTTCCAAACTTTCTCTGATTTCCTCACTCTTCCCCCCAGGTCCGGGAGGTCCCAAGTCCAAGCTCTTCTCTGATCTTCTGGGTGTTTAGAGATTTCCAGGGAGACCAAATTCCTGGTTCCTCACTGCCCTTCAGCCCAACCAACCCCAGGACAGAGGAGGAATGCTGGGAGCCAGGAGAAAGGAAGGAACAGATTTCCTTCAGCTCCTTTAGCTGCACCTCAAACCTCGGAGCATCATGAAATATTTTTTTTCCCCTTCATCTTCTCAGCTCTCCCTGAGATGTTTGAAAGTTGCCCTCAGTCCCTGCAGCCTGAAGCTTGGAAACCTCCTTTGTAGAAGTGCAGAGGCTGCATTTTTGTCCTAACTTTGCCCTGCACCACAGGAGCACAACCAGATCCCCACGGAGCTGAAGGCAAAGCCAGGATCACCCCAAACTCTTTGCCTGCAGGGAGCAGCAGCCACATCCCCCACCCAGGGCTGTCATTTCCCTTTAAATTCTCTAAAAGCCATTTAGGTATTGAGTTCCTTGCTGAAAGATTGATGTGGAGACTGGCCAAGTGATGGCAACCTGCCAGGGGTTTCCATGTCTACCAAGAATGTTGTGCAGTGCACCTTGGGAGAAGAACCTTACTTCCTTGATTTTTTTTTATTATTTTTTTTCCCTTCATTTTGTTTTGGTTTGGTTTTTTCCCCTTCCAACTGAAAGTGCATAAATAAAGTAGCTGAAAAGTTCCGAGCAGGCAGCATTCACATCACCAGCTCTTTCCATTCCCATGGCTACAGATCCTGGCTGACAACTCGCCCCATGGTAAGGTGGATTTTTTGCTCGGGGGGTGGGAGATGCAGCACAACTCTTGAAGGAGTCCCGTGGGCGATTGTGGTCCCACTGCAAAAAATCTGGCTTTGTGCCCTGATAAAAATCGTGTTGGATTAACAGGGTTACAGCTTTGGAAAGGGGGTGGTGTGTCACAGAGTGTGACTGTCTCTCTCCAAAGTTTATTGCTTGGGTGTTTTCTAGGGTTAGGGAAGGATGAATCCATCTTTTAGGATGTGAGGGCAGTTTGGGGAGGCTGTGAATCAGGGAAAATTCTGTCACTTCTGCCTCTGAAGAACAGGGATGTTGCTCATTTCCTAGCTGTATTGAGATAAATATTAAATAAATCCATCTTGGTGGTGGCAGGGTGTGTGCTGCTGGAGCAGGATATAATGTTGTGATCTCCCCCCTTCCCAAGTGCTGTGGGACAAGGTGCCTTTGTTTCTCTCTTCCCACATCTCCAGGTGGTTGGGGTAATTTTGTAGGCAACGTGTCTCATGGTTACAGGTGGCTGGGAGAGGCTTTCCCTATTTATCCACTAAAAGGAAAGGTTGGACATGGCCAGGGGTTCTCAAAATGGTGGTGGAAGAAGGTTGCTCAAAGGCAGGGCAAGGTCCACAGAAGAAAGGTCACGTCCACCTCCTCCTCCTCCTCCATTCTTCCTCCTCCTCCATTCTTCCTCCTCCTCCTCCCTTCTGTCTCCAGGGACAGTGTTGCAGTGACTTTGTCATTGTTCTTACAGCAAAGATTTGGTGCTGGTGGGCTATCTGGATTCTGCTGCTATCTCAGTGGGGGGGTTGGGAACTGGGAGAGACAAGAATAGGGAGAATCACAGGATCCTAGAAAGTCAGGTGGGAAGGGACCTCCAGCATCATCTGCTCCAACCCTTCTGATATTATTGTTTATATGAGATGTCTCAGCACCCCATGGTGTGCAGATTGATGCACACTCTCCACTTGGGAGCTAAGAGGTGATAAAAGCCCCTAAATATTGAATTGAATTGCTTTGGAAAAAAATCCTCTTTTAGAGACCTCTTGGAAGAATTCTCAGTCCCCTGGGTTGAAAGTTAACTGTACAAAGATTAACAAACTATCTGGGCAGATTTGGAAATAGCTCCATGAGCTGCCCTGGATGCTGCTGAGTGGAGCCAGAATATTGCAGAGGGATCTCCTGCCCTTCATCTGGAGCTGGGGACTCCTCCCCAAGTCCAGTTGGAGTTTGTACAGGTTTGTGTAGATACACACTCATCAACTCATAGAATCCCAGAATGTCAGGTGGGAAGGGACCTCAAGGCCCATCTGCCCCAACCCTTCTCATATTATTGTTGATCTGAGATGTCTCAGCACCCATGGAGCTGAGACTTCCAACTTTCCCAAGGGGGGGAATCCACCCCTTCCCCTGGGAGACCATTCCAAGGTCTGACTGTCCTCAGAGTGACAAGTTGTCCTTTGGGAAAAGTTTTCCAATGGGAATCTCCCCAGGAGCACCTTGTGCCCATTGCCCCTTGTCTTGTCCACGGGACTCCTTGGACACAGGGAGTCTCCATCTGCTTTGTAACCCCTCTTTAAATACTGGGATATCATAATAAGGTCTCCCCTAAGCCCTCAAGAAGATTTGGCCAAGACTTGTTTTGCTCTTCAGAGCTGCTCACGTGCTGGCTGAGCCTTCTCCTCTCCTCCCATGCTGCCTGTGTTTGAGGAGACCCTTTCCCAACCCCCTCAGATCAAATGGTATTTAGGTACTATTTGTATTTATGTTTTATATACCCATGTATTTATGTCTTATGTACCCAGAGGGTACATAAAATCCATCTGGGTGATGGGGTTGGACTGCTCTCGACCACAAGAAATGTCTCCTTCATTAAGAAAGAAAACCCAGATGATTTTTGCTCTCCATCCTCACTCAGTCTCACCTACCTGTGCCTCTTCCCCCTTGCTCCTCTTTCATTTCTCCTTGTGCCAGATGCCTGTGGCTACAGGATTTCTCTGATTTCTCTGATCTGCCAAAGAGTGGGAAGAAAGCCCCAGCATTGCCACTGGCTTTGTGCCACCCTGCTCAGAGAATTTCTGGTCAAAGTCATTGTCCAGCACGTCGAGCATCACAGAACTCTGGTGCTGCTCCCCAGGTGGCCTCTTCTGCTGCCCAAAAGACTCATGAAATGAAATACTTGTTTATCCCACTGGTACCACTTCTCTGCTCCAACTCAGACAAATCTTCATGTCATCTCCAGAGCTGGAAGGGCTGGTAAGCATTCTGCTACAATGAAAAATCAAAGTTTTCTGGCAATGTGCCCATCCAACTAACTACAGAAAACTCACTGCTTTTTGTTAACTTGGCAGGGAGGAAGAAGCTGTTCTGAGCTGAAAGATGACAGTCTGGTGCTTCCATAAGAAAGTGGGGGGTCTGTGGGTATTTTGTTTGGTTTTGGTCTGTTTTCCCTTTTTTTCTGGCTGTCTGCATGTCCTAATCCCATCCTATGGGATTAGGACTGCCAGAGGGTACCATTATTTTTTTTTTATTAAAAAACCAAGGTTTTTTTAGCAAAACCTTTAGTTAGGTAAGCAAGGACAGAGCAACAAATAGTTTGGAATCACGAGTCAAGTTTCATCCTCGTAAGGAATTGGGCATCACGGGGTTTATTTTTTATTTTTAAAGAAATCTTCCTTATTTCTTTTTTGTGTTATTCCACAAAAGTCATTCTCAGAGTCCTTATGTCTTTCTTGGACTGGACAGCTGTCACCACTGAAGGCAGCTGCCCTAAGGAAAGGCATTTCTATGACTTTGGTTCTGTGGAGTGAAAATTAGAATGGCTTTTCTGGGCAGTGAGTACATTAGTCTGGTACTGGCATGGTGTCCCAGGTGAGCTTCTGTCTTAGGATACAATGTGGGGCTGGTGATTGCAGAGGTGTTTGATAACTTCCCAAAGAATCTCTAAACCATCTGGGCTTTTCAAAGTTCATAGAATCATAGAATGATCTGGGTTGGAAGGGACCTTAAGGGTCCTTTCTCTGGGTAGAACTGGTTATTAAAGCAAATATCATAGAATCACAGAATGGTTGGGGTTGGACATGACCTGAGAGATCACATCATTACAACTCCACTGCAGGGACACCTCCCCCAGCCCAGGGTGCTCCAAGCCCCATCCAACCTGGCCTTGGACACTTCCAGGGATGGGGCAGCCATAGCTTCCTTGGGCAACCTCTTCCAGTGTCTCCCCACTCTCAAATTAAAGAATTTCTTCCTGATGTCCAACCTAAATCTCCCCTCTTCCAGTTTGAAGCCATCACCCCTTGTCCTATCACTCCATGCCCTTATAAAAAGTCCCTCTCAGATTGCTTGGAGGATCCCTTCAGCTGCTGCAATGCTCCTATAAGGTCTCCACGGATCCTTCTCTTCTCCTAGGTGAGCAACCCCAAATAAAAATAAAAATATCTCACCTGTGGATTGGGTTATTGCACACCAGGTGACAGGGTATGCAATGGGAAATGAAAACATCCTTTCCTGTTCAGAATTGTTTTAGCTAAAGCCAAAAGTCTGGCAAACAGTCACCTGGTCGACTTAGGCCAAAGCAAATTTTCATAGAATCATAGAATGGGTTGGATTGGAAAGGGCCTGAAAGCTCATCCAGTTCCAACCCCCCTGCCATGGGCAGGGACACCTCCCACAGCCCAGGGAGCTCCAAGCCCCATCCAACCTGGCCTGGAACACTTCCAAGGATGGGGCAGCCACAGCTTCCTTGGGCAACCTGGGACAGGGTCTCACCACCCACAAATTAAAGAAATTCTTCCTAATATCCAACCTCAATCTCCCTTCTCCAAGTTTTAACCTATATCCCTTGTCCTCTCCCTACCCCCCCGTGTCCAAAGCCCTCCCCCAGCTTTCTTGTAGCCCCTTCAGATATTGGGAGGTTGCTCTGAGCTCACCTGGGAGCCTCCTCTTCTCCAGGCTGAACAACCCCAATCCCTCAGCCTGGCTTCCCAGGGAGGTGCTCAGCCCTCTGAGCATTTGAGTGGCTCCTCTGGACACCTTCCAGGAGCATTGTGTCCTTCTGATGTTGGGGACTCCAGAACTGGACCCAGCACTGCAGGGGGGGGGCTCACAAGAGTAGAACAGAGGAGCAGAATCCCCTCCCTTGTCCAGCTGTCTGTGTTTCTTTTGATGCACAGGCATGGATAGATTCATATCCATGGATTCATGGCTAGAAGAGCAATGCAGCACCCTGAGCTTGGCAGCTCCAACCCAGATGGAAAGGGCAACCTGAGTGACTCCTCTGCCCTTCAGGGTGGAGGCAAGTACCACGAATCACAAGGAGTGGGGCACACCTGGAAATGGGGACAATCCCCACCACGACCATCAAGTTCTCCTGCCTTGGCAGCTTCATCTTCTGCACTGTGTGGGACAGGGGGAGGATGGGACCAGTTGGTGCAGCTCATGATGCACAGTTTCAGCACCACCTCCTTGCAGCTGGAATTTGTCCAACAGGCTAAACAACTGGAACAGCTTGACTAACAGGCACCAGGAGACGTGGTANATTTCTATGACTTTGGTTCTGTGGAGTGAAAATTAGAATGGCTTTTCTGGGCAGTGAGTACATTAGTCTGACAGTGGCATGGTGTCCCAGGTGAGCTTCTGTCTTAGGATACAATGTGGGGCTGGTGATTGCAGAGGTGTTTGATAACTTCCCAAAGAATCTCTAAACCATCTGGGCTTTTCAAAGTTCATAGAATCATAGGATGATCTGGGTTGGAAGGGACCTTAAGGGTCCTTTCTCTGGGTAGAACTGGTTATTAAAGCAAATATCATAGAATCACAGAATGGTTGGGGTTGGACATGACCTGAGAGATCACATCATTACAACTCCACTGCAGGGGGGGGGCTCACAAGAGTAGAACAGAGGAGCAGAATCCCCTCCCTTGTCCAGCTGTCTGTGTTTCTTTTGATGCACAGGCATGGATAGATTCATATCCATGGATTCATGGCTAGAAGAGCAATGCAGCACCCTGAGCTTGGCAGCTCCAACCCAGATGGAAAGGGCAACCTGAGTGACTCCTCTGCCCTTCAGGGTGGAGGCAAGTACCACGAATCACAAGGAGTGGGGCACACCTGGAAATGGGGACAATCCCCACCACGACCATCAAGTTCTCCTGCCTTGGCAGCTTCATCTTCTGCACTGTGTGGGACAGGGGGAGGATGGGACCAGTTGGTGCAGCTCATGATGCACAGTTTCAGCACCACCTCCTTGCAGCTGGAATTTGTCCAACAGGCTAAACAACTGGAACAGCTTGACTAACAGGCACCAGGAGACGTGGTACTCCTGGGTGCTTTTTATCCCTTGGATCAGGGCCAGTGGTTTGTCCCTTTATGTTGATGGTCAGTCTGCTCCTGTTTGGTTTTGCTCCTTTTCCAGCTCTTCCTCACTCTGAAGTGAACCCAGGTGCTCCCTGGTGAAGACCATCAGTCAACTGTCTGCCCGTGGTCTTGTCAATGCTTTTTTGGGGTGACCTTTCATTTAAAGAGGTTGTAGCAAGTCTCTGCTGGTGGTGGACCTTTGGCAGAACTGGGTCTTCCACAGACCTGGCACTAATTGGACATGGAATGAGAGACAGGAGCAGAACCAACTGTTCTTTTAACTGAGGTGGGATGGGCTTGCTGAAGATCACTTAAAAAGTGAGGGGAATGGGTATTTAGGTGATCTGGCTGCTCTCCTAAAGCTGAAGTGTCTAGGCTGGCCATACTTCCAGGGATTAACTCTTGACTCTCTAAGCTGTGGGGGATCCAGAATGTGACATTTAGTTTGCACCTGAGCTCTCTGTTTGGCAGACATCAAAAGTGGAGGCCGTAGGAAGGATCATTGTGCACAAGGATTTCCTGCTAAAGGAAATGCATGAGGTAAGGAAAGCTATCAAGAACATATTGATATATTTCCCATGCTTGTTCTGTGCCTCTCCTGATCCTGGCCAGTTGGAAGCTGTCCCTGATCTTGTCCTGACTCTCCTCTCTGTGTCTCATATCCAGGAATACAGAAGCAGACAAGTGACTGTTTGCAGTGTGTGCTACCTGAATCCTTCTGTGCATCCTGCCAGGATTCAGGAGAATTTCTAAAAATGTTTCCATCCTGGTTTACTGCTGGATGGTGGCTTAAATCTTGATGAGGTGTCTGTAGCCACTGTTGTGATCCCAGTTCCTCGTGCTCCTTTTCTCACCAGTCCTGCCTTGCGTGGCTCTCTCAGCCTTTAGGGAGAAGGTTTCTGTTGCCTCAGTGAAAAGAACCAGGACAAATTTGGTTATCAAGAAGGTTGTGAAACTTCTTTTGCATGAGATATGAATAATTGCAGACTTAGCTCCTGTTTTCATGCATAGTTTCCAGATGGCATGGACAAAGACTGTGCTTCTGGGCTTGTAAGGCACATGAGATACAGAGGATGTGCTTGGAGCAGACACCCACCTCTACCTGAGAATCCCCTGGGTGAGAAAATCTGAGTCCTTCAGCTTGTTGCTCCTTTGTGTCAAATTCTTGGATATAATTCAACAGATCCCATGAAGTCCCGGGAGCTAGGGCTGCTCTGCTCCCTCCTAAAGTTTCCCATGGTCCCATGATCTGCCTTGGAGCAAGGCAAGAGAAAATATTGAGTTGGTGCTGACCTGGGATTATGGGCCTGGTGCCATCTTAGATTTGCATTGCCTCCTCCATCTCCTAACTCTGCCCTCTTCTACTTGGCTTCAATCTGCATCTGAAACTCCTGGGTTGTCCCGAGGGGCAGAGGGTTGTGCTGACCTCCTTTAAATAGCTTTTGGGAAAGCAAGCTGTATGATCCTGGGGTTTATGTAGGAAAGAATTCTGTTTTGTCATAGAATCAGAGAATTGCTGGTGTGGAAGGGACCTCAAAGCTCATTCAGTTCCTCTGCCATGGTCAGGGACACCTCCTCCAGCCCAGGGGGCTCCAAGCCCCATCCAACCTGGCCTGGAACACTTCCAAGGATGGGGCAGCCACAGCTTCCTTGGGCAACCTGTTCCAGGGTCTCACCACCCTCAAATTTAAGAATTTCTTCCAAATATCCAACCTCAGTCTCCCCTCTCCAAGTTTTAACCCATTCCCCTTGTCCTCTCCCTACCCCCCGTGTCCAAAGCCCTCCCCCAGCTTTCTTGTAGCTCCTTCAGATATTGGGAGGTTGCTCTGAGCTCACCTGGGAGCCTCCTCTTCTCCAGGCTGAACAACCCCAATCCCTCAGCCTGGCTTCCCAGGGAGGTGCTCAGCCCTCTGAGCATTTGAGTGGCTCCTCTGGACACCTTCCAGGAGCTCTGTGTCCTTCTGGTGTCCTTTTTGTTGAGAAGGGGAAAAAAAAAAGTTTATTTTTCTCACATCTTCAAGCAGGTTCTACAGAGGGATATGCAGGAGCTGAGGTTTCATGGAGTGATGGGAAGGGAGGCTAAAGGGTGTTTGCTGCTACAATAACCCTGGATCAGAGCTGGTATAGACAAAATTCTTCTTTTAAGTGAGTCATAAGGCAGCTATTTAATTCTTGTGGCATGGGGTGGCATTGCCCTGGTGATAGAAAGATGTGCTGGCCAATAGAGCTGATGCAGCATGACTGGTCCCAGAACTCAAGAATTTGCCTGAGACCTAATTTCAGCAGAGGAACTTGGACTATAAATAAACCTTGTTAAAAAAAAAGAAAAAAGAAGAAGACAAGCCAAAAACTTCTTGATGGAAAAGCTAGCTGGCTTCAGGGAAGCTTTATCTGGAGAAAATTATGAGGGTGGTGAAACACTGGGAGAAGTTATCCAGGGGGTTGTGGATGCCTCATTCCTGGAGGTGCTCAAAGTCAGGTTGGGAAGGGATTTGAGTAACTTGATCTAGGAAAAGTTGTTCCTGGCCATGGCAGGGGAGTTACACTAGATGATCTTTAAGGTACCTTCCAATCCCAAATCCATCCTGTGAGCCTATGAAAGGAAATATCTTCTCAAAAGGTACAAATTTGGGTGAGGTTGGTGGAGGACCCTGTTCTGCTGGCTGCAAACTCTAAGCATAGAGAGCAAGGGGAACTCCTCTTCATTTTCTTGATCAAACCCACTTTGGTATCAGAGGGGTAAATGCTTTGGGTTGCCCTAGGGGGCTGCCATTTGGCTGTGCTGACTATTTCAGGGAAGGTCTCTTGGGGACACTATGCTCTGCCTGCCTCCCCTCAAGACCTTGAGTGGCTGCTTAGGAGGAGACCTTAGAGCACCTTCCATTCCCTGAAGGGGCTCCAGGAAAGCTGGGGAGGGACTTGGGACAAGGGCCTGGAGGGATGGGAGCCTGGAGGGGGAAGGGTTTGCAGCTGCAAGAGGGGAGATGGAGAGGAGATCTTGGGGAGGGAGGGAGAAATTGTTTGGGGTGAGGGTGCTGAGCCCCTGGTTGCCCAGGTTGCCCCCAGAAGCTGTGGCTGCCCCATCCCTGGCAGTACTGGAGGTTGGATGGAGCTTGGAGCCCCCTGGGCTGGGGGAGGTGTCCCTGACCATGGCAGGGGGGTGGGATTGGATGATCTTAAAAGGTCCCTTCCAGCCCAAACCAGTCTGGGATGGAATGATTTGATGTTTCTAGAGGTGGTGTTAAGCTTGGCTTTAAATCCTGTCCCCCAGAGTGAGATGTGCAAAGCAGAGGAAACAAAGACTTAAAACTGAGGGGAAGCAGGAGAGCAAAACAGCCTCAACCACCTGATATTGCTGTGGCCAAATGAATGCTGATAGCATCCTTTAATCTCCTGGCTGGAAATGATATCAAGTGTGTGTGTTTTATATCTGTGGCTGCAGATAACCAGAGACAACTTAATTTGTAACCATCTGGTCAGGTGATGAGAGAGAGACCTGGAGCGGAGAGAGAAGGTTTTGTAAAGGCTTTCATGGAAAACTGCTTCATTTCTTCAATGATTAACTGTTGGCAGAAGAAGCATAGTTCTGACAAAACTCCAGATATAGACCATTCTTTGCTCCATCTGTCATTGTGTCCTTGGTTTATTGTTCTGTTTCTTTTTTACAATTAAAAGTCTCATGGCTCTACTTGCTTTTTTTATTATTATTTCTTTTTACTTCAAATTTTGAAACTGAGAAACTCTCAAGGTCAAAAAAGGATTTTTTTTTTTTCTCTTCAGATTGATCAGGACTAAAACTTATTAGTGTGAAAAATGTACCCTTGGGTATGTTTCCCATATTATTTATTATCCCAAATTATTTTTCCCCTCAATCAAAGCAGGATGGAGAAACAATTAAAATATTACAAGATGAGAAGCACTAGATGATCTTTAAGGTCCCTTCCAACCCAAACCATTCTATGGTTCTATGTCTCATACATCTCATATGCAGACACTTGAAACATGTCCTCACCACTGTCCTTTCTACTGCAGAAATGTCCTGGACAGCAGAGTGCTGTTGATACCCCATATCAGTCTTTATTTTAAATATTAGCTGTCCATCTCATGTAGGTGATGGACCAAGTTGTGTCTCACCCTTCATACCCATGCAAAATCTAATCTGGTCCTAAAGGCTGTTTGGAAAAGATGTCCAGAATGGGCTGAATGTTCTCATCACGGATGGGAAGGTTCCCATCTCAAGGCTGAGAAGCAGCTTGGAGGTCTCAGACTGAACACGGCATTTGTGCAACTTCTGAGAATCTCAGGTAAACCATATGAGTGACTGGAAAGAGAATTCTGCTGTGGAAGCACAAAGGGAAGTGAAAGAACTGTCTCAAAGTGTTACACCCGTCCCTGTCACCCCAGTTCCACCACAGCTTTACCAAATGGAAGTTCAGAAGAATAATGGGGGGAAAATATGGCTCTGAAGCCAACACAACATAGAACTTGTCCAGAACTTTACAGAAAGAAGCCATGAAGTTGATCTGGAGGCCCCAACCCAAATGTGTGCAGTGGGTTGAATCAGAAGACCTCAGATGGAAGGTGGGATCTCCAGTGTCCATCTCCCATGGAGCAAAGCTCCTGGGCCTTTCCCACAAGAGAGCTGGAAGTCCCCAGACCTTTGTGCTCAACAGGGAAATGCTCAGCACTGGGACCTTTGTAACCCATCTCCCCTTTCTGGAGGGCAGGAACTATCCAGGACTCTGCCAGGGAGCAATCTCCATCCATATAAGGTCTGGAGGCTGGAAAATCCTCCTGGGCTCAAGGACTTATGCAAAGATTTTGAAAGGACTTGAGGCACCTGTCTGCAGTCGAGTGCCTCCTGGATGAGTAGTTCCTGAGGATGTGGAAAATTTTGATTTCATTCCAAACTTTGGAAGAAGGAAGGTCTGTAATTGTGCTCGAGCCCTGCTCACCAGCTCTTTGACTCTGCAACTTGCAGAGCAGGTAGGAGGCTGGCAGTGAGCTCATTGCTCACTCATCCTTTCCATTCCCTGGCTCCATCCTTCCCCGGGATTGTTCCCCACTGGGCTTGAGGATCATAGCTCTGAGGGTTGCCCGTGCAGTGAAAAACTTTTGTGTTGAGGCAGACAGTTGGTTGTGAGCACATCCTGCTCTGAAAAGACCCCAAGGGGGGGGTCAAGGTGCCAGAAGAACTTCTCTGAACTCAAGGTGATTGAGGCACCTCTTGTCTCCTGGTAGGAGAAACTCCAGAAACCAACTTGTCCTTCATCCCTCAGCTCACAAGTAAGTTCCAGTAGTTTGTAAAAGTCATTGAAACCATTTAACCCAGGGAGGAGGTGAACTGCTGAGTTGTAACATGTTGGAGCACCCAGGAAAGAATGGGGCTTTGTTGGGTGCTCGTTAGCTCTGAAGCAGAAGGGGAGGGCACGGGATTTTTGCTGGGTAGTGTCTCTCCTTTTTTTCTTTTTTTTTTTTTCTTTTTTTTTTTTTTTCTGATGTGAACCAGTGTGTGGTGGCAGCTGCTGCTGCTTTGACAAAACATTTATTTGGGAATTTGCTGTCATGACGGGTCAACCAGGGAAAATGCTTTTGTGTTTTCAGGAGGTGGGGTGGTGGCTGAGCTCGGGGGACGGGGGACTCTGCTTCAGGGATCCTCCTGATAGATGGATTTTTTGGGGTTTGTTCGGGTTTTTTTTTAATGTATTTTTAGAAGAAGGGGGAAATAGTTAAGCTGACTGAGCTGCAGCAGAGGGGAGCTTTTGCATGTGTCACGTGCAGGTTGTCACAGGCTCTGAAGAGCAGGAAACCTCCCCTTTCCCAGGGTTTCCATCTGCAGCCAGTGCCGGAGTCACCCGAGGGGCGCGAGAAGAACTGGCAGAAGGAGAAATAAAAAAAAAAAACACAAGAGCTCCCTTTGGCCCAAATGCTGTGGGAATGTTCAGGAGGCTGAAAAGGAATTGGAGCTGGGAAAGGCCAGAATGCAAAGAAAAAAAAACAAACAACCCAACAAAAAAACACAGCCTGGCTTTTTCCCTTTCATCTTCCTGGATTTTACGTTCCCTCCCAATGTGTGAGATGCAAGAGTGCGGATCGTGAAGTTTGTCCTGATTTTCTTTTATAAAGGGAAAAAAGAAAAAGGGAAAAAAAAAGCAAATAACAAAGGAAATGGGTTTAGAAACCCTATTTGCCCGGGTTTCGTAACTGCCTCCCTGGGCTCTGTGGGTGTCTCCTCTGATGAACAGGCCCAGATCTGTGTCTTGGCTGGATGTGGGAGGGAGAGGTGGGAGGGGAGAGTGGTGGCTTTGGAAGCACTGAGTATTTCAGGACTTGGAAGCTCAGAGAAGCTGCTGCTGGAGCACTAACCGGAGGGGACTTTTAATTGGGCACCTTATGCAAGGTACGTTGCTCTGCTCTGGTTCTTTTGGGGTTCTGTGCCCAGTTTTCCCATTGATCCTGAGGTTTTACGTTTAGACATGTACCATAGGAGGGGTGCAAGATCAGCCTTAGCAGGTGGGAGCGACTGTTGGAGGTATCATGCAGAAGTCCTGAGGCAGAGCAAAGTTTGGGAATGTTTTCTACAGGTAGAAACTTTACAGGTGCAAGCGACCAAAGGTGTGGAGTCAGTTTTTCTGCAGCATAAAGTTCAATTGCATGCACTACCTAAACAAAACCTCATCCCTGAGTAAAGCAGCCCCGTTGCCTTTTAGCTATTTAATTCCCAGCGTGCTCCAGACTTGTGGCATTAAATCCTCTGCTTGTTCTCACCTTGTCTTTTTTTCCAGAAAGTGATGCTGGAGATGCACGTGTGGTCCTTCTCCCACGGGCAGCTGCCTGCTCCTGCCTCTGTTGGGGCTTGCTCCTGTTCTAAGGGGAGGGATTTTTCCACTTGTGCCAGGCAGCCTCACCTGGCATTCCAAGCCTGATGAAGTAAGGCTGTAAACCTCTGTGTTCCCACTGGGGTTGCAGGGCTTGCCTGGCAGAGTCAAACCAATACCCAACCCATTAGTCAGGGAGAGAGAAGCTGAAAAGTTTCTGCAAGGGAGGGAAGAGGTCAAAACTTGGAGGTGTCTCAGGTGTTAAGTGAGAAGTCTGGGTCAAAAGCCCAATTAGAGGGAGGGGGGGGGACAGTGACACACTTCAGACTTCTAAAAAGTAATAAACAACTGCTCCTTTGGAGCCAGAAGAGGAGGAGCTGAAGTTCACGGGAGGGCCTGCTGTTAAACTTTAGCTTAGTTTAATTTGGACCAGAACCAAAGTTGTGGCTCCTTGTCTGTGGAAATTTCCTGTAGCCTAGAAGCTTCCTTGACCTTGCAGCTGCTTCCTGAACTTGGGAATGTCATTACTGCTGCTCCAATGAGCTCCCCGTGAGCTGCAAGACAAAGGTTTTGGAGGGGTCTGCAAAGAAACCAAGGCAGAATTGTCTCTCAAGATCCTGCCTTCAATTTAGTTATTTGTTTTAGAGACAAACAAAGCAGCAAGTTCAAGAGGGTTAAGGAAATCTTGGGGACAACGGGTCCAGAGGATGACACCAGGAATAGGATTACACCCTTTGAGATCCCTAATGCAAGAGTTGTTGGGGAAATGCAAGAGGAATGGAGCTCAGAAAGTGGCCAAGCTTATGTTCTTCTGCTCTCTAAGAGCTGGTATTCTTTCTGGTGGACCAGACAGCTGCCATGACCTGGTCAGGTACTATTTACATTCCTGTTGAGTTGGAAAAAGCTGATGCCAAAGACTTTGGGCTCAACAAACAGGAATTTTCTTGGGAAACACTTTTGTCAGAGTTTTGACCAGCTGGTCAAAAGACCTGGAGTTTGGCACTCAAAAGCACCTGTGGCATCTGGGAATAATGATCAGAGGTTAGAAAGCACTGGTGACTCTTTGAAGGTCTATCCTGCCTTCAGTGGCTTGTAATTTGTCCTTCAAAAGCACCTGGAGGGTTGGATGAAACAGTAGAAGCTTCCTATTACACTCAGTCTTTGGTAAAGGCCTTGGACCCTGGAGGAGAGGAGGAAAAACCTGGCAGTTCTTTAGTTGGGATTGTTGTGAATCTTCCTGGACATGTGTGAGCTTAAGGAACCCAGACAGAAAGCAGAGTAAGGCTGGGTGTGGGGATGAAACTCACCCAGGCAAGTAATTTTTTTTATTTTTTTTATTTTTTTTTTTAAAACTCCACTCCTGTTCTTTTGTACAGCCTTCAGCCCTGCCCTGTTTCAGGCAGGTGTTGGGATTGTTGTGAAGGGCTTGAGCTTTGCTTGGGTCACTTGGTTAGGGCAGTTCTGGGTGGTTTTGTACATGAATTTTCAGAGTGACACCTCCTTCAATTTTATCTGTTACCTCTGGTGTAAGGAAACATCTGTGAGATGGGGGGAGAGAGGCAACAGTGGTGTCAAAACCATGGCAGCTACAAGATAGAACCAGAACCTCACTTGGGAATATTTGGTGGAACCAGAGATTTCCAAAGTAGGTTTTATTGTGATTTTATGATGAATTTCTGTCTTTTAGCAAAAAGGGAAGTGGAATCCCCTCACGTTCTGGAGGTCCTGAGTGGAGAGGATGTTTCAGGGGGATGACATTAGTACATTGAACCATCTCATCTGGCTCTCCCCTTGTCCCAGGGGACACTCCTCTGGTATCTTTTGTGGCTCTGGGTCTATTTACAGGCTGTAATTCAGTCTGATACTCAGGATCTTACTCAAAACTCCTTTGGTGTAGATGGTTAGCACATCATCTGAACCCCAGACGTGTAGCACCATCATTTTTGCTTTTTGAGGCCATGCTGAAATCCCATTTCCTTTTGGAAAAGCAGAGTACAGAGCAGGCACATTGAGAGTGTGAGGCCAAGGGAGAGAAGCTCCTGATCCTAAAGCTGCTACCAGAGCTGTGACACCAAAGTTGTCCCTACCTGTTGGCTTCTGGCTTTCCCATAACTTCTTACTCCGATGGAAAATGACTCAGTCCCCTCTTCTCACCATCTCCCTTTGCTTCCTCCCTGTAGTTATTTTCAGTTTTGGTTTGGAGTTCCATCCAGTCATTTTGTGTTGCATTATGAGCTGCTGGGTCAAAATAGTTCTGTCTCTACATGCATAAGCTGCTTGCAAGTGATCAAGATAATGATAATTGGAGCTCCAAGGCCATGGGGGATTAAAACACTTAGGTAAACATCATCTCACCTGAGGGCCTTCTTGTACTCAGTATTTGCAAAGCCTGAGTGATATCTTTAATTGTGGTGAGAGTGATCTTCCCCAGCCTGAGCTGTCAACAAGTCAAGGGGCTTATCTGAGCTGTTTAATTCTGTAGCTGGTGAAGAGAGACAGAATATGACCAAAGTTTCATTCATTTCGTTCGTACTGGATTAAACTGGGCTTCTCCTGTGCCTCTTTATTGGTTCCTAAAGGAGTGTGGGGTGAGGAGAACAACTCACAGCTGGATTTAGTCCTTTTGAAGTCCCCCTAAGAGTTTTGTGGCTGTTTTTATTGACCCGAGGTGAACTTCCCCAGGAAGGGACATGAGCTTCCAATTTGGGAAGACAGAAAAAAAGCTGGGTCAGATAAGGTTGGCATAAAGCTCTTGCCTACTCTGGTTCTGCAAAACAAAAGAAAAAACACACTCCCTTCCCCTACCAGCACACTGCTTCCTGTTTTTCCTGGTTTGTTTTATTTTGTGTTAAAGATGAAAGAAGACAAAAATCTTGATGGGGTGGGGGGGAAGGTTCTTCTTGGGCTGAAAAATCATTTCTATGTCCTCACTGATTTCTGAGAGCAGTATTGAATGCTTGTGTGACCCTTCCTAAGCTCCTGGCCACACATTGCTATCCTAAATTTGCTCAGATTTTAGTAGGATTGATATTTTGACAACTTTGCATTGTGTCCTCTTCCAGTGCTTGAGGTTCCTGCCATGCAGGTGACCAAAAAATAGTTTTATGGCTGATAATGAATTTTTGTCTGATATCTGACGCATGAAATCACCGTGATTTCTGTGAAAAACCAATTTTATGGCTGAGGCATGAAATCAGCAGTATCAAGCCAGGCTACCTCACCTCTCATAGCAGTGAAGAATACCCCCAGAGAAGAACAACAGAAAAACTGGGAAGGGTTGTAGTGATACTTCCTCCGTTTGCTTTTCTTGCCTCTTCAGGGACTTCTCGAGCTGCAGAGTTGATGTCTTGGTTTTTATTAGCCTCTAATTGATTTTTTCCCCCCCCTATGGACTCCTCCAGCTGCTTTTGAATGCAGGTATAGTATCCTCAGAGCAATGACAGCTTCTTGAGGCAGTGAGTTCTATGGTTTCATCAGAAGTGGTGAGATTCTCCTGTTGTTTCCTGACCTGGCTCCATCACTTGAGGGAAGAGGGGGTTGTGATCTGCTCCCAATATTTGTTGTCTGGCCTCATCTCAAGCCTGAAGGTCTGGTGTCCAAGATGTAGAAGTCTTCATGGATTTGTCAATTTTCTTGTGGTTTTGAAGCTCTCTGGTGCACTGGGCTTCCCTTCTCTCATTGCTGACCTGCTCAGTAATTTCCTCCAGGAAGGAAAAGGTTGAACCAGCCCTGCTAGTTCCTTCCCATGGCTGATACCAGCATGCTCCCTGTATCCCGTGCTAAAGCCTAAGCCAAATAACTCTTCCCTCTGTTGCTCTCTCCATGCTGCTCAGGACTGGCTTGAGATTTGGGGTTTTATTCTCTTTCTGCCCTGTTTATTCCCAGTTACCTCTTAATTTGTACATTGTGTGGCTCTGTCTGCTTGTGAGGTGGTTCCCTGAAGCTGAACACTCATTCAGCCTGAGTCATAATGAGCTGAGGCTTGACAAGAGCTGAGCTGGAATGAAAGAATTTGCTCCAGCCTCTTGGGGTTGGTTCAACAAAGCCTAGAATTGTTTTTCCACATGAGAGAGTGGCCTTTGTGCCAGCCTGCATGCAGACTCTGCTGGAGTGTCTGTGGGTGTCTATGGAAACACAATTAAGATGCAGGAGGGTACAAGGGAAAAGCAGCAAAGATTGGGACAGCACATGAGGAGGGACATCTTGAGGTTGGCCACCAGAAGGGACCCCCATGGCATAAGGAACTCCTGAATTCCTGGCCTCTGAGCTGGCACTGATTGACTGAGGAGATCCCACCTGGCCTATGGGCAGGTTTGTGATTCTACAGCAATCATTCTGAGGAACTGATCCAGGTTAAAAAGTAATCTGGCAAAGGTGAGGGTCCATGGTCCAAGCTCAAGACACACAGGGGTTCTATCTAAAGCTAACAAATGAGGCCCAACATTTGCCCCAGATGGCTCTTCTGCTTGGTTTCCTCTCTGTTCCACCCACCCTTCTGGCAATTTCCTGAAAATGGATATAATAACCTGCTGTGGCTCCTCAAGACATGGATTTGTTTGGTGAAATGGGCACATAGCATCTTGGGACAGACCTTTTTGAGGATGGATGTTCCTCCATATTACCCAGGCTGCTCCCATCTATTGTAATGCTCAGTAACTTCTTAAATTGGCATCAGCTGCTTCATCAACATTTTTCCTGCCCTCATTGCCATGAGGTCATGTCATGAGACCCTGATGAGCCACAGAGATCTGGAGACTTGTAGAGAAGTTGTTTCTCAAGGTTTTTTTTCCTGTTTCTCCAATGATACCCATATATATTCCTTCTGTAATTACAGACCCATGCTGCACAGCTTTCTTGTAGCTTCGTTTAGAGAGGATAAACAGGTATAAACAATGTTCTCCTGGAGAGATCTCATCATTCCTCATGGAAGCCTGAAGCAGGCTGGTGGCTCTTTGGTTTTGCCAGGGGAAGTCTTCACCCTCAAAGGCTGCAGAATTTCTGGTTTTGTACATAAAATCAGGAGCTGTCATGCTCTGTGCAGCTGATTGGACCCTTCCTTGGAGCTGAACCTCCTTCAGTTCTGGCCAGGGAGAATAACAACTTCAGTGGACTTGACTTGGTCCCCACTCTACAAAAAAAAACCATGGACAGGTTGGAGAGGGTCCAGAGAAGAGCCATGAGGATGATCAGAGGACTGGAGCACCTGAGAAAACTGAGGATTGTTCAGCCTTGAGAGGAGAAGGCTCAGGGGAGCCCTTCTGACCATGTTCAGTACTTAGAGGGGGCTACAAAGCAGCTGGAGACTCCCTGTGTCCAAGGAGTCCCATGGACAAGACAAGGGGCAATGGGCACAAGGTGCTCCTGGGGAGATTCCCATGGGACACCAGAGGAAAAGTTTTCCCCCATGAGGACAGTCAGACCTTGGAATGGTCTCCCAGGGGAAGGGGTGGATTCCCCCCCTTGGGAAAGTTTGAAGTCTCAGCTCCGTGGGGGCTGAGACATCTCAGATCAACAATAATATGAGAAGGGTTGGGGCAGATGGGCCTTGAGGTCCCTTCCCACCTCACATTCTGGGATCTGACATGATTCCATGACTCCCTAGGAGCAGAACCATCCGTGAAGTGCAGACTAAAACCCAGTGAACAGGCCCCAGAGTGGCTCTGCTCAGGCTTGCCTCGTCTTCATGGAGCAAACACAAAATCCCAAACCCACTGAGTGGCATGAAAGCTGCGTCCAAGCTGGGGGAAGACATCGTGTGACAGCCCCAGGTTTTTGTTCTCTGGCCCCATCACCCCATGGCACTGCAGTTTGCATTCAGTTTTCCAGGTGTGGGAATGTACAACACGACCTCCATGTGCCCCTCGACTCTTCTGGTTGTTTCCTTTGCCCTCTGTGGTTGAACCAGTGTTGGTTTTGTTCCTTAAGGGATGAACCTCAAATCTCCTTTGCCTGCCTGGGTTAGAATTCATGTGCAAGTGGTTTTGTCACCAAACTGATGGGGAAATACTGGAAAGAGTGGCTGAAGCTCGTGGTGGTGATGTGATGTGGCAACTTAGATCTTTTTGTGGTTCTGGAAGGGCTGTTTTGAAAGCTGACTGATGCTGCTCACCCATTCAGCAGATGATCCCTGACTCTCATGGTCAGGCTGAAAGTAGCTCACAAATTTTCCCATGAAGAGCAAGAACCTGATTGCTAAAAACAACAAAAAAAAAACCCTCAGCCCTAAACCCAAAGGTAAATCTGTATCAGGTTTTAATGGAGAGGAGCACTTGAATGCTTCCATTATTTTTTATTTTATTTTTTTAGTTTGGGTGCTTCTCAGCCCACATACTGCACAGTGGGAATTTTTGGGGGTCATCCCCATATGATCTCAGTTCAATACACAGGGTTCTTTTTCCAGGTGACAGAAGTAACCAAAAACCACTTAGGCTGGGGCAGTGATGTTCCTCTGGTGGTGTCTATGTGTTCTTCAGCTCCTCAGCAGCTGCTCATGGACTGTCCTGGTTTGTCCTGCACCCTTGGTTTGAGTCATTCAGTTCCCACTTGGCCTTTTTTGTGCAATGAACCCGTGGCTTCTTTGGGTATTTTGATAAAAGTTTGGGTAAAGCATCCTGAATTTTTGTTATTTTGCACAGGCTAGAATACTTCCTTGCAGAATTAAAAAGGACCAGGTGGAGAGCAAGCCCCTCTCGTGGCAGATTGCTCTGAAATGATGGAATCAGCTTCCCCTCTTCTCCAAAAATAGGCAAAACAATCAAGCTTAAGGAACTGGACATTAGGGGAAAAAAATGTTCACAGAAAGAGTGGTCAGACTCTGGAACAAGGCTGTCCAGGGAGGTGGTGGAGTCCCCATCCCTGGATGTGTTGAAGGGTCATTTAGATGTGGTGTTGGGGGATATGGTTTAGGGGAGAACTTTGTGGAGCAGGGATGATGGTTGGACTCCATGATCCCAAGGGCCTTTTCCAACCTGAAAGATTCTATGAAACAAAAATAAAAAATGCACCAGACTGCTGCTTGATGAGCATAAGATGATCCCAGTGCCCACCTGCTCTTCAAGCATGTGAAAATGAAACCCTGCCAAAATTTCAGCCAGATTTTACTCCCTGATTAAGGTCCTCGTGGGTAAAACTTTCCACCAACCTGAAGTGCTCTCTAGGACCTTGGAGAGACAACTTGATCTATTTGTCTGCAAGACAAATGATTAAGTGGTGGCAAAAAAAAAATTGAACTTCCAGATCTCTCCCAACCTCTTGGTGCTCTGGGGTGAGAGCTGGCTGGCTGCTGGTTTGGGTTTGCCTTTTTCCTGGCTCAATTGCCTTCCCTGGGAGGGGCCAGGAGTCTAAATTCCAGCTTTTTGACCTCTTTGCATGCCTAGAGCTCTCCTCCGGGATGAATCTCCAGTGTTCCTAAAAAAACCAACCTCATGGTCATGCAGACCTTGAGGTGTGGAAGCTTTCAAACTAATGAGTTTAGGGAATTTTTTAATGCTTCCCNTTTAAGAGCCAACAATGTGTCCTGGTGGCCAAGAAGGCCAATGGCACCTGGGGGGCATTAGGAGGGGGTGGTCAGTAGGTTGAGAGAGGTTCTCCTCCCCCTCTACTCTGCCCTGGTGAAGCCACAGCTGGAATTTTGTGTCCAGTTCTGGGCCCCTCTGTTCCAGAAGGACAGGGAACTGCTGGAGAGAGTCCAGAGCAGAGTGACCAAGATGCTGAAGGAGTGGAACATCTCCTGGTGAGGAAAGGCTGAGGGAGCTGAGGGGCTCTGCAGCCTGGAGGAGGCTGAGGGGTGACCACATCAATGTTTATAAATATGTAAGGGGTGAGTGCCAGGAGGATGCAGTAAAGTTTTTCTCAGGGGTGACCAACAACAGGACAAGGGGCAATGGTTATAAACTGGAGCATGGGTGGTTCTGTATAAACATAAGGAAGAGGTTTTTTTCCTGTGAGGGTGACAGAGCAGAGCCCAGGCTGCCCAGGGAGGTTTTGGAGTCTCCTTCTCTGGAGACACCCAAAGCCCACCTGGATGTGTTCCTGTGGGACTGCTGGAGGTGACCCTGCTCTGGCAGGGGGGGTTGATGATCTTTGGAGGTCCCTTCCAACCCCTAATTTTCTATGATTCTGGGATAGAGGTCTGGCTGTTGGGCTGATTATCCCAGCAGAATTATAGACCAGGATCCATCCCTAAAATGCTTTGGGAACCTTAAGAGGAAAGGCTGAGGGAGCTGAGGGGCTCTGCAGCTTGGAGAAGAGGAGAATGAGGGTGACCCCTTAATATCTCTCAATATGTAAGGGGTGAGTGCCAGGAGGATGGGGCCAGGCTCTGCTCAGTGATGTCCAATGACAGGACAAGGGGTGATGGGTGCAAGCTGGAGCATAGGAGGTTCCATGTAAACAGAAGGAAAAATCTCTTTACTGTGAGGGTGAAGGAGCCCTGGCCCAGGCTGCCCAGGGAGGTTGTGGAGTCTCCTCTGGAGACATTCAAACCCCCCCTGGATGTGTTCCTGTGTGCCCTGCCCTGGGGGATCCTGCTCTGGCAGGGGGTTTGGACTTGATGATTTTTTAAGGTCCATTCCAACCCCTAAACATTCTGTGACCTCAGACATCTCAGACTGTTATTTTACCAAGGAATCCACCCATATGTGAACCTTAGAAATGAGACATTCCCACTTTATTTAGTCACTCCACCCAGATGATCTTTTAATAGTCCATGCTAGGATGCCTGAAGTATTTTTCCTCTTGGAGTAGAAAGTAGGGTTAGGCTTCTGTGTTGACATCCCTGACATCTGAACACAAGGAGAATGATTCTCATCTGATGTTTGTAGTAATCAGGGTAGAGGTTCAGGATGCCTTGGAGCATGTCACCAGCAGATAGCCTGAGTTCAGCTCTTCCTGGAAACACTGCAAAGACTCCAGTCACCTCTCCATTACTAAATCAAATTATATTGAGCCCCATAGGCAAGTGGTTATGGCATGACCTGTGCATAGTTAATTCTCATTACCTCCCAAAGCAGTTGTACTACGAGCAAGCTTCCAGTTTGCAATGGTCCCTGGGCCATTTAAACTGTCTGGGGGAGGCAGCAGTTGGCACACATCAGAACTGTGCCAAAATCTCTGCTGCCAATTTGGCAATGTAAATCTCTGCAGCATAATTCCATATCCTTGTTTGATCACTCTTGTGTCTGCAGCCTCTGAGCCTGCACTACAGCCAGGCAGAGGATCATAAAATCCTACAGTGAGTTTGGAGTTGGAAGGGAGTTGATTTGAGTTTGAAGGGACCTTCAAGGTTATCTAGATCCAAACCCCCTGCATGGACAGGGACACTTAACAAGTAGATCAGGTTGCTCCAAGCCCCATCCAACCTGGTCTTCAACATTTCCAGGAAGGAGGCAGCCACAGCCCCTTGGGGCACCCTATTCCAGGGTCTCACCATCCTCAAATTAAAGAATTTCTTCCTAATATCCAACCTCCATCTCCCCTCTCCAAGTTTTAAACCATTCCCCTTGTCCTCTCCCTACCCCCCCGTGTCCAAAGCCCTCCCCCAGCTTTCTTGTAGCCCCTTCAGATATTGGGAGGTTGCTCTGAGCTCACCTGGGAGCCTCCTCTTCTCCAGGCTGAACAACCCCAATCCCTCAGCCTGGCTTCCCAGGGAGGTGCTCAGCCCTCTGAGCATTTGAGTGGCTCCTCTGGACACCTTCCAGGAGCTCTGTGTCCTTCTGGTGTTGGGGACTCCAGAGCTGGGCAGAGGACTCCAGGTGGGGTCTCCCAAAAAGAGAGGATGAGCATCACCTTCCTGGACCAGCTGTCTGTGCTTCTTTTGATGCAGCCCAGGACACAGCTGGCTATCTGGGCTGCAAGCACAGAATCACATTGCCCAGGTGGCCAAGAAGGCCAATGGCATCCTGGCCTGGATCAGGAACAGCGTGGCCAGCAGGTCCAAGGAGGTGATTCTGCCCCTGGACTCAGCCCTGGTGAGGCCACACCTCGAGTCCTGTGTCCAGTTCTGGGCCCCTCAGGTCAGGAAGGAGATTGAGGTGCTGGAGCAGGTCCAAAGGAGGGCAACCAGGCTGGTGAAGGGACTGGAGCACAGATCCTATGAGGAGAGGCTGAGGGAGCTGGGGGTGTTCAGCCTGGAGAAGAGGAGGCTCAGGGGAGACCTCATCACTCTCTACAACTCCCTGAAAGGAGGTTGGAGCCAGGGGGGGGTTGGTCTCTTTTCCCAGGCAACTACCAGCAAGACAAGAGGACACGGTCTCAAGCTGTGCCAGGGGAGGTTTAGGTTGGATATTAGAAAGAATTTCTTTGCAGAGAGGGTGATCAGACATTGGAATGGACTGCCCAGGGAAGTGGTGGATTCTCTATCCCTGGAGATATTTAAAAAGAGACTGGATGTGGCACTCAGTGCCATGGGCTGGGAACCACGGGGGGAGTGGATCAAGGGTTGGACTTGATGATCTCTGAGGTCCCTTCCAACCCAGCCAATTCCATGATTCTATGATCCTATGAATAGCTCACGATAAGCTCCTGGTCAACCAACACCCCCAAGTTCTCATCAGGGCTTCCCTCAATCTTTTCTCCTCCCAACCTGTATTTTTGCATGGAATTGTTTGGGGACAAACCATATTCTGTCCCTTGAGTTTGCTGCTCTGCTTCACAAAGCTGAAAGAGTTGTGTATTTTTATCACCATTAGCAATATCAGGATTTTCAGGATCTTCACCACCTGGGCTTTTTCCAGAACAGTCTCTTATGACATATTATGAGCTGGCTGTCCACTTCCTCTCTTACATTTCTTTCAGAGGGTAAGGCTGAGAAGGAGGAAGCTACTGGAGTTTGCTCACGTGGGTTTGGTGTCTTTTTTTTTTTTTTTTTTTCGCTCCTGACTGCTGCCCACTTCCACTTTAAGTAACTTTCCTTCTTGATGCAGCAGTTTGTAACCAACTCTGCAGTGTCCTGCTCAGAAGAAGTAACAGGAGGTGGCTGTTCCTCTGGAGGGTTGGATGGTTGGGCATGGATTGCCCAGCTCTGCAGCTCCATAGATTGGCTTTTGATGCCAAAAAGTGCAGACTGAGACACTCAAGGAGAAAACTGGTGAGAAACACGGGAAGAGATGCTCTGCTTCAACCTCTGCTGCCTTTTTTTTTTAAGGATTTTTCTTCTGGGAAAAGGAATCGGGCACTAAGAAGGATTGAGATGTCCCAAGAGGTGTAGGGCCTTTCCAGTCGTGTAAAAGAGGTGTTGTGGGCAACCTGAGATGATTTTCTATTTGGGCCATCAGGAAAATGGGGCTGGAGGCTCCATCATCTTCTGAGCAACACCAACTCACCTTGAGCTCTTTGCATTTCCATTTCCTTCTCCGACGTTTCCAGTGCCTTTTTTGGGGAGGAATCACACCTGGCAAGAGCAGGAAAAGCTGATTTTTGGCAGGGAGAACTGAAGCCTTGGTAGATGGATACTCTTGCAAAGAAGTTGATGTGTGCCTTCTGTGTTGTGTCCAGGACATGTGCACGACTGAAGCAACTGCTTCCCTGCTCCAAGTGGAAGAAACCTTCTTGGCATCCCTGGCACGGATAGATGCCCTCATCCTCAAGCCCCTGCTCCAGGCAGGTAGGTCAGAGAAAGTTTACTTTTTTTTTTTTTTTGGTCTCTAGTTCTAGCCTTGAGTCAGAGGTGCACCCAAGAAAGGAATTGTCATTGCCACTCCATGGCTGAGGACTTTGCTGGGGCTTGGTTTGCTGGAGTAAGTGGTGTACAGGGTTTGTTTGTTATTTTTTTAAGATGGTGAACTCTTAAGGATTCCTATGGCCTTTTATTGAAGCCTAGAACTGTGGCTCCTGTTGTTTTTAGAGGTTAATGGAGATTCCAAGCAGTGCCAACCCATACACAGGCTCAGAAGGTTGTTTTAAGGATTGCGTGCAGAAATTCTGTCTGTACACAACTCCTAAACTGTGTCCATTCAGCCTCCCTGGTCCATGGTCATGCCCCTCTTTTGAAGGCAAAACTTGTGGGTGCAGGTTCTGAGCTGGCAGTAAATCAGAGCAGCTCCCCCCTGCAAAAAAAAAAAAAAATCCATTTAAATATTCATAAGGTTGTCTGGACAAAAAGTGGTGTGACTGGATTAGGCCCAGAGGGTGGATCCCTCTCATGTCACCATCTTTTTGGTTTAGCTTCCCAGGAGAAGCCCTTCAGGTGGACAATTTGTGTCTGAGCCTCTCAGGCTGCCCTGACCACTACACAGCCCCAAAAACTGGGAAGAACAAAGCCCTTGCAATTGCTGACAAGGACACAGCCCTAAATAATCACCACCTTCCTCCCTGGCATTGTTTTTTTCTGGTATGAATAAATCTGTTTTGCGCTGAAAAATGGGGTTGAGATCTTGGTGATCTTCTCTGTGAGGTTTCTTGGAGTCAAGGTTTTCTGATAATGTTTCTCCCCTCACCTTTTCCTCAAAGAACCCAGTGACCAGAAGGGAAAGGAGAACTTGAAACTCTTCCTTCTCCTGAATGATCGATTTCAAGCTCTTTGGAACCTCACAGAAGAAAATTACCGTGCCTTGAAACAAAAAAGCACCTCTGAGTCATTCTGCACCCAGGACATTTATACAGTCTGGAAAGGAGACCTATTCCTAAGCCTCTACATCCAGTAAGTACAAAAACATTTTTGGAGTAGTGTAAAGGGACCAAATCTCTCAGCTGACTGCTAGGTTGGTGCAAGAAATGTGTGTGTTTAGTTGGTTCAGTCCTGTCCACCAGCATCCAGCTGTTAGGTCAGGGCAGTGATTGCACCCAGGACAGATGTTACAGAATAATGTCTGTGCAGGCAGCAGAATAAATGGACATTTTTGTAGATGTCAGTATGCTTGTCAGAGGCAAATTTTTTTATTTTTATTTTTTTTTTCTTGCAAGTTTAGGGGGCTTTATGCATTCTCAAAATAAGAAAGGGGAGAAATTGTGCCTGGGGAATTCATGAGAGCAAAGCTCAGGCTGTTGTCAGGGAGAGGAATGCATGCACAAGCAGGTTTAAAGGACTCAAAGGGATCAAGAGAGGGAGATGTCACCAGACATAGTTCATATTATGCACTTCTGCAACATTTTTGTGCTTTTTGACAAAGAACATGAAAGCACATGATGGATGTACTGTGTAGGAAAAAAAAAATATTGCCCTGTTGCTTTTTCTGTAATTAACTATGTCTGCTCCCCATCTGTTTAGCAAAATCATTATAGTGTGTTGATGTCCTAGCATGAAAAAAGGTTTATGGACACCTGAGATGACAAAGATCAGAGAGGGTTTGATCTTTCATTCATCATGTTGGCCACAAATGGGACCAAGCCCTTTGGTACCTGCACAGGAATGGGAGTTGGGCACACTGGATCCTGGACATTGCTGTCCACCTAGTCTTGGCTTGGATGTTTTTTATGAATGTAGTGGGAAGGGCTACTTTTAAGTTTATTTGCATTTCAACAGCATCATTTTAGAAAGTGATGCACAGGGAAGTGAAGCTTTGCCTTTGCATGAAGGAAGTCGGGAGCAGTGTATTTTTGTTTGATTGCTTGGGAAGGGATTCAGTGAAATTATAATTGCTTTGCCTGAAAAAGGCATTGAGAAGATGAAAACACACCTCGACGTTTCAGATGACACAAAGGAGAAGTTTATCTTAACATCTCATTTCCCTTCCTTTTGAAATTCAAACCTGTTCTTGTTGGGTGTCAGGCAAAAAAAAAAAAAAAAAAGACACAACACCTCATGCTTACTGGTGAGATACAGAAAGCAGAAAACCCCTGTTCAGGGGCTTGGAAATCAGCAGTAGATATCCCTGAAAGATATAAGAAATGTTGCTTAATCTGGACAAAAGACACAATTTGGCTGAAATCCCTCTTGGCAGAAATTTTGGTCTGGGCTGAGAAAATATGGCTCGATCTCCCTCTAGTGTGAGATGAGATACATTGACATTGATTTTTCCCTGGGAGGGTGGGGAGACCCTGGAACAGGTTGCCCAAGGAAGCTGTGGCTGCCCCATCCCTGGAAATGTTGAAGGTTGGATGGAGCTTGGAACACCCTGGGCTGGGGGAGGTGTCCCTGACCATCCAGGGGGTTTGGAACTGGCTGATCTTGAAGGTCCCTTCCATCCCAAACCATTCCGTGATGACATGGGACACCTGGATTTGAATGACCATCAGTCATACAGAACTGATACATCTGCTTCCACCAGCAGAAATTTTTATACCTGAAGCTGAAATCTTAAGCTCAGCCTCTGGAGATTTGCTTTCCAGGACTAGTGCACAAGTTTACTTCTGCTTATGCCAAATTCCAGGATGATTTAAACTTCCTGGAACAATACCAATGAAAAAGTCCATGAGTGAGGCAGTTAAACCAAGAGCCTTGAAAAGGGGACAGAAAGAGAGTGAGCCAAGGTGAGAGGTTGAGTAGCTCCATCTCTCTCTGCTTCCCTTGGAAAGGTGGACCTGGTGTCACATTTTCAAATATAGATCACTGTTGGACATCAGGAAGAAATTCTTCACTATGAAGGTGGTGATCCTCTGGCCCAGGTTGTCCAGGGAAGCTGTGGCTGCCCCATCCCTGGCAGTGTTGAAGGCCCCAGGTTGGATGGGTCTTGGAGCAACCTGGGCTGGTGGGAATTTTTCTCGAAGTTGGCATTAGATGGTCCCTTCCAACCCCAACTATTCTTTGATTCTGGGCAATAAGGTTTTTCCCCTCTATTTTTTTTAAACTTTGTGACTTATGTGCATCTCGAACTCAGCTTGTGTTTCTGTGTCTGTGGTTTTTCCTCCTTTGCCAACAGATATTTCGTCACCTTTGCCAACTACGTTGTGGTCCACGGCTTCGAACATGCCACAAAGAGCAAAAGGTCAGTGGGGATGAAAAATGTTTCCTGGAGGTTTGGTAGGAACACGGTGGTACTTTAGGGGATAAGAGTGAGGACTGAACCTCCCAGTGACCTCTGTTTCATGGTCCAGTTCCACCTCCTCTGAAGTGGCCACACTGGCTGCTCCTGCCACCTTCTCAGCCCACAGGAGCTGCTCTTGAGTGGTTTCCTTCCCCACATCTCCCTCCACTTCTTTCTGACCATGCACAGCTCCCTTTGTAAAGTTTGAATGAAGGGGTTGAGGCACTGGGTGGGATCTGAGAAAGGATGATGTGGGAATCCAGCAGGAGACTTCCACTGCTTGGCTCAGGTGTGGTCAGAGCCTCATGGAACCAGCAAATGAGAGGATGAGCACCAGATGGGAGCAGATTCACAACCCCTGTATCTGAGTCACCCTCTTGGTGTGCAAACCATCATGAAATTCATGGAATATTCTCCATATCTGTGGGCGAGGTTCCTATTTTGCAAAGACCACTGGGCCAGAGGCAGGATGGATGGAATCATAGAATCATCAAGGTTGGAAAAGACCTTTAAGATGGAGCTCTTGTTTCTCTCATTGCCTTATTTTTCTGTGTTTGAGGTGCAAATATTTTTACACTATGTCACCTCCTGCTCTTCCAAGTTTTTCTGTCCCCTCTCCTGGAGTGAGGTAGTTTGGAGGGCAGAGAAGAGTGGCAATTTTCAGAAAAAAACTAATTGAGGGACCTTTTTTCCTTAATTTACCATCTTGCAGTGAATCCTGGAAGCACCATAAGACCATACTGAAACAATTCCTCACAGACTTCACCTCTGAGACCTCCATGTCACTGGCCTTATACACTGTTCTTCACAAACCCATCAGGGATCACATTCAGCAATATATACTGCTCCTCACCAAGCTGAAGGAGGCTCTCAAAGAGGTAGGAAAGCTTTATGGGTTGGAACCTGACTGGTTCATGCTAAAATCTTCTGCGTGGCTTCGTGGTGGTGTCACTGAATTCCAAGTTGGCTGGAAGGGAATGATTTCCAGTAGATCACTGGGTAGTAATCAGCAGCAGTGGAGTGCAGCCCACCTGAAGGTCTCCAAGCCATGAAGAGTGGAGTCTATCATAGAATCATAGAATCATAGAATAGGCTGGGTTGGAAGGGACCTCAGAGATCATCGAGTCCAACCCTTGATGAACTACCGCTGCAGTCACTAGACCATGGCACTGAGTGCCACATCCAGTCTCTTTTTAAATGTCTCCAGGGACGAAGAGTCCACTACCTCCCCAGGCAGCCCGTTCCAATGCCTGATCACCCTTTCCGTGGAAAAAATTCTTTCTAATATTCAATCTGAACTTCCCCCAGCACAATTTAAGACCATGCCCTCTTGTCTTGCTGATAGTTGCCTGGGAAAAGAGACCAACCCCCCCCTGGCTCCAGCCTCCTTTCAGGGAGTTGTAGAGAGTGATGAGGTCTCCCCTGAGCCTCCTCTTCTCCAGGCTGAACAGCCCCAGCTCCCTCAGCCTCTCCTCATAGGATCTGTGCTCCAGTCCCTTCACCAGCCTGGTTGCCCTCCTTTGGACCTGCTCCAGCACCTCAATCTCCTTCCTGACCTGAGGGGCCCAGAACTGGTCACAGGACTCGTGGTGTGGCCTATCTCATAGCACAAGCTACTCATCTTGTAGAAGAGCTGTAAAAGGTCAATTCACTGGTCAAAGGTGGCAGAAATAATGTTAGATTTGGGAGGATTTCCTTGGAAGTGGGGCTGGAGGGTTGTTTCTCATAAGCCTGTTGGATTCAGAACTTCTGAGGCTTTTCTGCAGCTGTAAGGCAGAGAGTCGAAGTCTTCTGCACAGCCACTGCCTGAGGTGCTGCTCCAGCTCTGCTTTCTTTTGTCAGGGCTCTGAAAGGGACGTGGTTACCAGTGCCATCCAGGAATACATGAAGCTGGAGTCTTTCATCAGCCAAGTCCTGGATGAAGCTTGCTTCACCAAGTCCTTATGGAAATCCTTGGGCTACAAATTCACAGTGAGTCACGGATGTAGGAAGGGATGTAGGAATGTAGGGATGTAGGAAGGGATGTAGGAACCTCTTCTGGAGGTTTTCTGACTTCTCCTTTGACATGTGGAGGGCAGTTAATATGAATTGAGCATTGGAGACAAGGTTTGGAAGCCAAGAGAGCAGGGCAGTGAGCAAGCCTTGGAGCAACCATATGGACACTGAGTGCTTTAGAAGCTGAGCCTTGTGCCCTGTTCTGTCCTTACCATCATCTTGTGCCACAAGTCAGGCTCTGGAGGAACCCTTGGCTCGAGTTTGATGCTTCCTGATGTTCTTGATCCATCATCTTGACCTCTCTACTTCCTCCTGCAGGACATGCTTTGTGTACCTGAAAGGAGACTGCTGGAAGACAGCAAAAATCTTCCCATCTCTGCCAGCACCAATCGATCGGATCGGATCCTGCTCTTTGATGATGTCCTTGTGGTGATCCAGGTGAGGCTGAAATTTTTCAGAGGGATTGGAAGGGCAGCACAGATAAATGACAGGAAAATTCACGTTCCTTTAGTGCTGCAAATGCCACAGAGCAAATGCCTCTTGGCAAAACTTCATCTCTGATCCACGTACCTGTGGTTTCTACTAAAGAATCATAGAATTTTCAGGGTTGGAAGGGACCTTGAAACTCATCCAGTTCCAACCCCCCTGCCACGGGCAGGGACACCTCCCACCAGCTCAGGTTGCTCAGATCCCTGTCCCTTCAAAACTTCCAGGGGGATGGGGCTTCCACCACCTCTCTGGGCAACCTGTGCCAGTGTCTCATGGGGAAGAACTTCTTCCTAACATCCGATCTGAATCTCTCCTCGTCTAGTTTGAATCCATTCCCCATGTCCTATCCCTACCTGACATCCTAAAAAGTCCCTCCCCAGCTTTCCTGTAGCCCCTTCAGACACTGGAAGGCCACACTAAGGTCTCCTTGGCGCCTTCTCCTCTCCAGACTGAACAACCCCAACTCTCTCAGTCTGTCTGCATAGCAGAAGTGCTCCAGCCCTCTGAGCATCCTCCTGGCCCTTCTCTGGACCCTCTCCAGCACCTCCACATCTTTCTTGGAATAGGGGCTCCAGAATAATAGGAAGGCTAATGAAGAAGCAACAGAGAAGCATCCAAATGAATTCTTCCCTAGTAAATATCTACTATTCATCCACCTTTCTAGCAGCCCAAGCCCATGCCTGAGTATGAATTGATTGATTTCTGCCCTTACTTATTCAAAGGGGGGGCTGATGGGTCAGGGGTATTACACTCTAAATGCATAAGACTAAATATGATATTTCATGGTTAACTCTGGTGGTGGCATGGGAGGAGAAGTCGAGGGTGTTCTGGGGGCTACTTCAGGGATTTCGGGCCTGGGTGTGGGGCAGACAGTGAGTTCCTACAGCCATGGAGATCTAGGTGAATAATTCATGTTTAAAGCTGTCCTGCAGCATGTTGAGTAAATCCAGGTTGGCTTGCTCTGCCTGGGAGCTCCTGTCATCCAGCATGGCTCTCCATGTGAACCTCTCTCTTCTTGCTCTTTAGTCATGTGCCAGCCCCTCAGGTGTCCAAACACAAGTGCCTTGTGAGCTGATAGATCTTATGGGCTCTTCCAAACATCAGCCTTTATGATAAAGCTGGGAAGTCCCATGCAGCCCTCAGGGTCTGGACCTGAGGAAATAGGGTGGTGATGCTCTGTCAGGGTTTAACACTGGCCTGGCAATTAAACCCAATAACAGATTTTTCTATTAATCCCCCTCTACTCCCTGATAAGGAAAGGAGAGAGAATAAGGGAAAGAGACTGATGGGTTGGAAACTAAACTACACAACTTTAATGAAACAGGAATGATAAATAGGAAAAATTACTAAATCTATACAAATATACAGGAAAAGATTGATCCCATGTTCCTCTCCCCTTTCCCCCAATAACTCTCAAGTCAGCCCCAAGGCTGCAGGGCAGCCCTGGGAAAGTCCAGGCTGGAATCCTGGGGTCAGGAGCAGTTGGGAGCTGGAGGCAGGAACACACAGATTCAGGCTGGAATGGATCAGGAGCACAGGCAGAGGAATGGATGGAATCCTCCCAGGATGCTGAAGCAAACAGGGAACAGGCGAAGGAAGGGCAGGAAGAGCAGGAAGAAAAGGGCAGGAAGGTGTTTGACCCTCGTGATCCCTCAAATTTCTCCTGAGTATGAGGTGTATGGGATGGAATACTCTGTTTGGTCAGTTCTGGCATCTATCTTGTCTCGGGCCTCCCCAGAGGAGGGGTTCAGGTGGGACCTCTTTACTCCTTCTGCAGGGTAAAATGTTCCTCAGAGCTGAGCAGTGTCCCTGGCTCTGCACACCAGTCTCTGGCAGTGACTATAAACATCCAGTGGGATCAGTCCCAGATCAGACACTGAACAGAAACTTGCTGTTCATTTCAGCAAGTGCAGCTGCTTACAAGAGACTGAGCTGAAAGCAAAAGTACAAACCAGAAAATCACCTTTATCCTGGCCCAAACCAGGACATGCTCTCATCCAGCTTCACATTGCAGAGTTCTCAGCGTGGCAGTGATCTTGCTGTGAGCAAGTGCCCCCAGGCTGCCTTTAGAGTCAGGGGAGAGGAAGAGGCACTGCCCGGGTGTGGTTCATCTGATCTATTTTAGATGCCAAAATTCAGATGAGTTGACTCACGCCTCATCCCAACTCCATTGACTGGGATGAGAGCAGAGAGTAACCAGCTCACCCAGAGAGTTCTCCAGTGTAGACCTCTCTGTTCAGGCAATGGTTCCCACCCCATATGTCTCATCTGCTGCTCTGAGGCTCCTGGAGATATAACAGGACTTGGTTTGGACTTTGGGATGCCAGGAGATGACTGCTCCAGTGGGCTCTGGGAATCAAACCTCCCTCATTTCTCACTTTATCCACACCTTGTGGGTATATCAGTGATTAACTCATGGTGTCTGTAAGGCTGTAGTGAACCACAGTGCTAGCACCTGACTTTGCTCCACTACAACCTCCCAGCTCTGTTCTGGGGGCACCTGGACTTGAGGTGTAATATGAAATGTAGTAGAAAGGTTTCTACTATTCCAGTTCCATTTGCTGGGCTACTGATTATAGTAGAGACTCCTTAAACGTTGTGCCTGTGGGCTGCTGTGCCAGCTGAAGCCCAGATCCTAGGTAGATCATAAAATTAGGGAGTGCTGCTGCAAATTAGGGTGATTTGGGAGAGTTGCCATGTGGCAGGGAAGAAACTCTTGTAGAGGTAAAATGCTTAGTTGTAGCCACAGCATTCTAGAACACAACTTAAATGATAGATAAAGAGTTTCTTCCATCTGTATTTCTTCAGTCTCCAAGGTCTGTCATCATATGGTGGGATTAGGGGTGTGGGCCATAAAAGAGGGAATTTACAGTGCTGCCAGTCTTGCTGGGCTGTTTACTGCACTGGCAGAGCAGGGAAAAAACCTGTGATGTTTACATCAATAACAGGAACATGTTCTCCCTTTTTTTTTTTCCCTATTTTTTTTTTTTTTCCCCAGGGAAACAGCTTTCAGAGTTTTGATCTGAAGCTCGTGTGGGTAGATGAAAACTGCAAGGAGAAATCAGCTGCAGGACAGTAAGTAAAAATATTTCCACTGGGAGGATAAGAAAAAAAAAGTGTTCAGCTTGGTTGTGAAACAGAGGAAAATGATTCAAAACTGTGTCCTGTCTCTTCTCTAGCCATTGGGGTTGGTTCTGAGCCATGGGTAAGTGTAGGGTGCCTCAGGTGGGATCACAGCAGCTTGCCTTGGAAATCAATCAATAATAAAATGGTTTTAGCTGGAGACTTATCAACCAAAGATGAGTTGACTAATTGAGTAACTCATAGAACCATACAATGGGTTGGGTTGGAAGGGGCCTTAAAGATCATCCAGTCCCAACCCCCTGCCATGGTCAGGGTCATCTCTCCCAGCCCAGAATGCTCCAAACCCCATCCAGCCTTCAACACTGCCAGGGATGGGGCAGCCACAACATCTATGGCAACCTGTCCCAGTGTCTCACCACCCTCAGAGTAAAGAATTTCCTCCTAATATCTAATCTAAATCTTCCCTCTGTCAGTTTAAAACCATTCCCTCTCATTCTGTCACTGTCCTGAGAAGGACAAAGTGACTTCAAAAGTCCTGTTGGCTTCTGCAGAGAAATGGGAAGAGCAGGACCTGCTGCTGGACTGAGAAATGTGTTTCTCATAGTCTCTGTAATACTTTTTCCTTCACAGGTATGGGCTCAACATTATTACCCCAGAGGAAACGTTCTTCCTCTCTGCCAAAGACCCACAGATGAAGGTGAGCAGTGGGCAGGGTCTTTCTGTGCCACCTGGAATACCATGGGATGAGCTTGGAAAAAACCAGATGGAAAGAGGGTATAGAGGGGATGGCAGCTCTGTAACAGGGACAAGACATTAATGATTGGAATTTGAAGTCTCAGGATTTTGGATGATGAGTGATCAGAATGATCACATTGAGGATGATCACATCCACACGACCAGAAGACAGAGTGGATGATGGGAGAGCTGTCCCTGCCCATGCAGGGGGATTGGAACTATATGAATTTCCATGCTTCTTCCAATCCAAACTGTTCTATGATGGGCTCTTCACCTGCTTACAGTTCAAGCAGGCTTGTGTCTTGTGATTTTTGCCACTTTTAAAATGGATTAAAGCAGAATAACATCAGTGGGTATTTTGGTTCTTGGTTCTTTTGTTTTGGGTTTGGTTTTGTTTTTTTTTTTTTCCTTTTCTTAAGCCTCATCAGATGGGCAGTGGTGTTTTAGGCTGTTGTTCGAGAAATATCTGGGTGCTGGAAGTGGTTTCCCATGGGCAGTGGTGTGTGCTGCAGAGCAGGGACTGGAAGTTCCAGCAGTGTGGTCCTTGTGCCAAGGCTGGATGGTGGTGAGAGTCAAGCTCAAACAACACTCAAGTGCTCCTCATTGGTGCAACTTGCAGGACCCAGAAAACATCTGCTGCTGATGCTGTAGATGGGCCATAACACACCAGTCTAGCCAGAGGAATATTCTAGCATAGGATGGATGGAAACCCAACAGCTTCTTACCACTTGGGAAGTATCTGGTTGGGGAGGTACTTTGCTTTCTTCACTAGTTAGCTGAACATTCCTTTTTATCTGTCCCCAGGCTGTCTGGCAGTGGAAGCTCAACCAGGCTGTTCGCCAGGCACTCAATGGGAAGAGAGATTTCCCACTGTGGGGAAAAACTGGGGAAGGCACCGAGCCCCCATCCCGCCGCTTCTTCACCTACGTCTTCAGGCTGGATGGGAAGTTCAAGAGTGCCACCTACGAGGGCGAGTGGCACTGGGGAAAGCCACATGGCAAGTAAGGAGCCTTTTTGAACCCTTTCCCTAGGGATGGCCCTTCCCTCTTTGGTGTAGCACTGCCTGGATCCAAGGGATGCAGAGCTGGAAGTGTAGATGCCCTTGAGTGGCTGTGGAGGTGGGAGATCCATCCCAAGCTTGGACCACACACTGCATCTCCCAAGCTGTGCTAGCTGCTCTGCTTCCTGCCTTACTTGCTTCCAGAGGGGAAATCTGGTATTAAGGGTAGATTCAGGGAGCAGTTGGGATGTATTTGCTTGCTTTCAGGGCTTGGTTAAAGCATAAGTCCTGACACGTGGTCTGTTCTGTTGGAGATGTCTTGCTAGTGATACTGGTTTGTGCAGTAAATTGTAGATGCTGCCTCTTAATAATGTGGTAATGATCACATTGAAGGTGCTGCAATGGCTTATGAGTGTAATTAGGACTTAGACTTGAGCTAATGTTTATTTTCAAGATCTCAGCCTGAGGCATAAAATCTTACAGTCATTGTAAGACCAAAAAAAAAAAAAAACCCCAACCAACAACAACAACAAAAAAAAGAAAAAAACCAAAAAAACCCCAAACCCCAAGAAAAATAACCACGAAACAAACAAAAACCATAAACCAAAGCCAACACAAAACAAAAACAAACAAACAAAAAGAAGGGAAAAAAAATCCCCCCCAACAAAAAACAAAAAAAATACCCCGAAAATAATTTAAAAAAAAACCCAACAAAAAACCCTTTTGCTTGCAAGTGAGGGGAAAATTTTATCCTGTGCTATCCAAGTATATTTTAATATCCAAATTATTATTAAAGGAAGGAAACCAAAAAGTAAATGGAAAAGATCCTCTGATGAATTTCTTGGGAATGTGAATCTGTTCACTAAACATAACTCAAGTCAAGAGGGACCTCTTCCAAGAAGGGATGGTCTGTAAATCCAAGGTTAAGTGATCCCAACCCACGTCTCACTGACACAGGACAGACCCTCTGAAGAAATAGGAAATATGACCAACCTCAGGCACCAAAACAGGCTCATTTGGAAGTTTTATGATTCCCTGAGTTTTACACAGTTTGTTTACAGCTGAAGAAAAAAAAAAAAAAACAAAACAAAAACAAAACAAAAAAAAAAAAAAAAAAAAAAAAATAAAATAATCCCAAATCAACAGCTGAAACCTGAATCTTCTGTGTTAAATAGGTGTTTGGAGCAGAGCTACATCTGAGGTGCTTCTCTACATCAGCCCCAGCACCTCATCCCCACCTTCCCCAGCACCTCCACTCCTAACACTCCTGGAAAAACCACTGGGTGCAGCCCCAGAGGGAGCAGCACCTCCTCTCCTTGCTCTTTGTCACCTCCTGTCTTAGGGTTGGAGAAGTGAGATAAATAAATACCTCTGCTGCTTCAGATCAAGTCACTTAATTGAGGCATCCCAGGAAAATTGAGGCAGAACTAAGTGACTTCAGGTGGTTTTAATGCCTGGGCTTTTAATTGCTTCATTACTAAGCTTTCCTCAAATCACTTTTTTTATGTGACTTGCTACAAATACAAGATTTCAGAGAAGCAAAGCTGGCCTTGATGGCACGTCCACCTCTGAGGAAGAGGCTGGCATGGTGAAGAGCATGAGCAGAAAGCTGCAGCAGTGTGAATCAGAGCTCTTGAGGGAAAAAAGAAAAAAAAAAAAAAAAAAAAAAAAAAAAAAAAAAAAAAAAAAAAAAAAAAATCTGTGTTCTTCACTGACCAGTCCCAGCACTTCTGGTGAGCTGGTGCTGTGGAAGGAGTTTCCCCCACTGAGAAGCAGCTGAAACCACCCCATGGCAGGAGCAGGGATTCTCTGTGGTTTGCTCCCCTTTGCTAGCAAAAAGCAAAAGGAGATGGATTTTTAAATCTACTTCAAATTAATCTGGCTGCAAATGCCAGAAAAAGAAGCTGTCTCCTTTCGGGTTTTTAAATCAATGACCTCGGCGAAAGTCAAACAAATGCGTCATGGTTTTGGTACTGCCCCATCTCCTCTTGTCTGTGGCTGGGGAATGTGTGGGGAGGTGGCTGTGTCTGGGATGATGCAAGATTTCAAACAGTCTGTGGGTGGAGTGGGAGACCAGGAGAGGAGGGGAAAAGCATTCAGAGCTGGGCATGGCCCTGCAGGAATTTGCCCCTCGTTTTGATGGCTGCGGTCTCGTTTTGCATCGTGAACTCCTGGAATCACTTCCACAACCCCCACCCAGAGCAGATGGAAAGATAGGATCCCTTTAGGCCAGTGCTTGTCTCATTTGTTTGCAGAGTGCCAGGTACAATGAATTTTGGACCATGCTGTCATTATGTTGTCTGCAGGGACATGCCATGCTGGAATTTCAGCTGCTTTAATCACATGATGCTCTCCAATTACAAAGGCTCATGTGCAAGGTCCTAAAGAGATGACCCAGCAATTCTCCAGGAGGCTTTTGAGATCAGGGGACTTAGAAGAAGATTCTTCCTGCTCACTCCAGGGCATGAAAACTAGATAGTTTTCAGTTTACACTTGATTTTAGGAAGTTCTTCAGTACGAGGGTGGTGAGACTGGAACAGATTGCCCAGAGAAGCTGTGGCTGCCCCTTCCCTGGAGGTTTTCAAGGCCAGGGTTGGATGAAACTTTGAGCAGCCTTGTCTGGATGAGGAGCACCCCTTCCCATAGCGGGGAGGTTGGAGTAGGTCACCTCTAAGGTCTCTTCCAACCTAAGCCATCCTATGAAAAAATGAGGGTATTAAATCCTTCCAGCGCAAACCAAAGCCCCAGATGTCCCTGGAGAACTTCGGTGTCTCTGTCCCCTGAGGAAATATTTGGATGTTAGCCATTCCTAGGGACTGTGTCTTGATTCTTTCTGTGAGTCTTGCTGGTGATCAACCTTGTGTAATTCTTCCTCTGAATTACAGGGGGACTCTGAAGTGGCGTGATGGACGCAACCACGTTGGAGACTTCAAAGAGGGTTTGGAGCATGGGTAGGTCTTAAAAAACCCAGATGTTTCTTGCTTACAAAAGAAGCTGAGAAATGGTTCCTCCCAAAGTTATAGGGACACTGGCATCTTGCTAGGGGAACTTGTTGCAGTCCTGTTTTAAACTTCTGGTTTAAGCTGCAGTAGGGCTTAAGCTTTAATAGAAGGGGATGGGGAGTGTGGGCAGAGGACTGGTTCAGATGCAAACATCTCTTCAGCTGTGGGTGTGTCTGACCCCAGATCTCTAAAGCTAGGTGAATTCATTCATATGAAATGCCTCAAGAAAGTTAGTTTTAGCTATTTGCTTCCTATGAAGCCAGGCTGAGAGAGGGGTGGTTTTCAGCATGGAGAAGAGAAGGCTCTGAGGAGACCTTAAAGCACTTTCCAGTGACTGAAAGGACTCTAGGGAAGCTGGGGAGGGAATTTTCACAAGTGATGGGATGAGGGAGAATGGTTTCCAGCTGCAAGAGGGGAGATGAAGATGAGATCTTAGGAAGAAACTCTTCCTAAGGGTGGTTGTCCAGAGAAACTGTGGCTTCCCCATCCCTGGCAGTGCTGCAGGCCAGGTTGGATGGGGCTTTGGGCAACCTGGGCTATTGGGAGGCTGGAACTAGATGATCTTTAAGGTCCCTTCCAACTCAGACTATTCTATGATTTTATGATCTTCCTAAATCTTCTAAATCTTCTTCCAAGTGCTGGGTCCTGCACTTTGGCCACAACAACCCCATGGGGAGCTCCAGGCTGGGCACAGAGTGGCTGGAGAGCAGCCAGACAGAGAGGGACCTGGGGGTTTGGATTGACAGGAAGCTGAACAGGAGCCAGCAGTGTGCCCAGGTGGCCAAGAAGGCCAATGGCATCCTGGCCTGGATCAGGAACAGCGTGGCCAGCAGGTCCAAGGAGGTGATTCTGCCCCTGGACTCAGCCCTGGTGAGGCCACACCTCGAGTCCTGTGTCCAGTTCTGGGCCCCTCAGGTCAGGAAGGAGATTGAGGTGCTGGAGCAGGTCCAAAGGAGGGCAACCAGGCTGGTGAAGGGACTGGAGCACAGATCCTATGAGGAGAGGCTGAGGGAGCTGGGGCTGTTCAGCCTGAAGAAGAGGAGGCTCAGGGGAGACCTCATCACTCTCTACAACTCCCTGAAAGGAGGTTGGAGCCAGGGGGGGGTTGGTCTCTTTTCCCAGGCAACTACCAACAAGACAAGAGGACACGGTCTTAAGTTGTGCCAGGGGAGGTTTAGGTTGGATATTAGGAAGAATTTCTTTCCAGAGAGGGTGATCAGACATTGGAATGGGCTGCCCAGGGAAGTGGTGGATTCTCCATCCCTGGAGATATTTAAAAAGAGACTGGATGTGGCACTGAGTGCCATGGGCTGGGAACCACGGGGGGAGTGGATCAAGGGTTGGACTTGTTGATCTCTGAGGTCCCTTCCAACCCAGCTGATTTTATGATTCTATGATTCAAAATCTCTCTTAAATGAGGACATTTCAGGGAGAAGGAACTAGATTACAACATTCAAACATAATTTTTCTGAAACTTTTTGCAAAATAAGACTATTACATTACTCCTATACACGCTACAGGAGTTCCAGGATAGGTCAGGTTTTTACAAGGAATAAACCATCTCAAACACTTTGTGTTGGGTTTAAAAAACCACTTTGTTTGGACCAAAGCAATTTCTTTGGCAATCCAGCTCAGCCCCTATACTGAGGAAGGGGTAGAGAGGGGGAAAAAGCCAACCCCATGGAAAGTAGCTCTGTAGAAGGAAGGAAAAGCTGTGACTGCAGTTTAAAGCAGATGAGCAATTCCTTGGATCATCTTCTTGATACCATGAAGCAGTGTCAGAGCTTCCCCCAACCATGGGGGGGGGGCAAATCAGGAGGGGTAAATCAGTTCCTTTAAATCAACCAGGTCTTGGCAGGTTTTTAAACTTCACCCAGTACCACTGAGTCATCTTTTGCCATCCTGACTTCTGCCCTCTGCACCTTGTAGGTTTGGGATATGCCTTGTCCCCCGGCGCTCTGAAGATCGCTACGACTGCTACAAGTGCCACTGGTCCCAGGGCAAGATGAGAGGCTATGGAATCTGTGAGTAAGTAAAACTCAAACCCAGGTGCTGGGGAAAGGAGGGGACTTCGTATATTTGAGGTTCACCTCCCTTAGAAAGGTTTGGTCACGGTGTAATTTGGGTGCCAGAAGATGTTTGCTTTGGAGATGGGTTGTGGGCCTTCTTCATGAACCCTGAGTAACAGAATAGTAAGAGCTTCTCTGCAAGCTGTGACCACTGTAGCTACCTGATGTAGCATCCTCTGGGACCTGTAGGTGAGGATAGGATTTTGCATCCATGCTCGTGGTTGCAGAGCTGAGAGCACCTGGTGTGCCATCAGCCCTGGACAGGCTTGGTGGAGTCTACAGCTTTATTTCTCCCCTGGCCATGCTCTCTGAGCTAAATCTTGTCTAGAGCACCTTCCTTTAGTGATGGATGGAACTGGTGGTCTGGTATTCCTGTTATCCCAAACTCTTGATGGGGGTTGGTTCCTCTGGTTGGTTTTCCTCACTGACTCAAATTCTGAGCTTAAAGCCAGACCTTAACTTAGACAATGGAGCCAAAGTTTTTCTTCTGTACTCCTCAGAATGCTTCTGGAAATATTTATTTGGACAGCTCTACCTCAAAAATAGAAAGTTGGATGAAGTCCAGTCTGTCCAGTACTGCACTATGGGCGACTGGTGGTGTCCCAGCTTCCACCTTGAAGGCCAGAAATGGCAGAGAAGGACTGCTCCACAGGTTGTTAGAGATAAACCAGTTTAATTTTAACCACGGGGTTAAGTGGACAGGGCCAGCTTGCTTTGTTTAGGTACCAGTGAGCACAACAGCATCTCCATTTTGACTGAGGCCACAGTTGGCTTGGAGCCAATGGGTTGGCCAACCCAAAGACTTCTGCACATCTCATCCCTGCTTTCACTGAGCCAGCTGTGGCAGAGCCACCAAGCCCAATTTCCAGATGCCATAGGCCATCTCCTTCCCCCAGCCTCCTTGTTGTGCTCCTGGTTTATGAGTCAAACTCGGAGGACAGGATGAGCAGAAATCTCTAGGGAACTTGGAGCCAGTGTTGCTTTGGTGTCTCTGGGGTCAAATGTGAGACAATGTTGGCAATTACAGATGACAGCTGTGCTTGGGTGAAGTGCTTTCATGGCTGTAGCAGTGAAGATCTGCTGGCCAGCTTGGATGGACCAAAGGGGAACTCTTTTCAGGGGGATGAGCCCAAGAGAAAAGGTGGTTAAGGAGAAGAGAAAAGGAGAAGACAAATCCAGCTTCCTGTTTGATCTTATCTACTCCAACTCTGGATTAACCAGTGGTCACTGCAGCCTGTCTGGTGAGAGGTCAAAGATTGAGCAGCTTCTCCCAGGACAATTGCAAACCTAAGTGTGATGTCCTCAGATAACTTCCAAAGTTATGTGCTTGACTACCTTGGGTGCTTCTCGCTCCCGGTAGTGAACAACTACCAGCTCCAGAGCTCTCAGTCAAATATTTGGAATATTTAGTATGCAGCTCAGCCTAATCTCTTCACATTCCTGGCTTCCTACTCCAGTAGTAGCTATGAAATACTCACAGTCTTAAATTCTGTCTGTCTCTCTCCCTGCAGGTATGGGAATGATATGGTCTACAAAGGTTACTTTAAGGACAACGTGCGTCAGGGGTTTGGGATCCTGGAGAACCTCTCAGCTGAGCATCCATTTAAATACACAGGACAGTGGGAAAATGATAAGAAGAATGGATATGGAGTCTGGGAAGACAAAGACAGGTAAAGGTGGCTTAGATTAGAGCTGGCTTTAGGTGTCTGACAGTTTTGGCCCTCTGGTGGAAGGGGTAAAGGTTCATGTTTAATGGGGAGACTTGGGGATGAGGAGGGGGGGAAATGAATTCAACTTCTGCTACAAGGCTTGAACTCCTGGGGGAGTGTTGTATAAACTGAATTTGGGCTGCATAGGGTATTATATCAGGTAAACCTACCCTCAGTAAGTTATACAGTGACTAAGATTTAATAAAACAGGGAAAAAACCCAACATTTCTGTTGCATTCCAGGGGGGAGAGATACATAGGGACATGGCTTGATGATCACAGACATGGACAAGGCATCGTGGTAACCCAGTCAGGTGTCTGCTATCAGAGAACATTTCATGCTGATAAGATGGTGGTGAGTACCCATTTTCAATGGACCCTCTGGATCAGAGAGCCATGGAGTTCTCCATCCAGGGCAAGGTTAAGATTTCACTTCATAATTAATCTTGAAAGGCAAAAAAAAAAAAAAAA